>VBSM01001562.1:12001917-12012340 GCA_008086735.1 Cheirogaleus medius
ATATTTGTACCCCCATAATATGCTGAAATAAAAAAATATATATATTAAAAAAAAAGAAATGAAAATAGAAGTTGTATAGGCAACTTATAAGTGGTGAAGGTAAATGAGAGAAAGTACCTGGTTAAGGAAAAGAACCGAAGCAAAAAGCAAAAACTGCAGATCTGAAGATATAAGAACCTTAGTTATTCATCTTTCACCTCCCTCTACCCAAACCTCCTCTCCCAACCAAAAAGCCCGGGTTTGGTAGCAGAAATGATGGGTTGTTGGAACAATCTTGAACTCAGTTACAACAGGATAGGAAGGTTGCTCTGAGGTTGAAAATTAGGGATTCCAAGAATGAGAAAGTAAGGAGGCTGGAAGAATGAGAAGCTGAGTTCTGAGAATGGGCAAGAAATTAAGATATTAGGAATACCACAGCGTAAGAGAATGACAAATATTAGAGTGTCTGTCAGGATGAAGGTCATAGATCTAAAGGTAGGAAAAATTATTGGAGGGAGTTAAATAGGTGTAGTACTAGAGGAAATGTAGTATAAGACAGGTCACCTGTATAGATGCTGATATATCTTAGGTCATGGCTGGATGCAGGATAGAGAGAAAGATTTTAAGTTCCATCTTAACATCCTAAATTAGAGGTTCTCAAAGTGAAACATGTGAATCAATGTGGATCCTCAAGACAATTGTCATGTATTCCATGAGGTGAAAGCTAATTTCATAATAATATGAAGATGCTATTTGCCCCTTTAACAATGTTAACATTTTCATTGATTACGCAAAAACATAATAGAGATAACATCAAGATAACATCATTCTTAATGCTGAGAAACTGAATGTTTCCCCCTAAAATCAGGAATAAGACAACTCACCACTTCTATTCAACATTGTACTAGAGGCTCTAGTTAGGGCATTTAGGCAAGAAAAGAGAAACAAAAGGAATCCAGATTGGAAAAGAAGAAGTAAAACCATCTGTATTTGCAAATGACCTGATCTTTTATATAGAAAACCCTAAGGAAGAACTCTTAGAGCTAATAATGAACTAAGCAAGATTGCAAGATATTATAGAATATCAATACATAAAACTCAATTGTATTTCTATACACTGATAATGAACAATCTAGGAATGGAATTAAAAAAATTCTACCTACAATAGCATCAAGAAAAATAAAATACTAAGGAATAAATTTAACAAAAGAAATATAAGACTTATACATTGAAAACAATAAAACATTGACCAGCCTTAAAAACAAACAAGCAAACAAAAGTGTTGAAAAAATTAAAGAACTAAATAAATGGAGGGCTACCCCATGTTCATAATTCAGACAACTTAACATTATTAAGTTACAAATATTCTCCAAATTGTCCTACAGATTGAATACAATTCCTATCAAAGCCTCAGTTATTTTCTCTTTTGCATAAATTGACACAAATGATCCTAACACTCATATGGAAATGCATGGGATCATGAATAGCTAAAACAATCCTTAAAAGGAAAATCAAAATTAAGGGATTCACACTTCCTGATTTCAATACTTATTATGAAGTTACAGTAACCAATACAGTATGGTACAGACATAAGGATAGACATATAGATAAATGGAATAAAATTGAAAGTTTACAAAGAAATACTACATTTGTAATTAAAGCATTACATCTTAATTTTTAATAAGTGTACCAAGACAATTCAATGGGGAAAGAGTAGTTTTTCAACAAATGATGTTGGGAAAATAGATATCCACATGCAAAAGAGCTAAGCCCTTCCCCTTCACTATAAATAAAAATAAATTCAAAATGGATTAAAGACCTAAATGTGAGAGCTAAAAATATAAGACTCTGAGAGAAGACATAAAAATAAATCTTTTTGCCCTTTGATTAAGCAATAGCTCCTCAGGACAACAAAACTGTAAGCGACACAAATAAAAATAAATCAATTGGAATTCATTAAAATAAAAAATTTTGTGCTTCAATGATATCATCATTAAAGTGAAAACACATCTCACAGAATGGGAGAAAATATTTGAAAATCATGTATCTGTTAAGGATTTGGTATCCAGAATATATAAAGAACTCTTAGAACTCAATAATAAAAAGACAACAGAATTAAAAATTGGGCAAAAGATTCTAGCAGACAGTTTTCTCCAAGGAAGATATAAAAATGGCCACTAATCACATTAAAAGATGCTCGACATCATTAGTCATCAGGGAAATGCAAATCAAAACCACAATGAGATACCACTTGATACCCACTGAGATGGCTATAATAAAAAAGATAATGAGAAGTATTAGAAAGAAATTTTATGCTTCATACATTGCTGATAGAAGTGTAAAATTGTGCAGGCACTTTGGAAAACAGTCCGGCAGTTCCTCAAATGATTAAACAGATAGTTACCATATGACTTAGCAATTCCCATCCTAGGCATACCCTCGAGAAAAATAAAAACATGTCCACACAAAAACTCATACATGAAATTTTGTAGCAACATTATTCACAGTAGCCCAAAAGTGGAAACAAACCAAATGTCTGTCAATTGATGGATGGATAAATAAATGTCATATATCTATTCAGTGGCATATTATCTGGCAGTAAAAATTATTTGGCAAAAATGTTCTTTGGCAATAATACATTCTACAATGTGGATAAAACTCAGAATCATTATGCTAATTGAAAGAAGCCAGACACAAAAGACCACGTATTGTATGATTCCATTTATATGATATATCCAGAATAGGTGAATTCATAGAGAAAGTAGAATAGTTGTTTCCAAAGCCTCTTCTAGAGCAGAGGGGGGATGAGGAGTGACTGCTATTGTGTATGGGGCTTCTTTTGTGTGATGAATTTTTCTAGAAATTCACAGTGATGACAGCTGTACTATTTGTGAATATACTAAAAATACTAAAAGTATACTAAAAACTTCAGAACTGTACAGTCTATAAGGGTCAATTTTATGGCAGATAAATTATAATTCAGTAAAGTTGTTATTATTAAGAAAAATAAAACAGTGGTGATATAACTGCTGACACCTTAGCCCAAATCAAGGCAGTGGTACTAAACTCTGTACTTACAGTCATTGTATTCCCAGTGCCACCCACTCACAGAAAGAAAGAAAAAGCAATCCAGTTTCACTTATGAATGTCTTTGATGAAGTCCTAGGAATTATTACTTTTATTAAATCTCAACCCTAAGTACACATCTTTTTAATATTCTGTTTGACAAAATGGGAAGAGTGCACAAAGTGCTTCTCCTGAATAGCAGAGTGTGACGGTTGTCGCTATGAAATGTTCTCTTGAGATTGTTTGAGCTGCAAGCTGAACTAGCTGCTTTTTCATGGAAAATAACTTTTACTTAAAAAAAAAAGATTGACAGGCAAACTATGGTTATTCAGATTTGGATATTTGGTAGACATTTTCTCAAAAATTAATGAAGTGAGCCTGTCACTTCAAGGAAAAGAACTGACAGTATTTGTTGTCAATGATGAAATCTGAGTTTTCAAGTGAAAATCAGAATTTGTGGAAACTTGTATTCTCCACTGTAAACTTAAAGGGCTTACCTGATTAGATTGGTGGTGATAATGATGAATGAATTTTTTTATTCTGTATAATAAAATATATCATTGGAAAAATTCACATAAGTCATTGAACCAATAGTTTTCAGATGACTAGGGCAGGATGTTATAAAATCTTGCATTCATTAATGTTCCATTCAAAATGCAAGAAAAACCAATGTATTTTAATGTACTAGAGCATAAGATATTGTTTTCCAATTCCATAATGCAACTAACCTATTAGAAACTACCCTTTGTCAATTTTCGTGAGGTAAGGTCATTCAGAATTTTTTGGAAAGTGTATTAAAATACTTTTCCATTTCCCAACAACATATTTATGTAGGGTTAGATTTTATTCATAAACTTCAAACAAAATGACACATTTGTAATAGATTAGATGAAGGTAGAGATTTGACATCCAACTGTCTTCTACTGAGCTAAATATTAAAGAGATTTACAAAAATGTAAATATTATCACACTCCTATTTTTTTGTTGTGGAAAATATATTTCTTTTTCCCAAACGTATGTTCTCGCAAACATGTATTGGGTTCATTATTTATTTTTCCAGTTAATTGATAATTTAAAATACTATCTGTTCTATTTTCAAATACAGAAAATCTCAATAGATATAATCCACATTATTAAATTAATTAATAGATTATTCCACATTAAAAAGGCTCTTTGGGTCCTTTTTGGGGGAAATTTTGATATAATTGGATAAATGTATTAGAGTTAGAAAAATAATAATTGTATTTAACTAGCACTTCATTGTTCTTATACCAGATAGTAGTCTAAGAACTTTACTAATATTAGCTCACTTAATTTTCTGCACAATTTTATGAAGTAGGCATTATTATTATTATCTTCTTTTTATACCCGAGGTTGCGGAGGCACTGAGAGTTAGATAAGCTGCTCAAAGTCACACAGCTAGTAAGTATCACAGACTTATCTGAACCTAAGTAGTTTGGCTTTAAAATTTGTGCCATCTCATTTGAAAGTGGCAAGATGTGACCACCAAGAATGCTGACCACATTGTCAGGTGCTCTAGGACACAGTTATTGCCTTTTATGTGCCTCTTATGTATTCAGAACCATTCTGGGCATTTGTCGCATTTTATGTCATTAATCTATAAAACACTGCAAAACTGATATACTTCTCATTTTGCTAATGACAAAATTGAGACTTAGAGACATTCAAATAGCTTGCTCAAAGTAATGACTACTTAAGCACCAGATGACCTAGTTGAAGGTTCAGTATTCTGTTTAATTTTTAAACCATATCTTCTTAGCATTTTCCTTATAACTCAAAAGATGGCTATTTCTAGTACTCTATCATAAAATAGCTTTAAAATAAACCAAATCTCAATACACTGGTATTCTAAACACCCTTAGTTACCAGGAAATCACTATTATAATATTATACATTGAATAATTCTCTATGGCCCACATAAAATACAATAAGGACCTATCTATCCATCTTTCTATCTCTGCTTATGTAAAAAAAGTAACTTAGAACATATATATGCATATTCTTGGCAAAATTTAGAATCAGGATTTCTATATATTGTATATATGTATATAAAATTAGATACATAATATAACATATAATTATATAATATATATAAGCTAAATAGTATGTAACATATAAAATGTAATTATATTTAGTATATTTAATAAAAACTAGAAATAAATACCAAAACATGAACTTCTATAATATTAGTAATAGAGAACATTTCTGATATCTCACTAATATTTACCAATACTGCTAGTAAAATCGAGTCATTCTGTACTACTACTGATATGTGGATAAAGACAAAACCCCAAAGCTATTGGAAAAAGTTTTTGAGTTATAATAATCTTACTTTTATAATATTTCAATTTATAGTTAACTTTTTCTCTCTCAAAATAAGCTATAGATAATATCAAGTTTTATGATTAATTGTTAGCTTTCATTTTTCACTGGCACAATCTTGTATCTATAAACTGAACACTTAATTTAATATAGTTTTTCCCCCTTTATCCTCTTGATTTTCTGACTATATTGCATTTATTTGGCCTCAGTTTCGGTGATATTTCCTATTCCGTAAGAATAAAGATTTAAAAAAAAAAAATCTCAGTTACCTTAGCAAGGGGAAAAAATAAAATAAAAGCAAACTTCTATATATAGGTTTATTTTTAGAACACCCTTCATAAAAATAGTGCATTAAGTCATTGCAAAATTATCTTCTTTTATTTACTAGTTTGGACTCATCATTTATAACATCCAATTTTCTTTTGTATATGGATCTCTGTTTGTGTTTATTTCAACTTAGTTGTTGACCAGGTTGTCATTTCATATCATCATCGCCAATAAATCAGAATTTCTCATTAAGACCTAATGAGCTCTTATATTGTCCCTCTGTTCCATTTGAAAAGGAAAACATTTCTTTGTTTTTGTTCTCCTTCTCAAGCCTACCTTTTAGGGCATTAGCATTTTTAAGGAACAGTAGTGAGATGAGTTTACCACTGCTTCAAACTTACTTGCTTTTATTCTCCAGTGAGAGGAAGAGGCAGTATTCCACTTTAGGTTACTAAGAGTGCTTCCTCTCAACTGATTTAGAGATAAGATTGAATCCTGGCTCTGCCATTTATTATTCAGGGAATATTGTATACTTTATTTAGCTTTGTTATGCCTCAGTTTCCTCATCTCAAAATGATGATAATACTTGCACATGTTGGTTTATAGTCATGACTAAATGAGATCATAAATGCAAAGTGCTCAGCACACTGCATGGCGCATAGCAAGTGCTCAGCCCATAGTAGGTATGATTTGGAGGATGAATTGGCTTCCTCCGGGAATTTGTGCCCTCGCCTCTGATAGATAGCTTTCTTTGTCACTTGTGGGCTATTTAAAGGAAGAGCCATCTTTATGAAAGAGGAAGAAAAAATAAGATAAATTTTTCTTCAAAATACCTAAAGACTTATCTCCTCCCTTGTTTTTAGTATAACTAGTGAGGGATAGAAATGGATTTAAAATTTAAGGGAAGGGAAACATGATAATATTTTATGAAGGCAATAATGGAAAATGAAATAGCCAGATAGGCAATATAGCCTTTGCAATTATGGAATGGGAAATAGAGAAAGAAGAAACCTCATTAATGAATTAATAGATGCACTGCCTATAGCTATCTGTAGTAACATCCTCAGAAAGATAAAGGAAATATTGAACTCATAATAAAAGAAGATGTTATTTTTTACAAAAAGAATATTCAAAAAATTAACAAAAGTGCTTGGAAATTATTGATAGAAAGAAATTTTCAACAGACAATAAAGGAGTGTTATCATTCAAAACAACAACAGAAAAGACAATTAAAAGGTCTGAAGGTAAAGTTAAGGAAATATTTTAGAAGAAGGAAAATAGTAAAAACAAGATAAGATAATCAGAGAATAATTTCAAGAGTTTCCACCTCTACAAATAATTCTAGAAAGAGACCACAAAAAATAGAAGAAGACAGTGTCAAGAAATGCTAGAAGAAAATATTGAAAGAGTGAAAAACTCTAGTTTCTAAAATATCCCTAACAATTTGGAACTTTGTTGAATGGAAATAGGTGAAGCCCAAGTCAATTATCACTATTGTCTCTGTTTGCCAGCTTCCAATATTTTGTTGTTAACTGGACATCTTTAGTGAGTTCTTCTGCTGTTTTTATAGTAGGTTTTCACATAGGTCTGAAATAATGTTTATATCTATTTCTCCTTGTTTAATTGAAATTCTCTTGATTATCATTTTTAAAAAATCTCAATAGCCTAGTAGTAGAGTGCTAGATCCACAGTAAGAATTCATTATATGCTTGCTGAATAAATTTTTTTAATGGGTGAGAATATCAGAGTATGACCAGACCACATGCTATGTCCACATCTTTAAAGTTATTCATTACTAACATTATGAATTTAGGCATATTACATCTTATCTCCAAGTCTTGGCATCCTCACTGTGTAACAATGTTAATAATGAATTCCTGAGATATTTTTTGAAAATAAATGGAATAGTATTCACAAACTACCTCTCATAGCCCTGAAACCTGGCAGGTAGTTGGTAAATATTGGTAACAATCCTACTACCCCCTGTTTTGGACCCATAACACAGCATCACTGTGCACATGAACATGACCTTCCTTGAGTTTCCACTCAGTAATTATTTCAAAAGCTGCTTCTAATTTAGCTACTTATAAGTCCAGCCTTTTCATGGGACTCTAAGGAACTTTGTCAATATATAAAATGTAACTTTTATTGAGAAAAATGTCTACTAAATTCACATAAGTCACATTAAATTGTTCAGTGATAAATTTCACCTATAAAGTATTTTTAAAAGATAGATACATTCTCCAGTTGTGCAAATGAAGCTCTCTTTTAGGAATATGATTCCTTTCAATAACACCGTCTATGTGTTTATTTCTTTGAGAATAAGAATTTAAAACAACAAACAAAAAAACCTCTTTCTATGAATTCTTCCTCCATTGGAAAATAATTGGGTTTCCCTTGGCCTCCAATAAGTTGTTTCAGTAAATACTGAATCTGAACGGGGGTTATACAACCATTAAAAAAAAATAATCATTTAGACTTTTAGTCACTATTAAAATAAAACACAAAAGATATTAATTATATTCTGGTTATTTGGCTTTGCACATTTCATTGTGCTCTGAATCCTAGAATATTTCCTTTATCACTAGCAGAAATAAGACTGCAAGTTCATTCTATTGTAATATTCAGATGAATTATAATAAGGAACAAACAGCTTGCAACTAGGAAAAGGGAGATTGTAGTTCTGGTATATGGCTTTGAATAACTATATTTAACCAATTAAGTTAGGTACAATGATTTTAAAAAAGGTTTCTATCATACATGAAAAATAAAATAATAACCATTTGTCCCTACCTTCCAAAGATTTAAACTAATATAATGAGTTGAAATTTCTTATTTTACTGAGAATGTTCACTGAGCAGAAAAAAAAGAGCATCATCTTGGTCCACATTTGCTAAAAAAAACCAATTATTTCATTTGTTTGGTTTGAAATACCTGCATGCTTACATTCTGGATTAATTAATTGTGAATGGGGAATTGTCAGAAATTAGAAGTGGTTGAATTAGGACTGGATCGAGAACTATCCAAGAAATAAGATTAAAAGACTACCCCCCTTCCAAATTATCTTTATTATTGCAGCATCTAAAATGTTCACATTAAAGGGTTAATCATTTGACTAAGCAATACTCTTATCTGTCCTTGACTTTCTAAATAAAAGGAAACCTAGATATTTACAGACATATTGGTGAGATAGTTTATCAAATCATTGACCTTGGTTTCAAAAGAAAAGGCCACAAATAGTACAGTACTCAGGCACACAAGGTGTGAGTATAGGGTCATAAAGAGATATAAAATGGGACAGAGGAGAAACAATAAAATGAACATGAATAGACATAAGAGATTGGGATGGTATGGCCACTTGTTTTATAATTTTTGCTTAGATTCATCCCAGGAAATAACACCCTTGTGTTGCTCAAAATATTAGATTATCAATGTGTTTCTAGGGTACTCTGCCTTTTGCCAGTTCTTATTTTTGTAGGAAAAAAACACCATATATATATATTTTTTGAATGAATGAGTAAAGTAAGTGACATTTCTGTTAAGGAACTTAATCACGGAGATTAGGAGACTTTCCCAATGAGCTGACTAAATCAATGGAGTAAGCCATCTTTATGCAGGTTTCATAAATCTGCTTTATATATTCTATTACAAATCTGCTTTGTCTAAGGGATAACAATTACAATAATACAATGATAGTTTTGGTAACATATCTATTACTATGTGTTTTTAATATGCATTATCTCATTTAATACAGCAGCATGAGTTAGCATGTGTCAATCTTATTTAATACTCACAGAAGCTCTATGCTAGGTAATATCTTTATCCCCTATTTTAACAGACAAGGAAACTAACCCTAAATGAGTTGTAATACTTGCCCAAAGTTACATAGCTAATAAATGTACAAGCCAATATTAAAGCCCAGTTGTGTCTGTTTTAAGATGCTAGACTCTCAAAAACCTTATTCTATGCATACTTTTATCTTCTAAAAGAAAACCATGCAAATGTAAGATGCATAAGTCGTTATCCTGGAAAGAATGTTATGGTAATGTAGGCTATGAAATGTTAGTATAGATTTCCAAAACAGTGTGTCAAATCTTTTCTTAAAATGCTAGAAAATAGGCTGGGTGATCAATATTAATTATGGTAACTAACGTTAATGAATATCAATTATGTTCCAGACACCATGCAAAGCATTTTCACATACAACCATGTGTGAGGTAGATGATTTTATTTCTATTTTGTCAATTAAGAAACAGCTCAGAGAAGTCAAATCCTCATCCAATGAAAGACAGAGCCAGAAGTTAAGCCTGAATTATTTTGAAATGAAAGTCACCCTTTTTTCTATTAAGCTACAGGACCACCAAAAGGCATACACTATTCAAAATCACCTGTGCAGGACATCGTTGAAGAAAACTTGAATTAATCAGAGCCTCAAATTATTCTTGGATAGGAAGACTCAATATTGTAAGGATGCCAATTCTCCCTAAATTAAGCTCTAAATTTAATGAAATCACAATCAATATTCCAACTGGAGGGCAGAAATAGGTCAAAGAGGTGATAGCTATAGGGGAGGAGTTTTCAGCTCAATATAAGAAAGCATCTTCTATGAGTTAGAATTATCCAGAAATGGAACAAAATCAACCTTCTGTCACCATAAGAATTACAATGAAGGATAAATTGACCACCAGTTGAGGGATGCTCATGCAGTATTAGGAAATTATCACTTTCTATGAGTCCATTTCCTAGGCACTGAACTATCCACTTTCTT
>VBSM01001562.1:12012440-12040284 GCA_008086735.1 Cheirogaleus medius
GCCTCCCAGAGTGCTAGGATTACAGGCGTGAGCCACCGCGCCCGGCCTGAACTATCCACTTTCAATTTTTATCTCATTTAATCTTCTTACTTCCCTTATCTCATAGGCATGCAATATGATTAATGAATTAATGAATTTTCATAGTGAATATGAGCATGGATTATGTCATCACATGGACTTGGGCTTGAATCTTTTCCTCCCTGTACTAGCTGCAAAACTGTGGAAAATGTCTTTAACTCTGTAGATGTCTATTTCTTAGTCTGTAAAATGGGCATATTAAGACCCATTCCACTGTGCAGGATTAAATATAATATTGGAAGAGCATTATTAGCACATTGGCCACATGCTAAATTGTAAGATGTGTGAGTTATTATTACAATTGGTAATGAAGAGACTGAAAAAGCAAATGAGTTAAGTGATGTGCTTCAGGAAACAGCAAATATTCAATTGAACAAGATAATTAAATTCTTTCTAACTTTAAGATCCTATGAACTTGTGGAATTATTACTAACTCTTCCAAATATTATAATTTTACAAAAACATGCTATAAAGAAATCAGAAAAGTGTTATGTAAAATCCATAGATTACCTAATCATGCATTATCAGCTTAATTTAATGATATATATTTAAATGAACTAATTTTGCATTTAAAAATCTATTACAGGAAAAGAAACAAAAAATAAGGAACATAATTCATCAGGTGATTGACCTATTTAAGATCTAAGTCCCTAAAGGAATGGAGAAATATACTTTCTTAAGGTTGGAGGAAATAATTATTAAACATCAATGCTTCTGAAGAATGTTAAGAGAGTTGCTATTTTTTCTTTTCCTTCTTGGTAACTGAATGAATAGAAATCTCAGATATCTCTCTATAAATGCAGACCAGAAGAAAAATCACTGTCTCTCCACTGGGAATGCTTCAGAACCAGGGTTGCTAGAAGAAGGTTAAAAATGCAGCCTGAAGAGATTGGTTTTAACCACATTGTGAAACAAGTAATATTCAATATCTTATAACCAAGTTAAGATACCCCAGTGGTAGACCTTTCTAGGACCCTAATGTTTAGTGAGTATTATTAAACTTTCATTTTTTATGTTTTTCTTCATTGAACCTGGATATATGTATGCTTTCTTTAACATGGATTGAAACTGATATATAACCTAAGAGACTTGTAAGCTGAGTGAGAAAGGGTGATATTACCTGTCTTCATTCAATAAGAAGGAAATAAGGGAAAGATATTAACAGTTAAATTGCCTGAAGGGGAGTTATGTCTGAAAGACCAGACTGTGACAATTTTCTTGGCATGGGAAATTTTCTGGGCAAAGATAAACAAAGAATAGGCATGATGAGGACAAAGACCAAAGGCAATTGCAAGTTAGATTTTGCCAAGCACTAAGAATACAATCAGACAGTGATCACTAGACTATGACTAGCAATAGATAACCAAATAAAAGATTTTCCAAATTGCAGCAGGCACAGCAGTGACTTGCCAACAGCTAATTCTTCTTCTTTATTAAACAGCTTTATTGATGTATAATTGGCTTGCAATAAACTGTACATATTTAAGGTGTAAAATTGGATAAGTTTTGACATATGCATATAGCTATGAAATCATCTCCATTATCAAGATAAGGAACATATTCCTCAGGCCCATAGGTTTCCTCCTGACTGTCTATAATCCCCCTCTCTCCTTTCCACCTCTACTGCCCCCAAATCTGTCTTCATCAGGCTACTGGTCTGATTTTTGTTACTATAGATTAGGTTGCAGTTTCTAGAGTTTTGAATAAACAGAATCATATGCTATGGACTCTTAGTTGGTCTGGTTTTTTTTCACTCAGCATAATTATTTTGATAGCCAAAATGATACATGTTGTTGCATGTGTCAACAGTTCTTTCCTGCTTGTTGCCAAATAGCATTCTATTATTTGAGTACACCACAATTATTTTACCCATTCCTCTATTGATGAACATTTCATTTTTTTCTATTTTGGGCTATTACAGATAAAGCTGCTATGGATAATCATGTACATGACTCATTTGGGCTGCTGTAACAAAGTACTATATGGTGGATAGCTTATACACAATAGAAATTTATTTCTCATGGTTCTGGAGGCTGGGAAGTCCAAGATCAAGGCACAAGTAAATTTAACATCTGGTGAGGGCCTATTTCTTGGTTCATCGTTGGTGCCTTCTCACTGTGTCCTCACATGGGGGAAGGAGTAAAAGAGTCCCCTTTATCTATTTTCTACGAGCACGAATCCTATTCATGAGGAGTCTGCCCTTATGACCTAATCACCTTTCAAAAGGCCCCACTTTCTAACAACATAACATTGGTGATCAGATTTCAACATGTGAATTTTGGGAGACACAAACATTCAGACCATAACAATGTCTTTGTTTTCCTTTCTGTCTCTTGGGTCAATAACTAAAAGTGGAATGTCCAGATCTTATGGTATAATAGATACATGTTTGTCTTTTTTTTAAAAAAAACTGCTAAACTGTTTCCCAAAGTGGTTGTATTAGTAGTGTATGAGAGTTTTAGTCACTCCATATCCTGGATAACATTTGGTATGATCAGGTTTTTAAATTTTAACCATTCTAACAGGTATACCTTTGCAAATTATTGTACTTTTATTTTGGATTTCCCTAATGACTTATAATGTTGAGAAAATTTTCATGTGATGTTTGGCCATTCACATATCTTATTTGGTGATATACCTTTTCAAATGTTTTGCCTATTTGTAAAGTTGGATAGTTTGTCTCCAGAGTATTGAATTTTGAGAATTCTCTGTATATTCTAGATACAGGTCCTTTATTATATATATGATTTGAAAATATTTTCTTCTAATCTGTGGTTTCTCTGTGGCTTCATTCCCTCAATATTATTATCCAAAGAGATTTAAAAATTTTAAATTAATTTTAATATTCTAATAAATGAATTTTAGAATTTAAAAAATATGGTCAATATTTTCTGTTATGGAGTATGTTTTGGTGTCATATCTAAGGAATATATTTTTAACTCTAAGGTCACAGGATTTTTTTCCTATATTGTCTTTCAAGCCTTTTGCTATTTTAGGTTTTATATATAGGTCATTGATTCCTTTAGAGTTAATTTTTGTATATCTTGTGAGGTATGTATTGAAGTTATTTTTGTTAACATGTGGAAATGCAATTTTTCTAACACCATTTTTGGAAAAGGCTATACTTTTTCTACTGAATTGCTTTTATACCACTGTCAAAATTCTGTTTTCCATATATGTATGGTATATTTAACACTCTGTTCTGTTCCATTCATCTATAACTTTTTATTTGTGCCAATGCCAAATTATCTTGATTGATGTAGCTTTATAATAAGTCTTGAAATCAGATAGTGTACAACTTTTTCTTTTCCTAATTGTCCTGGACATACTAGGTTCTTTGCATTTCCATGTGAATTTTAGAATCAGATTTTCCATTTTAACACAAAAGACATGTGGAATTTTGAATGTGATTGTATTTAATCTATAGACCAATTTGAGGTGAATTGACATATTAAGAATATTGAATCTTTTGACTCAGGAACACAAGTATATCTCTCCATTTACTTACATCTTCTTTAATTTCTCTTAGTAATTTATCGTAGTTTTCAGTGTACTAGTTTTTCTTTCATGCTTGTTCAGATTTACCCCTATGTGAATATTTTGAAGCTTTGGTTAGTGGAATTTTTTTTAAAAAATTCACTTTCCAATGAGTCTTTGCTAGTATATAGGAATATAATTTTGCTTATTGATCTTATATCCTGCAATCTTGTTAAATTCACATATTAGTTCCAATAGTTTGCTTTAGGTTGTAGTTTCACTGAATTATATACATAGATGGTCATGTTGCCTGAATAAAGACTTTTACTTTTTTCTTCCCTATTTGGATGCCTATAATTTAATTTTTTGTTGATTTCACTGACTAGAAACTCAAATAAAATGTTGAAGGGCATTCTTGCCTTATTCCTGATCTTAAGAAAAAGACATTCAATCTTTCTTATTAAGTATGATGTTCATGTAGATTTTTCATAGAAATTGCTTATCAAATAGAGAAAACACCCTTCTATTCCTATACTATTGAGAAATTGTATCAGAACCAGATGTTGGCTTTTTTCAGAGTTTTTTCACATATATACTGAGATCGTCAGAGAATTATTTTTTATTTTGTTAATATGATGAATTGTATTGACTGATTTTTTAATGTTAAATCAAGATTTTTTGGGGGGGAAAAAGCCCACTTGGTCAGGGTGTATTATTTTTATATACTGTCGGATTCCATTTGCTAACGTTTTTAAAGGATTTGTGCATTTTGTTTATGTTTATTAATTACCTAAATTATCCATTATGTTTATGAGGACTACTGATCTGTAATTTTCTTTTCTTGTAGTGTAGTCATCTGTCCTCATATTAATAGAATGAGTTGTGAATATTTATTTTTTTATTTTCTGGAAGGGTTTGTATGGAAATGCAATTTTTTATTTTTTAGCTATTTTATAGAATTTGCCTGCCATCTGGTCTTGGAATTTGCTTTGTAGGAAAGCTTTAAATTACAAATTAAATTTATTTAATTGATGTAGAGCAATTTATATTATTAACTTCTTCTTGAATGAATGTTATATCTTGTTTCTTTCAATTTGTCCATGCTATTTAAGTTATCAAATTTATTAGTATACAGTATTTTTAATAGCATTCACCAATTCTTTAATATATATGGAATATTTAGTGAGGTTATCAATTCTGATATTAATAATTTGTGCCCTTTTAAAATTTCCTGATTAGTCTGGCTAGAGGTTTATCAATTTTCTCAATCTTTTCAATGACGTAGTGTTTGGTTTCATTAGTTTTCTTTACTGTTTTCTATTTTCTTTTTCACTGATCTCCACCCTGAACTTTATTCTATTTCTACTTACCTTGTGTTTAATTTGCTTGTAATTTTCTATTTTCTTAAGTATCTATCTTAAGCTGAAGTTATTAATATGAGGCTGTATTTTCTTTTCTAATATAGGTGTTCAGTATTCTAAATTTCTCCCTATCATTTCCTTTAGTTACATCTCACAGATTTTTATATGTGTTTTCATTTTTTTTGTTCAAAAATAATTTCTAATTTTGCTTTCAACTTACTCTATGATTCATGGGTTATTTAGAAGTATGTTGTTTAGTTTTCAAATATTTTTCAGAGATTTTTCTGTTATTAGTATTAGTTAACTAGTATCTAATTTAATTTTATTCTGGTCACAGAACAAATTTTTTACAAATTGAATGATTTTTAATTTATTAAGAATTGTTTTCTGACCCATAACATTGTCTATTTTGGTAATTTTTGTGTGCATTTGAAGAATGTACATTTTGCTCTTGTTGGGTAGAATATTTTAGATCAAGTTGCTTCATAGTGCTGCTAAAGTCTTCTGTATCCTTACTTGTTTCCTCTTTGCTTGTTCTGTTGATTATTGAGAAAGAATATTAAGCCTCCTACTGTAATTGTGAATTTGTCTATTTCTCCTTGAAATATTCTATCAGTTTTGGTTTTGCTTTATATATTTTGAGGCTCTGTTATTAGGTATTTAGCATTGTTATGTATTCTTGACTCTTTTATCATTTTGAAATGAAATTCTTTATCCCTAATGATATTCTTATTCTGAATTTACTTTGTCTGATATTAACAAAGGCACTTTAGCTTTCTTTTAGTTAGTATGAACATAACACATATTTTTCCTTCATTATACATTTAATGTATAGGTCTTTTTCCCTTCTGGAATTTATTCTTTTCTTGTCAAACATTCTACTTTTATATATGTTATAAACTCTGCAGTAGATTGTTATCATTTTTGTTTAAAAGGTCAATTATCACATAAAGAAATTTAAAAACAAGAAAATAACCTTATGTCTTTACTCTGTGCTCTTTGTTCCTTTGTTTAGGTTGATATTTCCACCTGGAATAATTTCCTTTTGGCCTGAAAAACTTTCTTTAACATTTCTTGTAGTGCAGTTCTTCTGGAGATGAATTTCTTAACTTTTTATATGCCTGAAAAGTCTTTATATCATCTTTTATTTCAAAGGTACTTTTGCTGGGTATAGAATACTGTATTGATAATTTCTTTTCTTTCAGTACTTTAAAATGATGCTCTACTGTTTTCTTGCTTGCCTTGTTTCTGATAAAAAATCTTATCTCATATTTAACTAACATGTCTTCTTTGGAGAAGACATGGTTTTGAGCAAGTTGATTATTATGTGCCTTAGCACACCTTTTTCGAATTTCTGTGCTTGGAATTTGTTGATGTTCTTCTATCTGTGATTTTATAGTTTTCATCAAATTTGTAAATTTCTTATCTATTATTACTTCAAATATTTTTTCTGTTTGTTTGTCTGTATGTCTCTTCTCTTGTTTGGGGGACTCCATATTAGAACATTTAAAATTGTTTCACAGCTCACCGATGTTCTTTTCATTTTCACAAATTAAAATTTTTGTGTGTTTTTCATTTCAAATATAGTAATGCATCACTTAATGACAGTGATATGTTCTGAGAAATGCATCATTAGGTGATCTCTTTATTATGTGAACATCATAGGGTATACTCACACAAATCTAGATGGTGTAGCCTACTACACACCTAGGCTATATGGTATACCCTATTGCTCCTAGGCCACAAACCTGTACAGCATGTTACTGTACTGAATACTATAGACAACTGTAACATAATGATAAGTATTTCTGTATTTAAACATATCCAAACATAGAAAAGGTATAGTAAAAATACAGTACTATAATTTTATGAGACCGCTGTTGCATATGCAGTCTGTTGTTGACTAAAATGTTGTTATGAAGGCCATGGCTATAGTTTCCATCACCAGATATTTAAGATCACTTGTGTATATAATGTCCAACTGCCATTATTCCTATCCAGACTTCTTTTATCTAAGACACTGTAATTTTAATGTTTAAAAGTTTAATTTGTATGTTCTGAAAAATTTTTCATGTCTCTTCTTATATTTTTGTACACATGAACACTTTCATAATAACTATTTTAATGTCCTTGTCCACTAATTCAAATGCTTTGTCAGTCTTGGGTCCATTTTGATTTACTGATTTTTTTCCCTATCAAGGGTCTTGCTCTCCCTCTTATTTTCATGACTGGCAATTTTTCATTGGTTGTTAGGCATTTAATTTTTATCCAGTTGGGTGCTGGATATTTTTTTATACATATATTCTTGGCCTTTCTTCCGGGATGCAATTCAGTTGCTTGGAAATTGTTTGATATTGTTGGCTCTTGCTTTTTAAACTTTGTTAGGCAAGGATCAGAGCATTCCCCAAAACTGAGATAAGAATTTCTGAATACTTTAACTAATTCTCCAAAAATTATGAGATGTCCAAGTCTAGCTGGAGAGAACAGGTACTAATACTAGATGTATTGATACTGTTTTACCTAAAATTTTCAGATATTTCCCCCTCTTTCCTCCCCAACCTTCTAGTCTTAGGTAGTTTCCTAATATGCATGCATTGCTCACTATTCTGGCGAAGACTCAAGGAGGTCAGTGTGCAAATCTTCAGAAATCCTCCCTTTGTGTAGCTCTCTCCTTACATTATCTGTCTACAAACTCTAGCTGTGTTGTTATCCCTAGTCTCTCAACACCACTCAATACAGGGAACATACTGGGCTCCACCTGAGTTCTTTCTCCTTGTGACATGGCCTAGAAACCCTTTCAGGGCAGTAAACTTGGGCAGGTTGATGGCTTGCTTTGTTTGTTTCTTATCTCAGTGATTACTATCCTTGGTTAAAACTATTGTTTCATATATTTTGATTTGTTTTCTGGTTCTTTCAGGTGAGAGGGTGAATCTGGTTCCTGTTACTATGTATTTGTCAACAATGGGAATTCTAACTATGTAATATTATGATATATATATTGATTTTCACCATGGTTCCTGGATCATAGCTCCCATAACTCTTGTTAAGTGAATAAACTATAAGCACATCTTTTATTAAAGTATTTTGCCTTTTGTCCTTGGTTCCTGTGCTAAAGGTGAGAGATTGTCTTTTATTATAATGTTGGAGCACATTAGGCCTCAAAAGCAAATCTTAGAAACAAAATCCCTCTGACCTTCTCCTGCTTTGTTTTCACTTGCTCCTCTTTCTTCCCAAGGTAAGCCACAGAAAGCTCTAATCTTCCTCCCCCTTTTGTCTTGGAGATGGTCATAAAGAAATTCTCTGACCTGCCTTGTCTGATTTTAGGTCATAATACCCTTATTTCAGAAGGGCCCTGCCCACACCCTGGAGGAAGGAATGCTACACAGAAAGGCGAAGAGGAATCCGAACAGACAAGCCTTGCCGAGTTTCCCCACTCAGTCGATTAGTATTAGATCAGACCATTTTTGTCCAATTACATTCTACACTGTTGTTAATGCTTCAATCATGTCTATTCAATGAAGTCTCCAAAAAAGGCCCAAGAGGATGGGTTACAGAGAGCTTCGGAATAGGTGAATATGAGGGTGCGGAAATTCCTGGAGAGTGGAGCACCCAGAAAGAGCTAGGAAGATGCATGCGCCTTCCAGTACCTACCTAACCCAATGCATCTCTTCATCTGTAACCTCTGTAATATCTTTTATAATAAATCATTAAATGTAAGTTAAGTATTTCCCTGAGTTCTGTGAACTGCTTTAGCAAATAAGTCAAACCTGAGGAAGGGGTCCTGGAATCCTCAATTTATAACCAATCAGTCAGAAGCACAGATAAAATGACCCGGGGCTTGAGATTGGCATTAGATGTGGGGGGAAGGGAACAGTCTTGTGGGACTGCACCTTCACCTTGTGGGACCTGACACTATCTCAAGGTAGATAGTGTCAGAATTGAATTGGAGGACACCCAGCTGGTATCCACTGAGGAATCGATTGACTGCTTACTGTTGGGGACAAATTTCCACACATTTGGTCATAATCTTTTGTGTTGACTGTTGTGGTGTGAAAGCAGAGGGAAATAGTTTGTGTTTTTATCTCATAAAATGCCATTTTTCTATAAATATTTTACAGTGCAATTTTCCAAGGAAAAGAATGGGAGGAGAGTTCCAAACACGCCCTGATCATTCTACCATATAATATTAAATGACTGGAACTTGATACTTATTTAGTCAATTAAGATGTGTCTACAACTAGAGGTAGGTGCTATTAAATCAGATCATCTGTTTTTCTATGATCTGTTTCTATGAATTCCTTAAAGTATGTTAACTTGAATGCAAATGTGACCTAGAAAAAGTGATAAGGTGTTAATTTTTGCATTAATTCTTAAAACAGAAGAATTGAATGGTTTGATTGAGCCACTGGTTAGTTCTTTGAATGGCTATTGGTCATTTCTGTCAAATTTATGTGACCAAAAATATGGTGTCTGATGAAGCTTGAAGAATAATCCAAAGCTACTCAGGAGGCTGGGTCAGGAGGATCGTTTGAGTCCAGGAGCTCAAGGCTGCAATGAGCTATACTGCACCTGTGAAGAGCCACTGGATTCTAACCTGAGGAACACAGTAAGACCTCCAACTCTTAAAAAAAAAAAAGTATATATTAGCAAAGGCCCAAACACTTCTGAGCAGGAATCATTCTTTTCCCTCCATTTTGTGAGGAGAAGATAAATGTCATGTTTGGGTTTAGTCTTTTTCTTAACAGCTGCAAATTTACTTCAGAGTATATTTTCCACTGGCTTCGTTATCTGTTCCTTCCCTGCCAGACCTGAGGACACAAACACCTATATAAAGTTCTCTAACACCCTGAATAGGCAGCAACTATTCCAAAGACTGTCCTTTCTAGATTTGAATTCTCATCAGTTATCACCAGGATCTCTCTGGAATTTCTTTCACTCTTTGCCACCGAGGAGTTATATATTCCTGATAATATGCTTGGGATGTGATTAGGTCTATCCACCAAGATGCTGCTTCCTGTATATGCCTTTGGACTCTGTGACTTTCCATCTTTCCAGACCTCGGCCCTGACCCAGTGTTTCCAGTCCAAGATCAAGTCCTATAAGGATAAGTGTGAATGGAGCATTGGATAAAGTTAAATGTTAAATATAATACTATTTATCTATCATATCTATCTCCTTTATGAGGGTCATCAATATAGATAAACAGATTAGAAAAAGAATAATCTTCACAAATATACTAGCCTATATAATTTCTCAAACATGATCAGCTTATAAGGTTGTTTTTCTTATTTCTTTTTAAGCAAAATAAACTATTGTCAGGGAGTCCATTCTCATTGCAAAGTAAAACATTTTACAATGCCTGTCTACCAGAAAACCTCTCCCAACTGCACTTGTTACTGATTCCATTTGACAAGTGGCTGCTTCTCGATAATTACTGTACAAACCATTACTTCCAAAATAAATTAAACTCTCATCACTTTATCCTGCTCTTCTACATTCATTAATAAGAATCTTGTAAAACAGGTGGCTGCACCTGCATTAGTAAGTGCAGAAGCTCATACTGAGACTGTGCTTTTGTATATCTTTTTGTCTTTGAGAGCTTTGTTTAGCTCATTTACAATAAAAGTCCTGGCATTTTTATGGGGCAGGGGTAGGGTGGAACCAAACCCTAAATGCTAAGGGAATTTCTAACTCATTTTTATTTAATTATTTGAATTTAATCAATAGAAATATACATTCTCCTTAAAAGGTCAATTTCAGCAACTAAAGAATCAGTTTTTACGTGATATATCCAATGCTGTACATTCTATTGATTTTCACTAAGCAGAGGCTGCACTTGTGTCTGACATGCAGCCTATTCTTCCATGGGGCATAAAGGGAACTTAAATATGATTAAACTGGATTGAAATTTTTGTATTGAAATGTGATCATAAATCATGTTTGTGATGATTGGCATTTATCAAATTTCATTCTCAGTGTGCTAAGCTGAACATAGCTTCAATTCTTTTTACTTTAAAAAATTTTCTGATGGTCCCAAACTGAGATCAACATTGCACAGTAAATATGTAATGCAAATATGGTTTCTCTGTGTGGGAATAACCTTCTTTTGTCTTACAGCTTTTTACTGATGATAAAATGTATATTTTCCTGATGAAAAAATAAACATTTCTGGTCACCAAACAAAACTTTTCAAACCCTCTGTTCACCATTCCCAAGTAATTAGAACATTTTTGGCTTTTTATTCTAACATTGATCCATTTATTGATTGTTGGTATGATTGATTGATTGAGATCATTCAACAAATGTTTATTAAGTATCAGATGAGTACTTGGCTTTGTGCTAGATGCTATATTAGACCTGACATTTTTCACTTCTATTCTGATTTTAAGGTATATATCAAGTTAAAACTGCAATATCTTTAGAGTGTTAGTGTCATAGAAATTTTCTCTGTTTCTTGTTTCTCATTGCAATTAATTCTCAATAATACGAGTACAAAATTTAATGGCAGCCCCTGATGTTGACTACATATTTTATAGCAAATACTAGATGTACTTACCAAAAGTTACTTTAAGATAGTGTCTTTGTTTTTAGCAATGTCCCAAATTTTCTCACCTTATTCTGTAAATAACCTTGCCTCCAGAGATTTTAGAATTACTGCCATAAGACCCCAAAGCAAACAATTATTCTCCAAGACAGTTCTGATATGAGATATAATGTCTCAAAAGATTCTCTGACAAATAGCCAAACCATCCTGACAGTGTAAAATGAAGTACTTGTAGAAAAGCCTAGGTTTTTCTTTCTTTTTTTAAAAAAAATGAAACCCCTTCCCTGTACAAAAATTATTATAAGGTAAGACATATACATTTTTCTTGATAAAATATCTGACAATAATTATTTGTGAGCCCCCAGATAGCCCTAGGTTACTTCATTTCCCTCACTTTAAATGTAAAAAGAAAATGTTCAGAAATATTTAGCCATTTATTCAAGGTCATCCTATAATTTATAGTATTAATATCAGAACTCAGATTTTCTGACTCTTTGAAATGTTTAGATATTGGAAAATAATGTCAATACTCTTAAATTTTCTCCCATAAATAATAGCAATATTCATCTGTTTTATCCATAACTTCTCTTTCTTTCTATATTCTCCATATTTGGTTGTCTTTGTCACTTATCTTTATTTTTAATATTATATCTTATATCTAGGATAACGTACCTAACCTCTTTCCTAATACTTTCTGTCCATTTTTTCTTATTGGTAACCAAAATAAAATTATTTCTCCATTCAAAAGGCAAATGGCATGCAATTTTTAAAATTCTTATAATATTTATTTGAAAGGGAGCATTTTTGATGCTTATTTTTTCTCTTCCACAGTATGGCAAGAAAATAAAGGAACACCTATGCTTCAGACTTAAAAAAAATTAAGGGAGAGCTGGTGGTAATTGAGAAGTTAATGTAATTCAATGTAACTGGAAATTTTTCTTGAGATAACAAATCCTTTAAAGATAATTCATAAGTCATATTTGTGTTGCCTAAATCAGATTGGAAATGTAAGAACAGAGGAGAATAAACAAACTTTCTATTAAATTATTTTTCATTGAGAATAATTAATTCCATACTTACCAGTTTTAAAATTCAGAGAAATGCAGGTTGTTAATAAATTGGAAAGTATTCTGGTAGACAGTATAGTTCAAGGAATTTACAAGATGGATACTTTTTTTTTTTTTTTGAAACAAGATCTTCCTCTGTTACCCAAGCTGCAGCCTCCAACTCCTGGGTTCATGTGATCCTCCTGCCTCAGCCACAATGCACAGTTAATATTTTAAATTTTTTTTTTTAGAGACAGGGTCTCACTATACTACCCAGGCTGGTTCTGAACTTCTGGCCTCAAGGGATCCTCCCACCTCAGCTTTCCAAGTGGCTGGGATTACAGGTGTGAGCCACTGCACCCAGCTCAAGACAGATACTTTTGGACTGCTCTAATGTTTGGACTTCTAATGTTTGGAAGATTTATCCTCATTTTGAACTAAAAGTCTTCCTTTGGTAATGTCTTCCTGTAGGTCCAAGTACTTTCTTCTGAAACAATGCAGAAGATTTGACACATAGTATCCATTAGTATACATAAGAATCAGTGTTACATTTATATGACTTTTTTATCTTCACAATGAACAACTTTAGTTTCTGTAACAGGGTCTCAGTGATGATGTTCCAGGCCCCCTTTCCTTATGATGGATGGACTCTGCTGAATGTCTTGGGCTTGTCAGTTCCAACTGGCAGTGTAGTACCCAGTTCTCCTGTGACGGAGTAGAAACTGCATAATAGAGATAATTAAGACAAAATATTTTCTCAAATGCAGTCTAAAGGTTTGTTGTTGGCTCATATAAAATTTATGGTAATTGAATGAACACTTACTAATAAACTCAGTTTTCTTAACTCTAAAATGAGAACGCTGAGCAAGGTGGTTTGTAAAATTCAACCCTAAAATTCTTGGAATCAATTTGTTAGTAATCACCTTTGTTGTCTGCAAACCTCCTGAGCATGATTTCCATATCTTCAACACAAGTGACAATAAAAATAAACAACAAAAAACCCCCAGATATAACAAACTACTAGAGACTTTCTTTTAGAGTGAAGTCAATTCATCAATAAAAACTGTGAACAGTAGCTTTTCAACTAAACACTGAAACATCTGACATGCAATCTTGGGTGCTAAACATATTTGTTTGGGGGCATCACAATGATGCTATAATGTACGTAATATTTTCATCACTTTAAAATTTAAGAAAATGAAATGTAGAGATACTTTCTCAAATCGCACAACCTATTGCCTATAAAAACAGGATTAAAATGTAGGTCTGTTTGTTATTGTCACACAAAATAGAAGTGTATTTTATCTATGACACTTCAATATAAAGATGGTCCCCAGCTAATGATGATTAGATTTAAGATTTATTGACTTTACTACATGCAAAAACGATACTCATTCAGTAGAAACCATATGTTGAATACCCATACAACCATTGTTTTTCACTTATAGTACAGTATTCAATACATTACATGAGATATTCAATATTTTATTATAAAACAGGCTTTGTGTTAGATGAATTTGTCCAACTGTAGGCTACTGTAAGTGTTCTGAGCACATTTAAGGTAGGCTAGGTTAAGCTGTGGTGTTGGGTAGGTTAGGTGTATTAATTGTATTTCTGACTTACGATATTTTTAACTTATTATGGGTTTATTGGCATGTAACCCCATCTTACATCAATGAGCATATGTTTAACACAAAATCAAAACAAAAATCAAAAAATAAATGGAATCATCTTGATATGCCTTGCTCTTAAAGATTCATTCTAGTTCCCCCATATAGTCTTGTTTGATCCAATTAATTCAATCTGATTCCTCTGATTCTCTCTGACACATTATTTAAAGCACTTTTATAGCTTGAGGTATATTGTGCCTTACACTCTAGATATTCATACACTTCTCTAAACATCCCTACCATAATGAAAACCTCTCAAAGGCAGATATCATATTTAATCATCATAATGTCCATAAAAAGACCTATCCCAGTTCTAATACAGAGCAGACATTTAACAAATATTTCTTGAAAAGAATTGAATTAAATCAAAATGAACTGAGCAATACACTCTACAGTCTTTAAGCTTTAAGTTTAAGTGAATAATTGAATTGTTAGAGGTATCCTTAGGACATTAAGCAGAATTAATTTCTTAACTTTTGGGCATGCACAAAATAACAATCTCATAATACTTTTATGACATTATTTGAAAGTCATTGCAGTGTATAATGTCTAATTTATTTGCATAAACATGTGTTTGTTAAACATACACAATTTGAATTATGGATTTGTTTGTTTTTGGTTAAACAGTCTTTTAAATTTCCAAGGCTATTGATGGACAACTTAGTAGATAAACTTCTGAAAGCTTGGAACTCTCTTTCCTCTAATCTAGTTATGCTTTATAACTCAAAAGGGAGTACTGAGCATTTTAGGATTTATTTTGCATTAATTTCATTAATACAGCCAAAAACATTTATTGAACATCTCATATGCATCATGTACTGCGCCAGGGACCAGGAATTTATTGAGAATGAGATGAGTTCTTCCCATAGTCAGGCTGCTCCTACTTTAGTGGGAGATACAGATGCAACTGCAATGGAGCAACTGCTTATTCACACAAAGGAAGAGCACTTTTGCCAGCCTGGAAGTGTCAGGAAATTCTTTCTGCACAAGTTCTGCATAACTTCTGCATTATCCTAAGAATTAGTAAGTGTTAGTCAGGCCAAGGTCATGTTGGAGAACGGAGTAGAGCTTTTGGGCAGAGGAAACAAGAGGAGCAAATGCTTGGTTTATGAGTAGAATTAGATATTCAAAGTTGATGAATAGTAAAATTCCTGGCAGGGAGTGCTTGAGAAGAAGCTGGAAAGGTGGGCAGAAGCCGCATTAAAGGGTGGCCTGTAGGTCAGGTGGAGGAGCTCT
Organism: Cheirogaleus medius; assembly: GCA_008086735.1. Lineage (NCBI taxonomy): Eukaryota > Metazoa > Chordata > Mammalia > Primates > Cheirogaleidae > Cheirogaleus > Cheirogaleus medius. The sequence goes on from VBSM01001562.1 coordinate 12,027,853, forward strand.
GATGCTGTCATCGAAGTGTGTCAAGCAGAAGAGTATCATCTTTAAGTTTGCATTGTAGCTGGATTGCTTTCATGCCCAGTGAAAAGAAAGAATGGCCTGAGTTTGGGTAGCCATACCAATGGTAGAGAGGAAGTCACAGATTGAAATAAAACAAAAAGGACTTGGTGGCTAATTGGCACAGAGGTAAGAGGGTATGTCAAAGAATTAAAGTTCAAGTAGACTACAATGAATTCACTTTTAGATTTGTGGAAGGAATGAGTGCTCATGTAGGGAGAATACATAGTGTAAGATTAGCAATGGGCCCAGAATGAGATCCTGATGAATATTATCATTGATAGTGAATATTCAGTTCATTATCAATCCAGTACCAAGGAGAGAAGTTTTCCAAAGAGACAGAGAAAAGTAATGTCAGAGATGTAAAAGGAGATCATTATAATGCAGTATTATGAAAAACAAAGCAATAAGGTGTTTCTAGAGTGATCAAATGGTTAAGAGTGTTAGATGTTTGTTGTTGTAGAAGAATAAGAATCAGAAGAAGAAAGAGGAGGAAGAGAAGGAAGAAGGGATGGGGAAGGCGAGATAAAGAATGAAAAATTGCAATTTTTGTTGAGTTTTTTTTTTTCCTGTGTCAGACAATTCTGTTAAGTGTTTTATATGCATCATTCCATCCTGTCTTCCAAAAAACCTTATGACACATGTACCTTTACAGTAAAATTCCATGATACCACAATTGATATATTATTCAAATGGCAGTTGGTTCTCAGACCAAGGAATTCCCAGCCAATGAGCTGCTCCGGCTCACTAGTCACTTCATAAACTTCATAATAACACAGCCCTGAAGTTCCATGGTTGATTTTTTTGAATCCCACCTACAGAGTTCTGACAGCATTTATTGTATTACCCCCACTTCACAGATGAGAAGACTATAGAGAGATTAGATGATTTTCCTTGTCATGAGAACATGAGGGTGCATTACTTTGACCAGACCCTACCTACCTCCATTTATCAGCCAACTCTAAATTAGCATACTAAAAGACACAGTGCTTGCTATTTAAATGAAGCTTCAAAAGCCCTTCTGCACAGAAATTCTGAAATTGCCACTGGTCACAAGGACTGTGTTAATTAGCATATAACAGTATCATGAACTCGAGAATATTTTATATTCCATAAATACCGAATTAATTATTCTTTAAATATCCTACTTAATCTACTTCTCTTTCTAGTGCTGTGTATTCCCTAAATGCAAAATGGGTAAGTTTCTCTTTTTGATTCCTCTTAGATTTTGTACTGAGAAATAGAGGAACTTCACAACATCAGCATGAGAATTCCCTAGAAACTCTGTATCAGCTCATATTTCCTCCAAGGCAGAAAAAGGTGACCTATTTGTTAAGTCTATTGTTCATTTTCATACATGTAACACTAATTAACATTGAAAAAGCCCCACCTCCCTCCTTGTAACCCTAAGAACTAGATATTAAAATAACATAGGCCAACTATAGTCAATGAGCAGCTTCAGGAGAGAAATTATGCCATTGATGCTCAAGATATTTCAACAGGGAAGATAGGCTGCAGTTGCTGTAAACCATCCACGATTTCAAATTAATAGTTCAATAATGCAATCATACTGAATTTTTGTAAGGTCAATTGTCCTTCGTGATATCAGATGTCATATCTTATATACTATATTTCCATTCATGTGCAAAAAGACACAGTTGGAAAATCCCTACATTGAAGACTTTTAGGGAAGGCAGTTCTGGGCTATTTTTCATGTGATAATTTTACCTTTACTGAGAACTGAATGGTGGATAAACTGACCATGAGGTTTCTGCAGTATGTAGTTCTTCAAGGATCTGTCTGATTCATTGTAAATAACACCAAAGGAAGAAATGTTAGCAATATTTTGTAAAATTCGTATTTATAAAATTTCAGTCTGGAGAAATTGTACTTGCAATATACTTTGTAGTATATCAATTAAAGAATGGCAGAAGCATGTTTCTCAGTGCCCCAAATAAGGGCAAAAATTTTAATTAGTTGTCATCACTATCAGTTTAATTAGGTTTTAAAAGAGTGAGTTGGTCCACCTCACCTCTTAGAAGTAGACATTGGGTCAAGCCACAGAACTGGGCCATCCTGAACCTTTGATTGTGGATATTCCTCCCAATAAGAAGGATTTCAACTGATCTTTAGAAATAAAAGAAATTCTATCAGATATCAGAACAGTACTATTTCAATGTTATTTGTTATAATTTTTAGAAAAATAAAATCGTGTTTGTTTAAAAATCTCCTAAGTGATTTCTATTAATAGCACTTCTGAATTGTTTATTGCATAGTTTATAAAAGGAATTAATAAATTTAGGTCCAGGAAGTGGAAGGGACTGTCATCTGTTCACTGTTGAAGGTCCTGTACTAACCTGGGGTAAATACCACGATGCCCCAACCAAGTTTTGTACAAAGTGGCTACTTTCAATTTGATAAACAAAATTTCCTTTTATAATGGAAAAAAATTAGAACTTTTTGTAATGATGGATGAGCCTTAAAATGTATTCATATGTGGTTCAAGAAACAGATATAGATCAAGTCATAGTTTTCTTCAAACTAATACTTAGGAATATGAATTAGAGAATTTGGGATTTTCTCCAACACGTCCAAGATTTCATTTGGCATTTAAGGTAACAATAAGATGGCCTTCAATAGTATTGATACGCTTTTTTAAAATCTACATTTGTGGAGGTTTTTCTTTATTTTCAACCTATTGTATTCAATACTTTCAGACCAAAATGTGTTGTTTTAATTTGGTTCACTTCACTTTGGCACACTCAAACTGAGCATCAGCTGTGCTCTGGGATCTGGGCTAGAAACAAGAGCATCGAGCCACTGGCCAGTCTTGTCCCAGATCAATACAGGAGAGAGACACATCCCATAATGGAAGTGTTATTTTAAATAAAATACCCTAGGAGCATGGGAGAAAAAACAAATGTCTCTGCTTCTGCTTGACCTGGGCTTAAAATGGTGACTAAGATTTTTATCAAAGCCTTGGTCCACTCTTCTCCCATCATGCCCGTCCCGTCTGTTTTTTGCATCCAAATTCCATCTTGTGAATGAAAATCAGATTATGTGCTTCCCTGGCTTACATCCCCCAGTGGCTTCCCCTTGTGCTTAGGATAAGATCCAGGGTTTTCTTCATGGAATCCGAGGCCCTCTATGATCTGCTTTGGCCTTTCAAGCCTCCTCTTCCCTTAATTCCTGCTGTGCTCCAGCCAGGCTTGTCTTTTTGTTTCTCATAGTCAAAGCCCAAATCTACACAGGCCTCTGGCATCTGCTGTTTTCACTGCATGAAAAACCTTTCTCCCTTACCTTTTGATAGTTTACTCCTTCTCTTCTTTCAGCTATTAGCATAAATGTCACCTTCTCAGAGAGGCCTTCCTGGATCTCACTGTTGAAAGCGCTCTCTCTAGTACCTCACTGGTTTATTTCCTTCTTAATGTGATCTGAAAATATTGTACTTCTTTTTTATAGTCTGGTCAACCACAACCACTCTTATGTCCATGGAATGTAACCTCCATGTGTGAAAGAGCCGTGTTTATCAGGGTTACTATAGAATTCCCAGTTCTACAGCAGGGACTGATACATCCCAGGAAGTCAGTAATAGTTGAACAAATGAATAACTGTCACTGCATTTTCATATTCTTTGTCCAGTTTAAATAATAGTGAAGAATCTAGTTGAGTTTTATCTTTGTACAAATGAATATGCTGATTTATATTTTGGTGCAGTTTTACCAACTTAATGATCAGTTCTTAAAAGAAGGCCAAACCTAACATAATAAAAGAAAAGATGCAGGAAGTGTTCGTGACATCTATTCCTTGGAGTCCTTAGCCAGCGCTGTTAGCCTCCCCTGGCACTAAATTCACAAGTGTAAGAAAAATTAAAAATAAATTACCTCTTCCTCTTTTTATGTTTTCAACAGTACCACTGTCTTTGAGTGTTCCCCAAAGAGGGTACACGGGGTCAGTTTGCACATAACTAGCAAGGTTGAAACACTATTTCAGTTTTGTTGCAATCTTTCCTTTATGGGAAGGCTAAAATTCCAATATTATTAAAAATGCAAACCAATAAGACATAAAATGGCTTGCTTGTTGCTAACGTTTATGCAAAACCACTTAAAATGTTAAAAATATTAATCTCCTACCCTACGTAGCAACTAATGCTGCACAGATGACAATTGTTTTTTCCACTGGAAAATCACCAGCAATCTACATTCTCCTCTTCTACTTAATTAACACAACTATATATATCCTTCAAAGTCACAGGAAACTGGTGTAATTGCTTTTGTAAATTCAACTAGTCTCCAATGAAGAACAGATTGCTAAATTAAATGCAAGTAATTTGAAGCTTAAAAAAATCAGAAATATAGACATTCTTGCCTCTGTATAGCATGAGGTGAGATAGAGGTCAGGGAAAGAAAGGAGAAAGCAAGAATTCCTAGACCTGCCTTTGATTCTCTGTTGCGTTATTAGGAACATTTTAAAGAACACATGTCAAGCAGAAATCATGTTACATAAAATAATTATACTTTATAATCAGACAGAGCATTGATGACAACATAGATGTGCGCTGAATGGATTTGGAATCAAAGATTATCTGTGTGTATGTGTGTAGAATAACCCTAAAGATTCTGAAAAGCAGAAGAAAATAAGGACTACAGAAACAAGGTGGAAAATAAAATCCGTATTTTTAACTTATTTATTTATTTTTCTCTCAAGAAGATAAAAGAGAGGAAAATAGGGAAGTGGACAAGGAAAGAGGCAGAAACAGACAGAGATGAGAAGATATGGACGATGGATCCTCATTATTCATGGATTATTTATGAATTTGCCTACTCACTAAAATTTATTTGTAACCCCAAAATAAATACTCATGACATTTTCACAGTTTTTGTGGACATGCACATGTGCAAAACAATAAAAAAATTTGGTTGTCCAAGGAGCACATTCCCAGATGAGGCCAAACAAGTTGATTTCCTCCCTTTTTGTTTCAGCTCTCACACTGTAAACAAGTATCCTATTCATTGTATATTTAATGTTATGGTTTTTGCATTTATGTGCCTTTCCTTGGTGATTTCACTGTTTAAAATCTGCCCCTTCCCAGCCCCCAAGCATAGTGCCGCAGTGCTGTCTAGTGTTCCTAAGTGCAAGAAGGCTAGATGTGCTTTACAGAGAAAATATGTGTGCTAGGTAAGCTTCATTCAAGTATAAGTTATAGTACTCTTGGCTGTGAGTTCAATGTTAATAAATAAAAAATATATATTAAATAAGATGGCTTTAAAGAAAAACACATAGAATAAGGTTACATACTGATAGGTTGATGAAAATGTTGTAACCAAAGGCTTTCAGGAACCTATACCTGTATTTCTTCTAAGAGCAATGGTTCAGTATTTGCTAATTCTATTTTGCAGTGACTTTATGGAATATAACTACCTTAAACCCCAAATAATGGAGTCAATTATGTGTATGTGTGTGTGTGGCGAGAAAAACAAACAGAGAGGAAAAGGGATAGGACAAGAGACCTATCTCATGTCTGATCAAGTGTGGATAGCTTATTTAGAGGCAAGATTAAAGTTATTAAAGAAAAAGTAATATGATTTGAAGAACAAATGAAAGTTGATTCAGTGTGGTAACAAGGTCACAGAAGGTAAGAACTAAGAGGAAATTTCAAGAGTATGTCTAACGCCTTCATTATGCAGATGAGTGATGTGGGAATGGGAATAATGGTCAAAGGCAAGGTTCTGGAACCCAATTCATATCTCAGTTCTCTGAGCCTTATTTATGTCCTCTTATGTCCTCTGAGCCTTATTTCATCATCGGTAAAGTGGAAAAAATAGTGTCTCATAGGATTGTGGGGAGCATTAAATAAGATAATAAATCAAAGAGTGTAGCAGAGTGTGTGGCGTGTATGCAAACACTCAATGAATAATTTGATTATGTTTACATGAGTACCCAGACTTACATTTCCTCAGAAACTTGCTGATGAAAACCAGTCCCCACATGCCCTTATCCCCTGCTCAGTGTTTCTTCCATTGCACCATCTGGGACCATAGAGGTACTAGTGGGGCTGACTCACTTATAGCTGCCGTTGTGATGGTTGGCATGGAAAAGTTTATATTCCCAAAATATGTTTTCATAGCATGGACTATTTAGTCAAAGGAAAAATAAAGTAAGCAGATAGTTAGAAGAAAGAGGGCTACCTGTTTCAAGTTTCTTTTAAAAGAAAATCATTTCCAAAGAACAGAAGTAAGAAATTATGCTAAGTTTTATCCATTTATTACCCAATCATCTGAATTCATAAAATATAATAGACTTTGATTCCCACTAGGAAAATAAACCAAACCCATGTCAGAAGAAGGGGCTTTTATTTTTCCCCCCTTTTTTAACAAAAAAAAAAAAAGAAGAAGAGAAAAAGAAAGAAACTACATCTTGAAGCCTCAGTTACTTCATGTTTATGGAAAAATACTACCTACTTTATCAAATAATGTTAAAATCCCTAGAATCCATTTATTATAGGCCTATAACAGTAAAATTTATTAGGATTTAAGGCAACTTATTTGATCTCACTTTTCACTATTCAGAAAATGAATGAAATAAAATTACAGTGCACTACTGTGATGCTAAATTTTGGTTTAACTTGAATGGGTCATGAGGTATCAAATATTTGGTTAAATATTATTCTGAATGAGACTGTGAGGGTGTTTCTGGATGAGATTAGCACTTGAATCAGTAGATTGAGTAAAGAAGATGGCCCTCCCCAAAGTTAATGGGCCTCATTCAAACAAAAAGATTGATTAAGGCAGAATGTTCTCTCTCTCTCTCTCTCTCTCTCTCTCTCTCTCTCCCTATTTTTGAGCTAGGACAATGCTCTTCTCTTGCTTTCAGACTTGGGATTGGCCTGGAACTTTTACCATCAACAATCCTACTTCTCAGGCCTTTGGAATTGAATTGGAACTACGCCATCAGACCTGCGGCCTCAGAGTGGAACTATGCCACTGGCCTGGCTGGGTCTCCGTCTTACCAACTGTAGACCTAGTTACATCTTGGCCTCCATAATCCATGAGCTAAGTCCTTGTAACAAATCAATTTCTTTCTTTTCTTTCTTTCTTTCTTTCTTTCTTTCTTTCTTTCTTTCTTTCTTTCTTTCTTTCCCTCTCTGTGTATATATATATATATATATGTGTGTGTGTGTGTGTATATATATATATATATATATATATCTCCTATTGGTTCTGTTTCCCTGGCGAACCCTGACTAATATAATTACCTTTTATATCATATCTACATGGACCTGCATAGAAATTCTGTGCAAAGTGTTATTAATAATAATAAAAAAGTCTATTACTTCACATGTCAGAGGGAACAATTCAGGATACAATTGCTATTTTAATATATTTAGCCAATCCTTTTTATCAACATGAGCGACTCGTACAGAGCTGGTGAATGAAATCTATAGATTTTATAACTTTGCAGTTCGGATTAGACCAGATAACATTGAAGAGTACTTCAAAGAATGTTGCCTTCATTTTTCTCCCTCTCTCTCAAAGGGATTCTGGCAAAAGTTCATATTTTCATCTAGAAAAGCTTAGAATTTTTTTTAAAAAAACTATATTTCTCTTTAAACACATTCAGTTAGCTGCCTACATTTTTATTAAATACAAACTATTTCACACAACTCTTTTTAGAATCAAATGTGCCTGCAATATAACTCCCCTAACAGGTTCGTTGAAAAATGTGACTTTATTTTATATTCGAAATCAAATAATGATACATTTTTAGCCATTCTACTGCCTTTGACACTGCTGTATTTTTATGAATAGGATTTATACTTATTTCTAAGGAGTTGACTAATAAATAGTATTTGTCAGTGTCAATTTCTAAAACTATTCCCTCAAATAAAACAGTGTGGTTGTTGCTGTGTTTCCAATTTTCAGTCATGCAAATTGGGATCTATCATGAGAGGAGACAAGACTATATACTTAAGTGAATTGTCTCAAGTGTATATACTATTTATTATATATTTGAAGGCTAATGAACTCTGAGCCGTAAGTATTCACCTCATTGAATTTCAAAAATATTACAAATAGATTAGGAGACTCTAAATAAATCATCAGATTTACTAAATCTAAATATTTATTTTGATCCATTTCTAGAGTAAGATGAAGACATTTCTCACTGTCAGAATGTAGAAGACCATTAAACTCCCATATCATTTAAACATGATAAGTGCCTTATATGTCTATATAATGTTTCAAAGCTATTTTAAGCCATTTAAGCTTTTCAATTATGCTAAACATGCACCAAGAGATTTCCTATCAAATATAGTGCAATATTTTAAATGATCAGCACAACTTGATTTTAAATAAATTTTAGAGTAAAAGTAATTTCTAAAGACCCAACTTACATAATTTTCCTCAATGCATCACTGGCTCTGAATAGTGGCTTTCAAGTTGAAATCATTAAAAATCTTTTAGAATCCCCAGGCAGCTACACTTTGCATAGATCTAATGTAAATTCCAAAGAGTTAATTGGTACTAAAATGACAAAATAACTTGTGGTATACTTCCATATTTCTGGTTACCCAAATAATTTAAAACAGCCAATATTTCACAAAATGTTGTGAAAACAACAGAAAATTTTCAAATAAGAATTAAAATGATTTGTTTCCTGATAAAATTTTTGACCTGCTGAGAGTACTATTAGCCAGGATCCTATTTTGTGAACTAGTGCATCCTGGGACTTGGAGATTTGTGACAGGGAACTTGGAATTTCACCTGGAAGGAGCAGATGACAATTAGGAATGATTGGCTTACTCACCAATGAAGACAGAAAGTTGAGGTAGGATACAAAGCAGCTATTGATGGCTTTTGTCTGTGGCAGACAGAAGCCTAAGGGAAGGATGACTACTCTCTGCTAGTGTCATGAATGTCACATGATAAAAAGTTTTATGTTTGTTTCTGACATTAGGCAAACAAAAACCTTTTGAGTGCTGAATTAGGCTCTTGTTTTGAGCCCGCCAGTGGGAGCTACTACTCATTCCTATTGATGAGTACTGACCTGATTGCAGCTCTTTTCATTTTTATGGTGTTAACTGTGTGGGGAATGTGGGTAGAAGGGCTCAGCCAGGACCACTGGCCTTATCCCTTTGAGTTCACATATCTCTCGGAATTTTCTTTCTTTCTTTCTTTTTAGGGGAGGGGGCTGTCTCAGGAGCTTCCCAATCTCTTTGCTGAAATGAACAATATGAGTTAGGCCTTCTGAAACCAGTTTTGCAAAAGATCCTTTTTTCTTTTCCCTATGGAAAAGGATACAACACTATCACCACGATTCAGCTTTGCTTGTCTGGGGCTGTGCAAATTGTGAGGGAAAGAGTGCTTTGAGGGAGCCCTTCCTGTTCCCTTTGGTCCTTGTGATCTGTACTCACTTGAGGTTCCGAGGTTCAAAATTTGATGACTTGGCAGTAAGCGATAAATCCGTTTTTTAAAGGCATGGTGAAGATTGTATTCTTGTTGAGGGAGTCATAGATTGAAAAAACTGAAGTCATTTTTAAAGCCCTTGATTATGGCAGACTTTTAAATATATACATTCACTTTGAATTAAAAGAATCCAGAGAAATGAGAATAATTTCTGCTTTCTGTGGCTAGACTTTGAAGTGGAGAAATGTGGAACTAAAAGCAAATAGCATAACCTGTTTTAATCAAAAGGAGTCTAGCAAGAAACAATCAATTAAAGAACAGTCTGATTCTCTGCGACATCAATGTATGAAAATCTGTTAGACGCCAGATTGTGTCTCAAGACACATATGATGAACTGAACAAAATGACCTGCTAATAGCTTTTACGGGTAATAAATGCATCATGTTATTGGTAATTCTGCAGATGGTAAATCAAGCTAATATCGAAGCTGAAACAAGCTACTTGTTAAATATAGTTCAAAATGATCTCCTCTGTTATTCAAAAACTGTATTGCACAGAAAAGAAAGATGATTATGCCTTATATTTCTAAGCATCTTAAATGGATAAACATTCCCATTCTGCTATGAAGGCATTTTAATTTTTACATCCTTTGGGGAGAGCATGCCTGAAATAAATCTAAGCTGAGAAACACTATGTTTATTTAGATTATGAGCAGAAACTAAAATGTAAAACCTGCACTGAAATTGAAGTGTGACTCTACTGCATACAATGCACATTAGATGATATCTCCAATCAGCATTTGCAATACTGACCTAGTGAATCTGAACATTTGAGCACAATGCATGTTAACAAATGATGGAGGGATGGAAATGCCATTTGTATTATTGACTCTTCTGGACAGTATGATGTGCCTGAAAAACACTTTAGCTACATTTTTTTTTTGTTATAAAATCAGAGGTTGATAGCAACACAATTCAAGGAGGAAGGGGAGGAGAAAAGGAGGAAACAGGGCAATGATCCAAGAGAGCACTCCTAGAGGAAATAAAAGCCTGTGGCTACCCGTGATATACAAAGAAAAATGCAATCAAATGAAAGGAAAAATTAGCTTTGCAGATGGACAGGCTAAATCACTGAATCCCAAAGTGGGACCCTCCCATCTTTGAGGTAACTCTTTTTAAGCCGAAATTTTTAGTTTGACAGTCTATTGGTCATATAAGTAAACTCATTAATTTGTATTAACTGGGAATAAGATCAGTTCTAACCATGTACTTATATTTTTAAAAATGCAATTTCAGATATAAGTAATTTTTAATAACAGATTTATTTTTAAATTAATGTAATTTAAGATATATTTGTGTTTTCAGATATCTATGTTTTTATAGATATTTATACAAGTGCATGCATGTATACAAATATACAAACACATGTATACATATTATAATTTTATGAACTACTACTTCACTTTCAATCCTGGGGAACAACAATAGCTTATTTGGAGTAAAAGAAATATTTTTCTTTCCCTTAAAGAAGGTTACATATGTCCAGTGAAATCATATTTCCAATAGTAGATAGAGTTTAGGACCTGGAGTCTTGAAAAATGGGATGCATTTTAGTTTTGCATTTACCTATTAGCTGGAACTTCTTGAAGAAAATCAGTTTAATGTCTTAAACTTCCAGTTTTTAAAGGTAATAAACTGTTAGCTATGTATCAACTCTATGAAATGACTTTGAGAACAGTGACAGTAATCCTATCTTTTAGCAGTGAAAAAAAGGTAAAATATCATCTTGTTGGAGGAACAGATGTTTACAATCCATTAACATCCATTAATAACTGCAGAATCAGAAATTTATAATAGGACTAATCCTAGACCAAATTGTGAAGCTGGGGATCGTTACAATGAGTGGTCCTCTCAACTCCCCTAGGTAGTCCTTTTCCCAAAGATTCCTAGGGTCTCCCTTGTTCTTTCTAAGGCCCCTTGTCTTTGGCTAGGATCTTTCATTGCCACTCCCCACCTCTATCAGTCTTTCCCACTAATTAACTCCAGCATTATGTTAGAGGCATGAATGAGATAATATCTCTGCATTTGCTAGGATATTTTCAGCTTAAGGTAGCAAAAAATATAACTGAAAGTGGCCTAATCAATAAGGACATTTTTAATTTACATAACAAAGTGTCCAAAGGTGAGGCAGCTCCAGGGTTAGTTTATTGGTCAGCTCAGCACTGCAACCAAGGGTCTGTCTCCCCTAGCTCTGCCATCCTCAGTATATTGACTTGTCCCTTTAGGATGTTTCCCTCATGTTTCCAAGATGGCAAACACAGTTCTTTGTGTGACAGGGAGATGGAAATATGCAGAAGCAAAACAAGCAAACAAACAATAAAAAACAAAAACCAAACCAAAACAAAAAACTATCTCTTTTCCAGAAGTTACCCAGGAGATTTTCTCTTAGTTATCATGGACAATAATTGCATCACACACCAAGGCCTAAACACATCACTTGGTAATGGGAATCAAGTCACCACTTTTGGCTCTGACCAACCATGACTCATGCTCATGCTTGAAACAGGGGAAGGAAGTTTCACATCCATCTGTGTGATTGGGGTGGGGGATGGTGGCAAGGGATGGCAGGGAAAATCCACAGAATATAAGAGAGAAGGAGCTGGTTAGACAAATTCAGTTGGGAATTTCACCTGCCTGCTAGCAGTAGTTACTGTTAAAAAGATCATTTATTTCTCTAGCACATAAAAGAAATATAAAAAGTAAAACAAAGAAGTGTACAAAGAAAGCAGTCCAGGGCTAGGATAGTTACTTTGGGGTGAAAGAACCCAGGCTCCTTCAATTTTCCCCAACTACCATCTTTAGCATGTGACTTCCATTCTCAGAAACACCTGATGAGATCCAAAATGGCTGCCAGAACTCCAGCTAGCACCTCTGCTTTTGGGGCAGGAAATGGGATTGAGGTTGAAATAAAAAAA
>VBSM01001562.1:12040384-12105384 GCA_008086735.1 Cheirogaleus medius
AAAAAAAAAAGAATTGTTTTACAAGAACAGAAGGGGAGAATAGAAATGAGTTAACACCCAATACACTCTATCATAGGTATAGATGGCCAATAACAAAGCACATTTTAGCCACCCAGAACAATTGTAATGTTAAAATCAAGTTGTAAAATATGTTCACTTACATGTATTTTATATCTTGCTATATAATTAAAGAAATGCTATTTTAATAAGATATGAAAAGATGTAATTCTTTCTCACTTTTCCTTGGTCAAAGTGCTTCTCACTATCTGAAAATATTCTGTGATAGAAGATGAGATGCATCAGATTTAATATATATTTGTTAGTGAAGCCATGAGGCTAAATAGAAATCCTAGGTATTCTTACTAGGTAGAGACAGGGTAGGGTGCTGGTGGAGTTGGAAAAGTCCAGGGTGGGAGGCAGCACCAAAAATTAGAGAAACTCTGACATTTCTCCCTACAGAATATTTCCAGTCAAGGCTACCATCAGGGGATAACTCTGTAGTCAACTCTAAGAAGAAAGAGAAAACCAAGGAGTGGTGAGAATGTGGTCATGATGTTGTGGGGTTTCCATTTCTTAGCAAGATAAGGTACAGATAAGTATTTGGCAATTTTCATTTGAAAAATGTAGTGACAGTGTCAGGTAGTGTGTGTTGGACTCTTCCCATGAGCAACCTAATTTCCTGGATCATGGGATGTAATTAAATACTCTAGAAGTAAACCAAACCTGGATTGCCTGGTGAACTCTGTCAAGAAATGTAGGTATACAAGCTTTAGTTCTCTGAGTGATAAAATAATAGAAATGTTTGCTTTTATTTGTGTTTCTGATAATCAGCTCTTTATTTTGGTGTATTAATTTACTTATACAGTTCTATCTTCCTGTGGATATTCATTCTCCCAGTTAGCCACGAAAGGAAAATTATGCATGAGTAGATATTTTATGTTGAGAAATTATATCATCTGCTAAGAACGCTTCTGTCAGGCACATCTGGAAGATAAAAAAAATGAGTTGGAAAACATTAATCAACCTTTAAAACAACAACTTAATGTGATAAACCATTGATAAACTCCATTGATAAGTGTGCTCCATTGATAAACCACTGGAGCATGTAGGAAGTCAACAGGTGAAGAAAAGGAACTATGAGGAGAAGAGTAAAGAAAGATGACTTTAGTGTAGAGAGTTTTATAAGTATGCTCTTCTTTTAAAACTTCTGTACAAGCTTAGTGGTCTTGATCTACATCAACACCTTGGTTCCTCTTTACTAGCCCCTTCTCAGATCTATGTACAATCCACGTTTACTCTTCTATTTACATTTCTAGCATTGTGGCATGGAAAGTAATATCCTCCGAGGTCTCAAGAACTGCTGTAGTTCAGAATAGACCTAGCTCTGCTTCCAGCACCTCTATTCATACAGACATACTATTCCAATTTTGATTTAGATTTCTTTTACATATGCAATGGAGCTAAAATGTTTTCACAACTACCTTTCCATGTGAATTCAAACATCATGATGATCTTGCTATTTTTGGTGACAGTGCTAATAACTGTACAGGTAATGGTATTGTATTTAGTGGCCTCTCCTTATAACATGGTTTGTTAAACACCAGAGTTCAGGCTGAGACATATCCATTGCTTTACTTTTCTAGTAGGATTTCATTACTGACATTATCAAAGGAAGCTCATTATACATTGGTCTCATTTATAAGACAGGTTGACATCATGGAGTCCAAGGGCTATGTCATATAGGAAGCCCCAAGTTATTAGTGAATCATTTACCACTAAAGCAAAAGTAATTATAAGACATCTTACTAATCATTCCAACACTTATGAGATATTGGTTATAAATTATTAGCAATAAATAATGAACAAATGAGCTTCTGACAAGAAACATAAAAAACCTTCCAACTTCTGTCTCTTTCTTCTAACATTTTGAGATTTTTGCTGTCACTGACTGATGTGGAAGTAACCTATTTACACTGACTCAAACTTGTTGACATTTAAGTGTTAAAAAAAAACACACTATCTTAGCAATAGAAAGAATATAGAAATGACATTCACGAATATTTCCAGCTGTCAACAAGTCAGGTTTCTTACTAACTGAGAGCCCTTGAAGTATTGTGTTCTTTGGATAGAGTGAGAAATACTGTTACTTCAGAGTTTTTTTTTTGTAACTATATACTTGTCTGTATTAATTAGTGAAATATCATGACTCTTTCTATTTCTTCCATCTCTAATGTGCATGATTCTCCCTTTAAACAATAGCAGAATGTAATTTTTCATGCAATCAACAGACAGATGGAATAGGTGATCATTCACATGAAAACCAAGGACACCACCATCCCATAAGAAAGAATTTAATTAAAGATCTATTTTTAGTAAGTAGGTAAGTAGTAGCACAAACTCTGATATCCTTATATATAATAATCATGGAAAAAAAGATTAAACAGGAATATTTCTTTCTTTTCATCTTCCTGAGGAAAATATAACCTCTCATTTGAGCATTGAATAAAGAAACCCTCACTGATGGCTCAGTAGGACATCTACCCCTGCGAGTGCCCACTCTGTTACTGAGATGAATAGCGTTGTCTCTCTATCTCCTGGCCTCTCCTTTTCTAAGCAGATACAAAGGCAGAAAAGGTAGGAAATGCAGGGGAGCTAATCCCTCGCCCTTTGTCCTTCAAAGGAATAACTTCACTGAGAATGGAGTCCCTACCCATCTCATTGTCATGCTGGGAAAGGATGTTAATACTTGCTAAAAAGAAAATTGTGTAATATAGTGATTAAGCACGTTGTTCTAGCCAGCCTGACCTCTGGTCCCAGCTCCATCACTTACTAATTGTATAACCAGAGCAAATCACTGGATTTCCTTGTGTCTCAGTTTTCTCATCTATAAAATGAGGATTATAATACACTTATTCTGCTCGTTGTGGTGGGGATTAAATTAAAGCACTTACAACAATACTACTCACTATTTTGCTTGCTACCCCTGCTCTTCCTTCTTTGTCCTATTCTCACCCTTCTAAGTGCTTCAAATAATTTTGGACTGTGGCAACCAAAATTTTGGAAGTTCATTGGTCATGTGAATAGGGTCGCCCTGGAAGCTTGAAAGAGGTAGGTTTAAGACCACTGACATGGTGTATATATATATTTGTGTGTGTATGTGTGTGTGTGTGTGTGACTTAGCATTTTCATTATGTAGAGGAAACTAACATGGTGTGATTGGAGGGTTTCTGAGTAGTACCCTGCACACCAAACCTCTCTTTTATTATACTGTCTGTCAAAGTATTAGTTATCTATATGTGTGTTGTATAATAAATTATTGCAAAACTCAGTGACTTAAAACAACAAACATTTTTTTTAATCTTTCAATTTCTGTGGGCATAGCCTAGTTGGGTATATCTAGCTCACGCTCTCTGATGAATTTATAGTCTGTCAGTTGGGAATGTGGTCTCATCCGAAGGTGTAATCAGGGAGGGATCTGCTTCCTAGTTCACTAACATGGCCAGCTGCCATGTCATAAAGCAATCCTGTGGAGAAGCACATGTGTTGAGGGACCAAGTCTTCCCAATGATCACTTTTAGTTTGGAGGTTGTCTTGTCATCTCAAAAATGTTGTTCCTTTGTCAAACCAGACCTTTTATTTTATTTCCATAAAATCACATTAGGAAATTCATGTGCCATTAGACTTTACTAATGTTTGGGGGAAATGAAGAAGTGTTTCTATCACAGAAAGCAAGGGATTCCAATTGAATATTAGACTTTTATGTTCTTTAGATCTCTCCCTGACTGAGGTTTTTCTTATGCTAATTTACACTGACCTGCATTCATGAGAACTGATTGGTGTCTCTCCATTCTCCCACTGATCTTTTCTCCTCATCTGCTTTCCTCAGAGCACCAAATTCATCCCACTATGCACAGCAACTAAACAATCTCCAGGCTATTCTCAGGCTTAATTGGTAGCTCTGGCATAACCCAATCCATTAGTATGCTCTACAGAATCAGGAGACCTTCCCTTTCATAGCACTCTATCCCTTAGAAAACTATTAGTGTTTTAAATAACAATTATATTTCTTTTCATTTTACTTAAATTTACTTAAGATGTTTTAGTTCTTGTTAGTTTATAGCTTTGAGATTTCTGTGGTTCTAGAACACAGAAAATTGGGTGTGGGCTGATTCAGTTTTTAGCTATTTACAAAGAGTTTTAATTAAGCTGCCTATTCCCTGCCTCTTTATAAGGTTGAAGAGCTGCAAAGATAAGATTTCTTAAGTTTTTATTTTTGTAAAATGTTCCTGTCAGTTTCATGTCTCTGAAAACACATTGAAATGTGAACAACTGGGTTCATTTCAGTTACGTGATTTAGAAGACAGGTAGAGTATCCAAAATTTGAAGATGATGTTCTGATATTTTGTTATATATTCTCTGGCCTCATTTAATGATATTTCTATGGGTACTCCCACTCTTTATTATTCAATTTATTGTACCTCTGTTCTTTGTGGCTAAAGTTGTGGTCTTTATCAGGTTCTCTTTTCTAATGTAAGTTTGCCAAGTTTAAAATTTGTATTATCTTGTTGAATACTATAATTACAAATTGAAAATTGCAGTAAGAGAGCTTAATTCTTTCTGATCAAGTTTATAGCAACTTCACCCAAAAGTAAATAAATATTTCGAAGCAAATACATCTATATATTAAGGATTTTAAACTAAGATATTTATGAAAAGAAAAAGGTAAATAAAAATATTTTAAAAGAGCCATACACATGAAGAAAAGAAGGATTAAACAAAACAAGTGCATTATTTAGTAATAGAAAAGTTAAAATTAATGTGTGAGATAGAAATAAAACAATTCATGAAACCTAAGTGTATCACTAATGAGGATGCTGTAAACTTTCAGGTTCCTAATCATGTTTTACAATAAAACCAAAAATACCAGATATTTCAAATAACATCAATTACTACACTGCTTTTCTGAGTAATTTTTCAAGAATAGAGACTAAAATAAACTTTTGTTTTCAACTTTTCTGGTTATCCATAACTACTTTTTTTTATAAAGTCAAATAGGTTATATAATCTAACTTTTAAAATAACAATAGTGACCTGATTTTACTACCTTTGTTGACATTATACTTAATTCAAATCAACTAAAATATTTTTAAATTCAAAAGAAAAATATAATAGTAAAGGACAGACTAATGTATTAAATTACCTGAAAGGATAAAAAAATACTTTTTTTGAATCCATGTTCACACTAACCTTTTGATATTCTGGACGAAAGTGATGGCGTTAGCTCCTTGCTAGACAGTGTTTTTCCTTCAGAAAATGTTAGCAACTTTTCATTCTTAAAATAACTTTTCCTTTGAAAATCACTGAGCTGTATGCTTAGACAGTAACCATTTCTATGCCATCAAGGAAATGTTGAGAAGGTCCAGGTGTAATAAGAAAAAAAGGCTTATTATTGCCAACTTTTATTCAATTTCAACCCAAAACCTGGAATGAATTATTTCTTTTCTTTTTTTTTTTTGTCCATTCGGCAAGGTTCTTTCTCTACCCTTCTTGATTTATTTTTCTACTTGAAACACCTATCTCAATGCTCCTAAGCTGATATTTCCTAGACACTTTCTAGGCACTGTTGGGAGAGGTTGGATAGAAACAGGGGAACGATGCTTATGTCCCAGTTGTTATTTCCTACTCATAGCCACAGGAAAACTAGAATAAATTTGCTGACCTGGAAGAAAAACTGAGGTTCATAGTCATAAAGTAATCTGCCAAAACTCACCTCGCTGGTAAGTGGTGTAACTTTTATGTGACTTTGGCATATGGGGTCAATGTCATGAGCTGCTTATATGCATATGTATAAAGCTAGCTTTCCCTATCTTCACATAGAGGTAAAGGAGATTTTTCAATAGCACAAACTATATCACTAAATCAGTTGGAGCAGAACCCACAGAAGATTTGGCCAGGAGCAATGGGCATTCCTCCAATTTTCTTACATGAGATTCTCAAAAATTATTGTGAGATAATTTTGAATTTATATAACACTTCAGGCTTTATTTTATCAAAATATTTTTACATATATTCACATTTTTTCTTAGTTATACTAAGAAGGAGTGAAGTCAATAATTGTTATTTATCAATTGTATATTATGTGGCAGACATTGTGCTAAGAACTTTATATCTTTTTTTTTTTAAGACATTCTCACTCTGTTGCCCAGGCTGAAATGCAGTGGTGTCATCACAGTTCACTGCAACCTCAAACTCCTGGGCTCAAGTGATCCTCCTGCCTCAGCCTCCCGAGTAGCTGGGATTACAGATATGCACCACCACACCAGGCTGATTTTCCTATTTTTTTGTAGAAACAGGGTCTCGCTATGTTGCTCAAGCTGGTCTAAAACTCCTGGCCTTCCAAAGTGCTGGGATTACAGGGCTGAGACACAACACTTGACCTAGAATTTGATATCTTATCTATACAATAACCCTGTAAGGTAGCCACTATTGCAAACTATATTTTATTGATGAAGAGATAGACTGAGAGAGATTATGTCTACACCACAATAATTCAACTGGTATTAGCTTAAGTGAGATTTCAAGCAATCACAGATTTCAAGCAAAAGGACCTTGGGGATGAGATTGGACCATCCAGCTCTACCAGGACTTGTATCCTTGTATCTCTTGTTCCTGCTTTTCTGTCCGGGCTGGACGTGTGGCTGCTGGCATTTCTGGAGTCACATCTTCATTGTTCCCTAACCTGAGAGAAAGAAAAGCCTTTTCCCTGCCACCTCCAATCTGACAATCCTGGGAAGGACACAGAATAAAAATGTAAGTTATAATAGTTAATTTGAGGTACTGTTTTAAAACCTTTACATGCCACAAAATTCTCAAGAGCTAGTTATTATTATTCCTATTATTATTATTATTTTTTAAACAGAGTTGAAAAACAAGCTTAGAAAAGTCAGGGGACTTGCCCAAGGTTCAGTAGTTGGGAGACGGTTGTGCTTGCTTTCCAGTTAAGGCACTGTGACAAAAGATCCCATCCCCTTAACAACTCTTCTATCTATGCTGCTGCCCATTGGCCTGGCCTGGGTCTCACGCCTATCAACTGCCAGGGGGAGGGAGATGTTATCATACTGGTTCTCCTAGGCCTAGTACTCATACCTGTAGTCAGGAGATTTAATTCTGTTATGGAAAGGAGTGGCCACCTCAAGGAATTTCTTTAAAATTATATGGCAGTAAGCAGAGAGGTGACTAGGCATATAGCTCTGTCTGATTCAAGAGCCCAAATTCTTATCTCACCTATCTATACTATCATTAATAATATCTGGTGTTGCTATCTCATTTTACAGACAAGAAAATCAACATGGTGAAATCAACCCCACCCCCAATTTATGTGTCAAGAAGTAAAGGGATATGAAACTTGACCCAGATATCCCTATTAGAGAGGTAGGAAAGGGCAAGGGTATAGTAGTAAAGCCAGCTGTGCGTTTAGTTTCTGTATTAGTTTGCTGCCATAATAAAACACTACAAAGTGGATGTCGTAAACAACAGAATTTGGTGTCTCACATTTCTGAAGACTAGGAATCTGAACTCCTAGGTGTAGACAGGTTTGGTTTCTTTAGAAGGTTGTGAAGACGCATTTGCTCCTTTTCTGTCTTCTGGCTTCTGGTGGTTGCTGGCAATCTTCGGCATTCCTTGGCTCATAGATGCACAGGCCTCATCTCTGCCTTCATCTTCATGTGTCATTCTCCCTGTGTGCATGCCTATGTTCCAATTTCCTCTTTTTATAAGAACATCAGTCATATAAGATCAGCGGTCCACCTTATTCCAATATGACCTCAACTTAATTAACTACAATTGCAGTAACCCTATTTCTAAGAAGGTCACATTCTGAGATACTGGGGTTTAGAACTTCAACATATGAAATGTTTTGGGGGGACAATTCAATTCATAAAAGTTTCTCTAATAAGAAAAAGGCTAAGGGAAATCAGCAGGGCTTTTCTGCTAAGGAAGACTTATTTTTATCAGCCCTTTTATTAAAGTTGATGAGGGAGGTAGTTAGAAGACTAGCCTTAAGGTGCAGTCCAGAGGAAAGATAGGAAAATGGAATGGGAGACAGGAAGAAGAGATAGTCAATAAGTGAGCTTGAGAGGACTGACTGGAGTGGGGAAGGCGATGGGAGATAGTGAAAGCATATCGAGATTGCCAGGGCATTCTTTTGAAAGGCTTTGAATCAACTGGCTGGTGGTTGGTTCTGATCCAAAATGCCACTGAAATTAAGAAAGTGGGTGGTATAGCCAAAACAATAAGTACAGGAAGTCAACTTTGGCCTCATTATTGAAAATTAATCATTGGAAGGGGTGGTAAAAAACATAAGGAGAAAGGGAAAAAGTGAGAGATCAAAGATTAGGATGCAGAGTCATTCTTGAATTCATCAAATAGGTTAGCATCATTATGAATAACGTCTTTGGAACTACTTTTGTTCAACAAACCACTTCTGAATATTTAAAATGTAATTAGTGATTTGGTTTTCTGATATACATTTCCTGGAAGCCAATTGGATCTAATCAGCTCTGCCTAAAAACATTTTCTTTAGAATTTATAAATAATGATGATCCATATAATGTAAGCTGAAGCCTCATTATTAATGGGAGTCTTAAATGAGCTAATATATGTATCACGCTTAGAATAGTGCCTGACACATAGCAATGATTCATAAGTGTTAGCTAGTATTATTATGCAACTTGTAATCTCTTATAGGGCAAGTAGGACAAAGCATAAACAGACTGGAATGGATTTGCTCTGAGATCCTTCCACATTAACTAATTTATTTTCAGATTCTCCAATAACTACCTGTGATTGACAGTGAGATAATATAATGTTGCAAAAAACCTCAATATTTATGTATGAAAACAAAAAGCAGCTTTCTATGCTCTCCATTCATTCATTAATTCAACATGCAATTGACAATTAAATACCTACTCTTTTCAGCTTTCTAGAACCCTCTATTAATAAATCACTAAAAGTCATAGCAAAGGCAAAAATGTCTGACAGTATAAAATGTTAATTTGAAATAAATGTTTCAGAAAGTAGAAAGCTAAAATATTGATAACTTTAATTGATATTAATTTTGAATTGATATTTTTGCATCTTGGCCAAGTAATTACAAAGAGAAATCATAGTAAGTAATTTTAGAATAATTAAGATTAATCCAATATATTATTGTAATATAATGTATATTACAGATATGTATATGTAAGTTCTTAAGGGTGTACTGAAGTCTGTAAGGTGCTATAAATGAAGTATAAGTTGTTTCCTGTTGTTGCCATTAATCACTGTTTAAATCCCTGTATAATAATTTTTCTGGAGGTATAACTTTAATATAATTCTGCTTTGTGTGTTCTTTGTCCATCTTTTTATGTGTTCAATTAATATTGTTTAATATAGTTATTGTTTTATATGGTTTTAGTGTTTATAATGACATCCAACATTAATCAACATAAAGACATACTCACAGGAAGTATTACTAAATCTGTGTTAAGTTTCCTTGCTTCCTTACTACTTGATTTTTGTGGTAATTTCTGTAAGTGTCCAAAATTAATATTGAAGATCCTGTAGTAGTTTTTTACCTGTCTGCATGTTAGAATTATCTGGATTATTTAAATTTTTTTCTAATGCCCACGGTATATACAAGGCCAAATTAAACTAGGATCTCTGGAAAACAGCCCTGTGGATTGGAATGGTTTAGAATTTTCTTGGGGATGCTGATGTGTAGCTAGTTTGAAAAACACATGAGCTAAATTCTGCCTTTAAAGGTAAATTGAGAAAATAGTTATAATATGAAAGATTTGATGAACACTCAAATATAAGGTGAGTGACTTGCTTGTGTGAGAAGTAAATTTTGGCAAAACATTTTACTTTCCACTTAGGCATATATAACAACAAATCATTGTTCCTTGGTATGGTGAGGAAATATAGGCACTCATAAAGCCAACAAGGAACTTACAATCAAATCAACGAAGAATATATCAGCTGACCCGGGAGTGTAAATTCTTAGGGCAGTTTGTTTCTCTATTCTTCCACCATTTGATATCTCTCTCTCTCTTTCTCTCTCTCTCTCATCTTTTGACTCCGACTTTTGCTATTTCAGCAAGAAAAAGTGAATTGTATACTTTTTGTTCTTTTTACTAGAGCTAACCAGTATTAACAAAGGTACTATATGGTCGGGCACGGTGGCTCACGCCTGTAATCCTAGCACTCTGGGAGGCCGAGGTGTGAGGATCGCTGAAGGTCAGGAGTTCGAAATAAGCCTGAGCAAGAGCAAGACCCCGTCTCTACTAAAAATAGAAAGAAATTAATTGGCCAACTAAAAATATACAGAAAAAATTAGCGAGGCATGGTGGCACATGCCTGTAGTCCCAGCTACTCAGGAGGCTGAGGCAGAAGGATTGGTTGAGCCCAGGAGTTTGAGGTTGCTGTGAGCTAGGCTGGCGCCATGGCACTCTAGCCCAGGGATCAGAGTGAGACTCTGTCTCAAAAAACCCCCAAAAAACAAAAAAAAAAACTTGCATATCTTTGTATATTTGAATATATATGTCTTAAAAGTTAGCTGTACATCTCTAATCATCAAGGAAATGCAAATCAAAACCACAATGAAATATCACTTAACTCCAGTAAGAATGGCCTTTATCAAAAAGTTCAAAACAATAAATGTTGGCACGGAGGCAGAGAGATAGGAACACTGATACACTGCTGTTTGGACTGCAAACTAGTACAACTTCTGTGGAAAGTAATATGGAGATACCTCAAAGAGCTACAAGTAAAACTACCATTTGATCCAGCAATCCCATTACTGGGCATCTACCCAAAAGAACAAAAGACATTCTATAAAAAAGATATCGGCACTAGAATATTTATAGCAGCACAATTCACAATTGCAAAGATGTGGAAACAATCCAAGTGCCCATCAATACATGAGTGGATTAATAAAATGTGGTATATGTATACCATGGAGTTCTACTCAGTCACAAAAAACAATGGTGATCTTGCACCTCTTGTATTATCCTGGATATAGCTGGAGCCCATTCTACTATCACAAGAATGGAAAAACAAGCACCTCATGTACTCACCATCAAATTGGTACTAATTGATCAACACTTATGTGCACATATTACTATAATATATTATAGTACTATAATATGTATATAGCATAGTATATAGTATTATAGTATATAGTATTACATAACTATAATATAATATTCATCGGATGTCAGGCATGTGGCGGGGGAGGAGGGGATGGGTATATTCACACCTAATGGGTGTGGTGCACACTGTCTGGGGGATGGACATGCTTGAAGCTCTGACTCAGGTGGGGCAAAGGCAATATATGTAACCTAAACATTTGTACCCCCATAATATGCTGAAATTTTAAAAAGTTAGCTTTAAAATAACTGTTTTGATTTCTATTTTAAATGGCAGCCTTTAAAACAATGTTCTGACTTGAATGATATATCTTATAGAGCTTTTGATTGGGACTTTAAAATGTTAGCACCTAAGAAAAAATCAGTTAAAGTAGAATTTGCTTTGAAATTCCTTTTAATTTTCTGTGAAATAGCATGTACATGGCTTTGTATATATATTATATATATATATACACACATATACATATTATATATATACACATACATATACATATATACACACATATATAATAGTTGTGTTTTCTGGACAATTTCTTATAGGACATATGTACATTTCAGCTTCATTTGAATGCTTTCAAGAATGAAGGAATAGCAGGTACTACATAAACCGAAAGTAATGTTAAAGAAAACTTACTCATCACACTTGTTAAAGACAGTAACAAAAACTTTATTCAAGATGGAGTACTGCAATGAGGGTGCTGCAGTAGGGAGAGAGGTTGGGCTCAACTCCAAAAACAAGGAAAAGTGGGAATTTAAAGGCAAGAACCAGAATGGGGGGTCAGTCTGTGGAAAATTACAAAGAGGTAATGTAAATGCTAGTGGATTTCGACTAGATCAAATTGACCAGATTCTAGTTGAAGATAGGCCATGGTAATAAGATAAAAGAGAGTGGGGATGAGGAATTTGATCACATATCGAGGGTGATCAGATACCAAGGGTGAAGGATTTTCCCTAAACGGACTTAGCAGGATCTCTCTAAAACAGGACAAGCAGGCCATGTTTGGGGCTTAGTCAAAAAGAGGCCTAAGGGGAGCCTAACTCAAATTTGCTGAAGCTGAGCATTTTAGTCAGTAGTATAGTATTCTAATTTTCTTAATTTCATTGTGTGGACACAGAAGCAATGTAGACCAAGAACTAGCCACCAAAACACTCTTATTGTAAATAAATACATGATAAATATCTCATTTTCCTTGCTTTCATAAATTTGTATCGTTACGTTGTCAATGAAGCCAATTTAATAAAGAATACACTTAGAATGTTAAATGACCAAGAAGAAGGCTAGTACTTACTTCAATTTCTCGATGATATTTTCAGTCAATTACTTATTTTCTGAAATCTTGAAAACAAACTTTGCTCTGCTGCCAAAGTCCATCTGCTTCTTAGTTCATTAATGGAAACTGTTCCTAATAGCATAAAGCTAACAAGACCATGAAGTAGAAATGCAAACAGCTCCTTTAATTCTAACTTAGAACCACATCATGCTCTCTGAATAGAAAGGAAGAATTCAATTAAATACCTCTTTTAATAGCCAAAGGGTGAATAATTTTAATCTCCCTTATGTATGTAGTAGCTTTACCAAAAGAAATTTGGACTTCTAAGTTGGTTCCTAGAAAAAAAAGGACCCCAAAATTCTTCCCTCAAGTCTTCAGAATATTTGAAATTCAATAGTAGTCTAATCATTTACTTTAAAAAAAAAAAGAGTTTAAAATGTTACATTTTCAGGAAAGCTAATCTTTCATTATGAGCTAATAGATAGGATCAAGTTTTGGGAGTGAGGAGCCATGAATTTCCATTTCCCTGCTTAATCTGGTGAGTTTGATAGAAAATCTAGGGTAAAGTACTTCTAAAAGACTTGGAGGTTCTCTTTGGTACTTTTTGAGGCTTTTTCTTTTTTCTTTCAAGTTCTGAAAACTTGCTATCTCTGAGCTAGACTGACATTTCCTCCCTTCCTTTCATTGAAAGTTCCAACCACATCTGAGAATCCAGGGGAAAGGTAATATTGGCTCCCTCTTTCTCAATCCTGAGAATAATATTTTTCTCACAGGCCAGTGTTGCTGGGGCAAGTCCATTGCTTAATTAATCTTGCATTTCTATGGTGAATCTTTGCTTTCTATACCCATCCTTCCTTTCATTATATTCAGTTTGCTTTCAAAGAAAATCCTTGGAAAGAGTGGGGATGGGAGTTGGTGAGAGTGGGTAGAAGGAGTGATGTGCTGTGGAAAGAGGATGAGCTTTGGAATCAAACTATCTTAGATTTGAATCCCTGCTCCTAAAACATTGTTTTGCCCAGAGACTTTGGAGCGTCTCAATTCTATTAACACTAAAATGGAAGTCGTAATAATCTCATTGTATCTTCCAGAGATGTCCTTTCCCCCACCACCTTCTCTCATTTTGCCTCCAAATTTGACTAGAATCTTATCCTCATCAAGGCTTAGCCCAGATTACTTTCCAATACTTAGGCTCCTAGAATTTATTCTTTTCTTCTTGGAGGGTATCCTCCAAGAATGAACTCTTGAAATATTGTCCTATTTAGAGGGGATTTAAGCTGCACTGTAGAAAATTTTATAAAAGTTCACAAATATATTTGCTAGTTCTAACTCGAGTAGAGGTCTTAACAAGCTTTTCAAGAGGCAATACATAAAATTGGTTGAAGGCATCTGATGCTTATTTGATTGATGAAGTTGCCATAGATACTTAATTACTATCTTCAGTTTTGCGTCTGTAAAATGGGGACTGCAGTAGTACCTAATGCTTAAGTTCTTATAAGACAACAACAACAAAATTGCATGTAAAGCACTTCTAATAGCCTATGGTGGATTAGTACTTTTACCTGGTGTCATTTAAAATGAGATGAATTAAATTGAGTCAAGAATCAGATTCGGTTGACAAGTTAGAAATTCTTCCTGTAATTATTGTGCTCAGTTCAGTCAAAAATTCCCTTTATTCATAGACTGATTGTGTGTGTAGGTAGACTTGTGGTTGCATACTCACTCTACTTTACTTGTCTGTGGCACTTAAATTGAAAAGAGGGACAAAAGTCACCTATTATATATATATATATGTATATATATATAAGCAATAAACATTAGGAAATGAAATAATAAAATAATATTTGCAACAAAAAGATCAGAGAAAAGAGTTACATCCAGAATATACAAAATACCCTTATAACTCAATAATAAGACAAACAATACAATGAAATGAAATATTATCAGACATTCCACCAAAGAAGATATATGAATGGTAAATGAGTACAGAAAAGATGTTCAACAGTATTATTCATCAGGTAATGCAAATTAAAGCTGCAACCAATGCATATTTTCAAAGCTGTCCAAAGTAAAAAAAGACTGATTATGCCAAATATTGACAAGGATGTGGAGAAACTGAAATTCTTATACACTCCTGGTAGAAATGGAAAATGGTATATTTTATTTTTATTTTTTATTGTTATAGATTTAGGGAATGCAAGTTCAGTTTTGTTACAACAACATATTGCATAGTGGTGAAGTCTGTGATTTTAGTGTAGTCATCACCTGAATAGTGTACATTGTACTCATTAAATAATTTCTCATCCCTCACCCCTCTCTCACCCTCCCACCCTTCTGAGTACCCAGTGTCTATTATTTCACTCTCCATATCCATGCATACACATTATTTGGCTCCCACTTATAAGTGACAGTGTGCAGTATTTTATTTTCTGTTTGTAAGTTATTTAACTTAAAATAATTGCCTCCAGTTCCATCCGTGTTGCTGGAAAAGGCATGATTTCACTCTTTTTTATAGCTGAGTAGTATTCCATGGTGTATATATACTAATATCACATTTTTCTTTAGAAGATGGTGCTGTTGACCAAAATGGTACATTGGAGAACAGTTTGGCAGTTTTCCTAAAATTTTAGATATATGTTTATCATATGATCCAGTGATTTTACCTTTAGGTATTTCTACAAAGAATTAACAACATAAGCCTATACAAAAATTTGTATGCAAATGTTCATAGGAGCTTTATATGTAACAACCCCAAACTGGAAACAAACCAAGATTATAGCAAAAGGTAAATATTAATAGATAAACCAATGGGGGTATTGAAATATGGTGGAATACTATTTACCAATAAAACCTGAGAAATTACTGATGCATACTACAGCATGGATGAACCTCAAAAATCATGATGAGTGAAAGAAGTTAGACACAAAATGCACATACTGTAAGATTACGCTTGTATAAACTTCTAGGAAATGCAAACTAATCTAGAGTAATAGAAAGCAGATTAGTGGTTACCTGGGAATAGGGATGTAGAGTGGAGTGGGATGCAAAGGAAGCATGAGGGAAATTGGGGATGTTATGGAAACATTCGGTTTCCTGACTGCAGTGACAGTTTCACGGGCATATGCATATGTCATCCTTGAATACTTTTATTATGTGCTTATTATATATAAATTATATCTCTACAAAGTTACTAAAAATGCAAGAGACAGAATTTTAAAAAGTTTAACTTTAATTTTTATGTTTCAATTTTTTGTATGACTTGCTTGGAACTGATATTATAGTAGGTTTGGGTAAAAATGTAGCTGCCAAAGCACAATTTAAGAGAGGATTTAATGTTTTCCATACTTGAACCCTAGTGTTTTTGTGTGTTTATACATGGAGGGTGAATGGGGAGGGGAGCGTGCGGCCTTGGGGCCACATGTGGACTTCTGGATCCTTGAATGAAGTCTTTTGACTGAATCCAAATCTTGCAGAACAAATCCTTTTAATAAAGGAATTGGTTCTGTGACGTTTGGATTTGGTCAAGGAGCCGCACTTGGACATCTAGAGGGCCACATGTGTCTTCAAGGCTAACCCCAGAAAGTTCAAGGACACTGAGATAAATCAGTGAAAGGTGAGAGACAGTGTGGGAGAAAGCAAAGGTTTTGTAGACTGTCTTTTAGGAGCAGATAGTCTTGGGGCAGAGTGGCAGGGCTTGAGTTTTTAAATTTTTATTTATTTATTTTATCTTTTTGTTTATTTTTCATGTTTTTATTTTATTATAAGTTGGCAAATTATAATTGTGTATATTTATGGGGTACAAAGGGATGTTATGATATATACATACAGTGCGGAATGATTAGATCAATCTAATTAACATATTTATCACCTGGAATTCTTTTATATATATACTTTTGTGGTGAGAACATTTGAAATTTACTCTCTTAGCAATTTTGAAATATGAAATATATTGTTATTAACTATAGTGACCATGCCATGCAATAGATCCCAAAAAACCTGTCTAACTGAAACTTTACACCGTTTGACCAACACAGGTATTTTTTTTTTAACTAATTCTAATATTAGCTTTTCAAGAAGGCCCAAAGGTTGCTATGAAGATTCCTTTAACAAAGTTAAAATATGTGGGCACAAGGAGACCCTTATAGAAGCACTCTCATCAAATCTGAAAGGACAAAATCTGCCATTTCCTGTCGGGAGAGTTCTTACACATTACCTGGCCCATTACCCCTGCCCCAACTCCTTAGCTTGAGACAACAGTTTTTTCCTGGTGAAGAATTATTGTATAATGATAATTCCTCATCAACATCAACCTTCAGGTTACTTTACATGGACATTCTGGGCAGATCATTTAATTTATTTCTCCCCAGAGGTTCTTCTTCTCTGGTCTATGCCTTGGGATGATTCATAGTGACTGGCTTGGAAGATCTTTCCTCATTCTCACTTTCTGCATTAACTCTACCTGACCAGCTAAAGTCAACCTCTTTCTTGATACCTCATGGCTACCCACCATCCTGACCTCATTTCCCATAGTACACACATTCCACATCAGCTAGTGCTTGTGCCAGTCTGTTCACATTTATTGCCTATTGTATTGAATGATCAACTATTTGAATTTCTCTGGCTAAAATTATACTTTCCTTGAGAACAGTGAGAACAGGAAACACATCATAATATTATCTACATCCTTCTCAGCATCCTGCCTAATATCTGACACATAGTACTCAATAAATATTCATGGATTAGTATAATATAGGCCATAATAGAAGTATAGGAAGGAAGCTGTAAGTGAATGAATTTTCAGAAATAGTAATAATAATTCTGTGTATCTGTAGGGAATGGCAGTTGAGCTCATGAGCTTTGGCATCAGTTCGTCTCAAATCTTAGCTCTGTCATTTACTGGAGCAAGTCACTTAATCTCTGAGTCTCAATTTTCTCATCTGTAAAACAGAAATAATACTTTCCTCATAAAATTATTGTCGGGATGAAAGGAAATGTTTGTTAATATTATTAACATAGTACCTGCCTCAAATTCTCAATAAATTGTAATTCTGTGTAGCCTTTAAAGTTCCAACATGGTTTTAGATGATTTTACTTAATAATCCCAATAAGCTTTAATAATATATAGAGACTCAATAATCTCCAATTTATTAATGTAGAAATTGTGATTGGCAGACATAGTAATTTGTCTAATGTCACACAGTTTGTAAGTGGAAGAGATAAGACTGAAACTCAAATTTTCTGATTTTACTTGTCTTGAATTATCTATTAATGAAGGGGCATTGTGGCAAGAAGCATGAGGTGATAATAAGTAATTCCAAATTTGTGATTATCATTGCATTTAAATTAATGAAGTTGAAACTTAATATATCCTTGGATTTGGTGTTAATGGTGGCCTGGAACAGGTGCATTCTAATTCTTTAAACTGAGTTCAGCCATCACACAGGAGGGCCATCCCAATAAAAGGAGGATTAGGTGGCCAGTTAGAAATAAGCAAAAGACAAAGAAAAGAACAGTGTGGTTGACTCTGCCACATCCAATTCATCTATTCTATCCCAGGTGTTAAATATTATGTAATCATACTTGCCTGTAATTGGTTGAGAAATGAGCATGTGATCTAATTCTGACCAATACAGTGTGAAGAAAAGTTGGCTGAGGGGCTTCTGGGAAATTTTGTTTTGTTCCTAGGGGCAGATAAGAAGAGATAATCTATTTTCTTCTCCTAGTTGTTGTCATATCTAGATGTGCCTCCTGGAATTGCTGCAGCCATCTGACCACTAGTAAGAGGGAAGAGCTACCTTCAAAAATGGAAAAGCCAGAGATGAGAATAATCTGGGGCTTTTATGTCTTTGAGCATATGGCATGACCTCCCTGGAATCCACTGGATTTCCAGTAAATAGAAAATATGAAAATATTTCCATATTGTTTAAGCCAATGTTAATTGGAGTTTTTGCAGCTTGCAGTTGAGAGAATCTTAACTACTACAATGGAGCTCAGAAAATTTAGGAGATGAGAAAAAGAGAGGAGAATGTTGTTCCTACATTGAAGATTGAAAAACTATCACACAGATTGGACCTAATAACAGCTTTTAATCCAAAGATCCATTTATCCTTGTAGCCTGCATTTTGTAGCATCTCCAAATGTGACAAGCATTTCAAACTTGCTTGTCAATGTGTTTAAAATGTGCATGACATTTTCAAGGAGAGGAAATCAAGTAATTGCCTGAGCCAATGGGCTTTTTGGAGTCATCTTAAACTGATCATTCCCCCTTTATCAGGTGTAAATAAAATGTGTGGATAGAAGCAGGAAGGAGGACTTCAAAATATTTTTTAAAGACCTCAAATATAATCTATGTCTTTTGATGTAATAAACCACAGGAATTCCTAGGGAGGCACTTGATAAGCAGAAAATCAGGGTAGAAACTTCATCAAAACTAAATTCCCAGAAGAATTTGGGCCTGTCAGTTGGGAAGACTTACTACTGTGGGATTTTTCTAGCTAATGGTTTGATTTTGCCTGAATCACATAATCTCTTTGTCTCACTTTTTTCTGTTCACAAAACAAAAATATTAATTCCTGATCTGGATATCTCACAGTGATAGTGATGCAATAATACTGACATTATTTACACATTCCAAAATGCCTTGCAAACAGTAACAACTCAACAAATATTTGTAAAGTGGGACAGACTAGTTTGAACTTAAAGAATCTAAACAAAATGCAGCAACTAGAACACTGATCGGCAAATCTACATGGAAAGGTGTTGTGCTCTGCCTGACATCAATGATGATCTCAAATGCCTGGGAACCAATTCATTGGCCTGGTTTCTGAAAAATATAAGACTATAATTGTCACAAGTTCTTGATATTTTAAAGCTTAAAATAAACCTAGTTAGAAATATTTCTTATAATACAAGATTTTACTTTTATTATAATATTCTTAAAGATACATTCTTTTTTTTTTTTTAAAGAAGTACATAAACTCCATTACTCTATGGCTTGCGAAGAATGTCTTTCAAATTAGAGTGCTTCTTTAAATGCTTGCTGATCCCTTCATATTTTAGTATGAAGCACTAAAAGCTTATTAGATGTCCGATGGGAATGAACACCTTCCCACTGCCTAGTATGAGGTGATATGGTTGGATCATTTCTTTGAAGCACCTTCAATTTTCTGTATCAGTAAATATTTTATTTTGAGCTTGTCAGTTCCCTTAGAAAGAAATCTTACAAGCTCATGATTCATGAGCCTGGATTTCAGTGTGCTTCAAGTCAAATAATATAAGAGGATTTGGGATCTCTCTGTTCAGTGAGAACATTTTATGTAATACCCATGAAATCATTTGCAAACCCCTAACGTCTCTTAGAGACTCTGTCTAGAAATTAAAGCGATTGTCTTTTTCTGGAGGGTGAAAGAGATCGAGGGGACCAATAACTCCATGTGTAACTTTTTGAACAATATTCCCATCTCGGCTCCAAATGCTTCCCACTTCTAGAAGTTCTGCTATTCACCAGTACTTCAGTATTTCTGGGGTTTTCTGATGGACATTAGCATGTTTTTGAGGTTCTCCCATCGATACGACAAATTCATTCAACAGATATCTATTACCTGGGCCAGGCAGGGATTAGGTGCTTGGGATATAACAGCAAACAGAATAAAATTCCCTCTCCTCAAGGGGCTTATACCATGTAAGACACAGTCAATAAAAAGGCATATGATAACTAAACAAATTACTTAATATTTTAGGGAGTTATTAGTTCCATGAAGAAAAATATTAGAATAAGGTAAGGGGATTGGGAGTGCCAGGAGATGAAAGGCAAGTGGAAACTTTAAAAAGAATGGTCGTGATAGGCCTTATTAAAACTGTGAGCTTGAGTAGATCTCAATGGAAGAGAAGGAGTTACATAAGGGAATAGCTGGGCAAGGATATTGCAGACAGAGGGTACTGCCTGTGTCAAGGTTCGGAGGTGACAACTTACCTTTTGTGTTTGATGAACAGCAGGAGGCCAGTGTGGCTGGAGTGGGATGAGTGAAATGTACAACAGAGGTGGTAAGAAAGGCAGAGAGGAGGCAGGGTTGGATGGAGGAGGTCTGCTCTGACCTTGTCTGCCCTCGTCCGTATTTTGGCTTTTCCTCTGAAAGCCGTATGTTACCAATGCAGGGCATTGCATCGAGAAACACCAAGAAACAACAGCATCTAATTTATATTTGACAAAGAGCACCGGTTCTAATAAAGAATAGATGGCAGGAGGGGCCAGGGTAGAAGTATAATAATTACTTAGGAATTCCTTCATTTGTCTAGGTAAGAGATAGAGGTAGGTGTTTTCATTTCCTAGGGCTGCTGTAACAAATTACCACAAAATGAATGACATAAAACAATCAAAATGTATTCCCTCACAGTCTGGAGGCTGGCAGTTTGAAATCAAGGTGCCAGCAGGGCCACTCTCTCTCTAAAGGTTCTAGGGAAGCCTCCTGTCGCCTCCAGCTTCTGATATTGGTGTTCCTTGGCTCGTGGCAGCAAGACTCTAATCTCTGCCTTTGCCACTGTGGCCATCTTTTCCTAAGTGCATGTCAGTGTCTCCAAATTTCTCTCCTTGTAATGAGTCCATGCTGGACCCTAATCCAGTTAAACCTCATCTTGATTACATCTCAAAGACCCTATTTCTCAAGAAGGTCATGTTCACAGGTACCAGAAGTAGGGCTTCATCATATCTCTTTTGTCGGAGGGTGAAGGGGAGACACAATTCAACCCATAGCAGTAGGTAGGACTAGCAAAGGTGGTTAATGGTGATGAGATTCTGGGTATATTTTGAAGGTAGAGCCAGCATAATTATCTGAGGGGATGCATGTTGGATGTGAAAGAAAAAGGCTCCAAAGTTGACTTAAGTTTTAACTTTCCCCAGTGAGCTAATTCAGTTACCACTCACACATCTGTTTTTTAGCTTTCTGAATTCTGTCGTTGTTGGATCCTTTTCAGTTATTTTCTCTTGGGGGTTTATGACTTTAAAAAAAAATCACTAGTTAGGCATTTTAGTGGGGTTTGGAAAGGAGTTGTAGCAAGCACATATGTATATAATCTGCCATGTTTATCCAGAAGCTCTCTCCAGGGGTACATCCAGGTTTTATGGAGGCTGAAGCTTATATATTTGCAGGGCCTACTTTAAGAAAAAAATTATAAACACTAAATTATATACAATGGCAGTGTTGCCCTCAAACCTGAGCAAGAGGGGCCCCTGTTCTGGATAAACACAGGTACATAAATAAACACAGTTTATTAAAGAACTCAAGCTCTTCTGTCACCTGGGGTCTGATATTCAGCACTAACACAGAGCCACCCCTAAACCCAAACCTGTGCCCCGTGACTGACACCTTTCAGGCCACAGGGAAATTTTCCACATTTATGTTCTACGTCCTTAAAACAAAAGGCAACTGTATCTAAACATCATGAAGATTTTTGAGTTTTGCTGCTGTCAACATCTGCGATCGACATTGAATTTGAAGATGATTTGAGCAGCAAAAGTACTAGGGTAAGAGAAAAGACAAATTAATTATCTTGTCAATTCCTTTCTCTGAGCAAGCATGACTGCAAAAGAGTCTAGCTTCTTGAAAGTTTACCAGTAGTGCTAAGAATTTATGCATTCATTCATTCATTAATTTACCCATTCATTTACTTAAGCTTCTATTCATGTTCTACTGTATGAACCCAGAGGTACTCCTATAATCAGCATGGCATTCACAACAGTGGCACTAATGGCAGCTAAGAAACACTTTTCAATATCAAACAATTTTTATTATTCTTAAGTTTGTGTGTTTACAGCTCTAAATATAAGTGCTTGAAGCAAATATAGATGCTTTATCTCATTATATGGGTCTAGATATTGCCTTGAGATGATTAAATGACAATATAAGTGGCAGCTTATAAAATTAAAATGTTTGGTAGTATTTCTTATAATAACAATAACATATCGTGTATGACTTCTTACAATGTTTGAATGTGATATTTAAAACTCAAGGTTCAATTCTAAATCTAAATATCACTTTAAGAAGTTTACTGATAATTCTAGTTGCTATTGTCCCAACAAAGCAAAGTTTCTTAAAGTTGAATTTAATTAAAAATTCTAAAATACTAAAAAAATTTGATATAGCATCATTATCAATAAAATGCAAATAATCAAAAAGTTTTGATTATTATTATATACAGTGCTCTTGCCAAAAGTAAAAATAAGGGAATAAGTATTTTTAGTTTATGAATTATATATATATATTTATGTTTTTGCATCCCCAAATCACCATTCCACTGACAGAATACCCAGATATATATAATAACTACTTTTAGTCATGACATTTGGCCAAATTCTAGTTACCTAACAACAACCTTTTCCCCCTATTTCCCCTAAATTTATCAATATGGAACAATAGTTGTCAAGATTGGATAATATATTTTATTTATGGTTGTTAGCATATTTAAAACCTAGATATTTAGACATATGGCCTGGGTGCACCTCTATGGTACTCTTTCCTAGTTCTCAAAAATGTTAGCATTGGGTGAATCTGTTCAAACATGAATATTTATTTAGAATTAGAAAAAAATTCCAGATAATTTATACATTTTAAAAAGTGGTCTAATATATCATGTCCCTAATTCCAGAAAAAAACAAAAACAAAAAACATTTATTTAACTAATTGATTGCCTAGCTCACCTGTATTTTTTTCCTTCAGTTTTTGGATGAATACTCTTCAATGGCCCCTTCATATGACAAACACTTTTCTATTTTAATAGAGAGACCATTAATATAATTTGGTATTTATTAGCATGATAACTAAAAAATTTTCCATCATATTAATAGCTTAGAAAAGTTTTTTTTCAGTTTCCCATTATTAGTAATGTCCTAAAAATATTAAGATTGTTATCAAGTTTAGAGAAGTCTTTATCAAGTTTTGTTCATATGTGAATTATTACAAGTAGACTTTATATTGTCACAGCTATACTTTGTGTCCTATTGACACAGGAGTTCTGATAAACTCTATTTTGTTTGGTTCCCCTCAAAAGAAATTGGGACGAGCTACATAAATATTGTGTCTAGAACTGTACATGCTACATTATTAAGCATATTCCTGACAGGAGATGATTTTTATTTTTAGTGGGTGCTGATGAAATTCTTTGCTGACAAGTTTACAAGTATTATGATTATACCGGTGTTCCCACAAGAATACTTTCCAGCTAAGATGTACCCTCTGCCACTGTGTTTCCTGTCACAGTGCCAGGTATACCGGGACAGAGGACTATAGGAGCAAACCCGGTCATTGTCCCTACAGTGGAATGGCTAGCAATGACTTAATGCCACACAGACATGCCTGAGAATCACATAAATTATATTCTGGTAAACCCAAGCTAAATGTATCCCCAATTCAATCTCCCTTAAGCCAGATCCCTCAAATGCCCATGGCTTTTCCAATGCCTTCAGATACCAGGGGAAGCATGCGCAGTGGAGAGAAACATGACTCTTGCAGTTAACTGGGTTGGTTTTGCAAATGTTACAGAAAACACTTGACCAGTGAACACACTGCTTGGCTCTCTTTCAGGGTCTTAGGAGGGACCTGTGCGAACGAGGGGCTCTGCAGCTTAACTTCGTCAGCTTCACAGAGGAGTCGCCCTAGTTCCTGTATAAAGTTGCTTTGCTGTCGCCATGGATGGCTGTTAACAGTTTGTCTGACCAACAACCGGAGGTTCTTTGGCTTTTGATGGTTTCCATAGCTTTATATAGGAGAGTGAATACAGTGTAGACCACATAGATGTCACCTTTGTTTGCAAATTTCAGTCATAAAGCTTTTATAATAAGAATAAAATCAGTTAGTAGGCAACCAATCTTTGTTTTGTAGAAGCTAAAAAAAGAAAGTTTAGAATTGAGCAGGCACATGAGGCAGCACACGGAGAAGAAGAATGAACTCAAATGAAAGCACAATCTGGAAGAATAACTTCAAAACAATGCACGCAGGACCAGAGCCCTGCTGCTACCATTTATGATTCCCTCAAAGCCCAGCGCTCACATCCTTCGCTGTTAGCGCCATGCCACACTCTTAAGGCAACCAGCGGGTCAGGGGGCACCGGCTCCGGATTCTCACATGGTAACACGAAGAAAATCAATTTCAATCCTCCAAGGATGATACACTGCAATTGAAGGTCACTAAACACTATCAGCTCTCTAAAACCCTTGAGACTTGAGAGGAGATTTCCCAAAATTATCACACCTAAAATTTTGGCCCTTTGGTTGAAAACCTATAAAGCATTTTATATTTTTCCCCATTTTTACCTATATAAGGTGGGAGGAAGAAGGAGAGGCAAGGACAAATGTGGATAACTACCTGAATATTCTGGTTTAAAAAAGTCTGTTTTGACAATACATTCCAGGAGTCCTATTCAACCAATACAAAGACTGACTGCTGTACTGGTCCATATAGGGAAAAGTGATTTACATTTTTTGGGGGAAAAATCCATTTATTTTTGACCATGGGTCACAGGCACCATTGGTTGGATTAAAGCCAGGACAAAGTTAAGTATTTTAGTGAGATTTAGACTGAGCAGTGAAGGAATAATAAAGTAAGAAGCATAAAACCGGCATGTGTCCCAAAGCATCTCCTGTCCCCTTTTCTTATATGTGGCCTAGCTTAATTAATTTAATTATTATGAACATCAAAATCTGGTGGAAAACATACAGAGATATTGTGTACCTAAACAACACAATGGACACCATATAACATTGTTTAGAGATTCTAAGTTAAGCGTAATTAGGAGACACATTGACTTTTTCCATTTGCTACATTTTCAAAGTTGCATAACACAAGCTAGCAAACCATCACTCCCAAAAGCATTTATTAAGTGTCCGTTTGTCTACAGTGCTAGTAGGTGACATAGAATGTGCTGGGAAGCCTATTTCAGTTTTCTATATATGCCTAACTTTTTATATGCTAAAGGAAATTGAAGAAGAGGGGTTAGGACATTTGTAGATACAGTCAAGCTAGTGCTTAAAATCTGTCTTGTTTCTTCTATCCTACATTCAACATATTTGGTAATCCAGTTTAAAAAGTAAAAACAGTTTGTCTATAGTGGAGAGGATTCACAAGTGTCCCAGTGAAACCAAATTTAGTATCCAAACTTGGAGAATATTCTACCCTTTTTGAAATGGCCATTCTGTTCACATATTGAAGAGCTGGATATCAATCATTTTGACTTTAGGATTTCCATAATGAGAGACTTTAACTGTGACTGAAAGCAAGCAAGACAGAAATTCCTGAAAGGAGAGTGTTTTGTTCCTGACTTCTGGTCTAAAACATGCCAGATTAAGATCTCTCACCACCTTTGCTTTACTAAGACCAGGATGTTTGATGACACTATCACATTATTAAGAAGCCACCTCTTGCCTGCATCACCAGCTCATGTTTGGAAATATCAGTTTCACAAATGAAATAGACAGCTCCCCTTGAGTTTGCTGTGCTGGGTGAACTTACGTAGACCAGGCAGTCCACCATGTGAGTGCCAGTGATGGGTAGTGGCCAAGAAGGGCAGCGACAAGCAGCATCCCAGGAGCAGGTGAATTCTGGTTGAGAAAGTTATCACCCAAGAGATGCAAAATAACAACAGAAAACTGGAGATGGGGAACAACAGAAAACTGGAGGAAGTGATGAGATCTCCAGAATAGAGAAGGAATTATGAATAAGAGCCTCTAGTCACATAGAAGAAATGCCAGATAGAGGTTGGAAGATAATGTGAACTATATGATGAGAAAGATCTCAAATAGGATCCTCCATCTAAGGCTGGTTGTGGTGTTGTGGAATGAGCAAAAACAAGTGGCATAATTCTGACTAGTAGACCATTCTGCATCCTGGATTCCCTCTCACCTTTGGCAGGACTCAAGGGTCAGTTCTGTTTTTTGAGATTATTTAAATCTCTGTTCTTCAAGGTTTATTATTTTATACTGGTCTACAACATTAATAGATATCCCATTTAATAAAGCCAGCTAATAGTTATCCTAAAATTGTAATGGTAGTGATATATTTTGAGTCTTGACTGTGTGCCACGTGATATTCTAAGTGTCCTAAACAAATTACCTCATTTTATGGAATAAATGCAATTATGTGTTTATAGCATTATTTCTTCATTATAATTATTACATAGGATAAGTTTTGAAAGCTCAGCAATGGATATCCTTGGTTGCCTATTCAGTATTCATTCTCTGTTCCTCCTTATTAAGAGAACTCTATTTTAAATTGCTATTATTATTATTAATTTATTTTTTAAGTAACCCCTCCTTTTCTCTACAGCCTGTGAATCAGGTTATCTATCTCTGGCTCCAGAAGTAAGTCCTGATTCATTTTGTGTAAAATAATTCTGCTCTTTTGTTCAGACCCCTGATTGGTTCAGGCTTTGATATGAGATACTGTTCTGGCCAATGAAAATGAAGAAAAGCTTTCTGGATACTTCCAGAAAGTCCCACCTGACTCTTCTATGAAGGCTTACAGGAGGAACCACTTTATAGGTGACACAGCCTGTGGATGAGAAGGTGGGACTCAATTTGATTTTAAAGCTCTCTGCCTGCCACAAAGCCTAGGCCCTTTATGCTGGAACACTCAATTGCACCCTTGTTTATGTCATCACATATAATAAGCAGTATAATATCTCCCCCCAAGACATGTATGGCATTAGGCATATGTTGCCTTAATTTTCAACATGACTTAATAAAGGATTTTGAGTTGAGAAGATTATTCTGGGTTATCTGGAGGGGCCTAATGTAATCACAAGGGTTCTTAAAAGAGGGAACAGGGTCAGAGTCAGAGGAGCTGTGATGATGAGAGCAGATGTCAAAGGCATGCAATCATGAGCTGAGCAGCCTCTGGAAGCTAGAAAGGGCTGGGAATGTATTCGCCCCTAGAACCTCTAGAAAGAACTCGGCTCTGCTGCCACCTTGTCTTTTTTTTTTTTTTTTTTTAATAATTTTCATTTCAAAATATTATGGGTTACAAGTGCTCTTGTTGCATGGGTGAATTGTGTACCACTGAAGTAAGGGCTTTTTCGTGTGCCTGTCACCAGAATAGTTTACATTGTACCCAATAGATAAGTTTTTATCTCTCACCCTCTCCCTCCCTCTCCGCTTCTTAGTTTCCAATGTCCTTTATTACACCCCTTTAGGATCATATGTACCCATTGTTTAGCTCCCACTTATTGGTGAGAACATGTGGTTTTGTTTTTCCATTCCTTGATTTTAGCCACATAAGACCTATCTCAGATTTCTGGCCTCTAGAACTCTAAGATTTGTGTTGTTTTAAATCATTAAGTTTGTGGTAATTTGTTGCCACAGCAATAGGAGATGAATACACCACATAAGCATAGTAATATTTCTAAGTATCTGAAGTGTGATTAAATTTTCAAAGAAACATAAAGAAACTGTAAATTTTAAAATTTGACTTACAATTTTGCTAGCTCTGCTATAGTATAAAACATTACAATTGTTTTATCACCACCAAACAGAAACTACCTCTACATTGTTTAGGTAATTTAACTTCCATTCCATTTATATTAGTAATGCAACCGGTATGTCATCTGTATTGTTTAAGTGTTTATGAATATGTGCTTATCTTTATTTTGGCTGAAAATATTATATGATGTCCTGAATAATAACCATTGTAGATCTCAGGATAGATGTGCCACCATCATCAAAAGTGTTTATGTTGGAAGATCATGTTGGTTTACTTCTTAGCCTAGTTCAGGCTACTTTGTTTTAAAGTGTAAATAGAAGTAAGAACTTCTTGAGGAATTTGAACATGTCAAAAAATTACAAAATGAAATGTCCACCACAAATGATACTTTTTTAAAGAAAATTATATTGTTCTTTCAAAACACAGCCATCATCTTATATTTATTTATTTATTTTATTTCAGAGTATCACAGGGCTACAAATGCTTTGGTTACATAACTTGCCTTTGCACTGCCCAAATCAGAGCTACAAGCATGCCCATTCCCCAGATAGCACACACTTCGCCAGTTAGGTGTGAATTTAGTCATGCCCTCCTCACCCCTCTCACCTGCCTGACATCCTACAAATGCTACTTTCTATATGTGGACATTAGTGTTGATCAATTAGTACCAATTTATGATGAGTACATGTGGTGCATGTTTTTCCATTCTTGTGATACTTTACTTAGAAAAATGGGCTCCAGCTCTAGCCAGGAGCCAGTTTACCACTTTTTTATGGCTGAGTGGTACTCCATGTGTATATATACATGGTATATAATGGTGTATATATACCACATTTTATTAATCCACTCATGTATTGATGGACACTTGGGTTATTTACACATCTTTGCAATTGTGAATTATGCTGCTATAAACATTCAAGTGCAGATGTCTTTTTTTATAGAATAAACAAACTGGGAGGCATCAATTTACCAGACTTCAGGTTATACTGCAAAGCTATAGTAAGCAAAACAACATTGTACTGGCACAAGAGCAGAGACATAGACCAATGGAACAAGACTGAGAACCCAGATATAAAACCATCCTCATATAGCCATCTGATCTTTGACAAAGCAGACAAAAGCATACACTGGGGAAAAGAATCCCTATTCAATAAATGGTACTGGGGAAATTGGTTAGCCACATGTAGAAGACTGAAACAGGATCTACACCTCTCACCTCTCACAAAAATCAACTCACTGTGGATAACAGAGTTAAACCTAAGACATGAAACCATAAGAATTCTAGAAGAAAATGTTGGAAAAACTCTTATAGACATTGGCCGGGGCAAGAATTTATGATGAAGAGCCCAAAAGCCATCATAGCAACAACAAAAATAAATAAATGGGACCTGATCAAATTAGAAAGCTTCTGCACAGCCAAGGAAACTATCACGAGAGCAAACAGACAACCTACCAAATTGGAGAAAATATTCACATGTTACACACCTGATAAAGTCTGATAGATAACTAGAATAGATAAGTAGAATCTGTATAGAACTCAGGAAATTAGCAAGAAAAAAATAAAACAACCCCATTAAAAAAGTGGGCAAAGGATATAAACAGAAAATTTTCAAAAGAAGATAGGGTAATGGCCAAAAAACATGAAAAAATGCTCAACATCTCTAATCATCAGAGTAATGCAAATCAAAACCACAATGAGATTTCACT
Organism: Cheirogaleus medius; assembly: GCA_008086735.1. Taxonomy (NCBI): domain Eukaryota; kingdom Metazoa; phylum Chordata; class Mammalia; order Primates; family Cheirogaleidae; genus Cheirogaleus; species Cheirogaleus medius. The sequence goes on from VBSM01001562.1 coordinate 12,070,010, forward strand.
TAACTCCAAAGAATGGCTTTTATCAAAAAGTCCCAAAACAACAAATGTTGACATGGATGCAGAGAGATAGGAACACTCACACACTGCTGGTGGGACTGCAAACTAGTACAACCTCTGTGGAAAGTAACATGCAGATACTTCAAAGAGCTAAAAGTGGAACTACCATTTGACCCAGCAGTCCTACTACTGGGCACCTACCCAGAGGAACAAAACACGTAATCTTATCTTGACTATATATTGTACAATGGATTTTGAAATCTTTTGCATGGAGATAGTCACTAAAAATTATGTCTAGGGACCTTGAATTGATTTGGCTATTGAAAAGAACATACGTTTGCTTTGCATAATTTGCCAAAGGCACTCAGTTTCCACTAAATGGGAATAATCAAAAAGCCTGTATGTATCATGGATATTGATTTTTGCAGCACCATATGATAAAAAAAATTCCCTTGCATTTGGTGGATTGCTTCCCAAAGCACTCTACTCCATAAACACAGCCCAGCAATGGCACTTAATTCCACCTGCAGAATAACCACACGATATTGTTTCTGATGCAAAGATCACCATTAACATTCAATTGAGTTTATGAAATTTGCTATTAAGAATTTTATAGTAGTCATTATGTCTTACAACAGGAAGGTAATAGCCAATAGGAATAGCCAGATTTTTCACCTCACATCTGTTAGTTCATCATCTCTCAAAGAAATCAGCCTTGGATAAATAGATCAGCAGGTCCTTAAAAAATGTCCATTGCTTCAATGTTGTTTCCTTATAACGCTGATGAGAAAAAAAAAATCCATTCTCAGCCAGGGCCACTGTCTGTGTGGAGTTTGCACGTTCTCCCCATGTCTGTGTTGGTTTTCTCCAGGTACTCCAGCTTCCTCCCACATCCCAAAGATGTGCATATTCAGTTCATTGGCATGTCTGAATTGTCCCCGTGTAAGTGTGGATGTGTGTGTGTGTGAGTGTGCCCTGTGAAGGAATGGTATCCTTTCCAGGATTGGGTCCTGCCTTGTGCCCTGAGCTGCCAGGACACTCTGGCCACCTGTGACCCTGAACTGGAATAAGTGGGATGGAAAAGGAATCAATGAATGAATAAAATTGATTCTCAAATAAAAATTTGTAAAGTAGACAATAATTGTACACATGTATGACAATAAATGATGCGGTATGAAAGCACTCAGCAATCCTGCCATATTGCTTATTGCTTGATTTTGACCTGAGTAGTGATAGGATGCTCCTTACAATTTTTGATTTGCAAGCATTTAGTCCTTGATTTAATCCACCACCACTATGATCACTGTCACTCATTGATCTTCCAAAAATTGGGTAAATAATTATCTTACTTGTTTTTATTAATCTTTCTGAAATGTATATACATAGCTCACACTTATTTCATTGTTTAACATTAAACATGTTTGGGGGCTTTATTTAGAAGTTTGGTGATGTTTTTGTGACCAGAAATATGCCATAGGAACTTAACTCTTGTTTATATCAGCCTATGGTAAAATTGGTTTCATTATACTTTGTTTCACTTAAAGTCTCAGTTTCCAAGAACCTGTTGATGATGTTAAATGAAGACTTATGTGCTGGGAAAATTTCTCGAACTTCTCTCTATAATGGTGGTAGTTAGGAAAATATGGGACCTATTTAGGCAAAAATACTGCCTCCCTTACTAACTACTGACTAAACTTATGTAAGTTTAGTCAATACAATGTTTTTTAAAAATTTCATTTCCCTATTTTGAAAAATGAGGCTAAAAGTAATACCTACCTCATAAAACTGAGATCAGAATGAGGTAATTGGTTTATAGAATCTGATATGTATTAAGCATTTGATAAATATTAGTGGTTATTATTTTCTTTACCCAGATTTAGTTGAGAATTTACATGTTAAATAAAAATGTGTTCTGATTATTTCACGGTCCGTATTTACTATTTTCTTATTTATACAGCGAGACTTAGTACTTGTTAGATACCGTGGAACTGGATTAAGGTGAGTGTCTATTAATCTAATTGAGATCCTGAGGCCCTTTCCATCACCTAATGCTGTCTTCCTCTTTTGAACTCATTTGAACCACAAGGTGAAAGATGCACTAATTCTTTTGGGGCCACCAAAATGATGAAGTAGGGATACCTGTTAATTCTATGCATACTTGAAAAACCCATAACTCATAAGAGCTCTAACAATGCGCTACCCTGCTGTGTGCTAAAGAGTTTATGTTAGCAAGTATGGGAAGGAATATGATATAAGCCGGCGGGGGGAGGGGAAGGATACTGTCCCAGTCTTGGACTGCTAACATTCATTTTGACTTCCTCAGTAGCCCATACAGAAATGTGTATTTGTAAGCTATAAGAAGTAAGGCACATTCAGTTCAGAAATTGTAACTTGGGACTAAATTTTATCCTGAAGTCAATTAGGCTTTTGCCTATTTACAATTGTCCAAACACTTTTGGTGTATAGAAAATGTTCTGATACAATTTATGTCCCTATAGAGGCTATAAGAAAAAAGAGAAAATTTGAACATAAATATACATGGAAAAGGTTAGATGGATGATACAATACCAACAGAATGCTAGGCATTTCTGGGGAATAAACTTGTGTTTAATAGTATATGTTAATGACAGAGGTGGAAGAATGCCTTAAATGACCACTAAAGGTAGTAACCTAGAATTTGCAGATTTGAGCATTTTGGAATCACTGAGAAATTATCTTTCAAGAAAGTGGATCAACTTTAGCATATCTTTGAATTGTTAGAACTCCTGGAAACAATGAGAATTCCTTTCATTCAGGTGGATTCTTCATTGTCAGGCAAGGAGGCAAGAGATCTCAGATCTATTTTGAGTAGTTCTAAAGGGAAAAGCAACCTTCATTCTCAGAGGGCTTTTGGATCCAGGCTTGAGGTCCAGGTGGTAGCTACGCTTGGGAGCAGCAGCAACTATTAAGAAAGATTGTGATGATTGTGACACAGTAAGAATTAAGAATATTGCCTACCACCGTGTTCTGGACCAAACTTCCAGGCCAGAACCTACCACACTTCCAGAAATTTCCTCTGAGGTTCTCAAGGAGGCCCTGGTTACTATCCAAGTTAAAAGCTTCATCTAGCTTTTGAGTTATCAATAAGTCTTGGCCCAGACAATGTTTTATCCAGCCACTAGTTCTCCCCTTAAGGTTTCTGGAAGAAACAATGTACCCCCCGAACACATTTGATAACAGCAAGCAGTGTGAGATAACATTTATGGATTCTCATAAAACCAAGAGACCCTTGGAAAATATGGAAAGGGTGATTGTTCCAGACTTTGTACTCTTCCTTGATAGCAGATGGAAGGCTTGAGTTAATTATTTGGTCATCAACATGTCAGCATGTCCACTATTCAGTGTTGTGGACAGTGTGGTGTTCAGGAGCAGAAAATGGCTCTAAATGGCTTGTGTTCTAAGAGAGAAAGGAGACAAGTCTGCATAAAGAAATATCACAATGACAGTAGAAACAGAGGTCTAACTGGATGTTAAAATAGGATGCTTTCTGTCTGAGCTGAGGTCCCAAAGGCCAACTATCCATTAGGTGCTAAGTAGCCCATTATCCAGAGGTGGAATTACCATGAAGCTAATGAAGCTTTAACTTCAGCATCCCTCAGGTATGTGAACCACTTCCAAGGACCTGTATTTAAGGATGTACTAAATTTTTGTATTATTTTTCTTCAAGGGGGATCTTAGAATTGTTTAAGTTCCAGGCACTGCAAAATTTAGACCTACTGGGAACCAGGTGTTTTCACACAGAGGTGAGTGTTCTCCTGGGGTCCCAACACTTTTTGAGATGTGTACGGCATATACAGTTTTAATAGTACCAAGTCTCTGTAACTGTAACTTTTATGTATGCTTTTTTACTGAGTTGATTTACCTAAGACTATACCTGTGATCTAGGTGTCATGCTGGTTTTTCTTCCACATTTTCCCCATTACAATTCTTTCTCCTAATTTGCAAAAGAAACTCTTAACTCTCACTTGTCCTGAATCTTAATGTGGTTAATTTTCCCCTTGCCCCCAACTGGGTATAGAGACATTCAGGTTCCAAACAAAGAGACTTTATAAAAATATTGTACTTAAGAAGACTCCTCTACGCAGACACCCTTTTCACCACTAGCTTAGTTCCTATTAAAGGCAACATGACATTAGAATTGAAATATTTTCACCATATTGAAACATTCGGAGTTTAGATGGTTGCTTTCATTTAGGGTCCTTTCCTTTTCCATCCATTGACTATTGGCGAAGAATAGGAAGACTATGAAGAGTCCAATGAGGGCAAAACAAAGAAAGGTGGAAGTGCCTTATCTCATCTGGGCACCAAACTTGGAGTTCCTCGATATCTCTCTCTCTCATTCTCTCTCTCTCTCTCTCTCTCTCTCTCCCCCCCCCCATCTATCACAGAATTAGAATTCAAAAGAGAGGTGGTTTTCATGGGGACACATTGATTTTAAATGAAAAATAAAGTCAGATGTTTTTTCATAGGAAGTCAGTCTGTTTGGTTTCAATATAAGGGCTTGCTTTGTTATTAGGTTATATATTAATAACAAATTGGAAGGAGGATCACTTGAGCTCAGGAGTTGGAGACCAGCCTGAGCAAGAGCAAGATCCCATTTCTAAAAAAAAAAAAGAAAAAAGAAATAACAAATATTTTCCATAAGTAGAATGAGCCAAATCAATAGGTCCAAGATTTTTGATAAAAAGATATGTTTTCTACCCGAAAAATTCTTTTGGAAAAGTGTGTTGAAATAAACCATATTTTTTCCTTACCATTTCTGAGTATGTAAAATTAAATCAGGTGCCACCAAGTGAAAGAATAATGACGTGATTGTCGTTTGATAATTCTTGGTTTGCTTGCCAGAATCAGGAAATAAATTACCCCAATGATAATCTATCCTTTTTAAAAACAGATGATTTCCTTTTTAAAAAAAATAAAATTGAACTAGGAGCTAATGAAGTTGTAATTTAAAATAGCTTTTTTATGATATATCATCATGAGACTTTTGACATATGATTTAAGAGTTCTAAGAATTGAGAAATGTTGCTATAACAAAATTCTTTGCATTACTATTATTTATGTGAACTGGTTTTCTTATGCTTATATCTATAAAATATAGAATACATTTAATGCTGAATTCTATATTATTCCAGCAATAAGTAGTATTAATCTATGAATGCATGAACTACTCAAAAGTAAAAAGTCCATCCATCTCATTAACATACTTTTTTTGAACAAAATTGTAATTTTACCTTTGAAAAATATTTATCAACATTTGTAATATATCCAGGTTGCTTTGATTAATTATATAGTAATAATAGTTATAATTAGGACTGAATCTAGAAGAATTTTTAAACACTTAGAAAATTGTGGTCATAACAATTTTCAAAGTATATTTTGATTTATGTTCAGACTTTAATTCCAGAGAAGTACGACAGGATGATTAGAAAAATAATTTCAAGCATAACAGTATAATATATTTGGCAGCACTCCTGTGGAAGGAATTGAAATGGGGTTAAATTCAAGGAGTAAAATGATGTTGTAAAATTTCCAGCTATTAGAGACTTTGTTCAAGTGTTTTAATAAGATAATGGTGGGTATCAAATGCTGTGATAGATTTCATTGGATACATTAGAACTATAATGAAACAGATTTTGTTTTAACATCAATAATTACATCCTTTGCAAATATTTAAATATAGGATAACAAATAAAAATATATATGAGGGTACCAAATTTAAAAATATAAGTTTATATGAAAGAAAACAAAAGGCATTGTTTTAAGCTATCTAAACACATTCTGCCATGCTGAGAGACTGTAAACCATTTCTCCCAGTATTAGGGCTTATTTCTCTCTTTAGCCAGGAAAGGAAAGCTGCTTTGGAGACAATTGTCTGTATGCTGTGCCCCCATCCTTGCCCCCAGCAGGACTTTTTCCTCACCTCAAGCAAAGGGAGGTGGCTTCAAAGAGACAACTCAAAGAGTTGAATATGGGGATTCAGGACTTAATATCTAAAAGTATGAGGCTGCATCTGTAGCTGCTCTAGTTGGCAGCTGAACTGAGTGAGAAGGCTGAGTTGGGACTGAGCCACACTTCTAAGGAACAGTGAGAAATGCTTTTGAGGAACTTGATGTGAACTTTGATTTTAACCACTCCCACCACAATGATGCAAAAGGCCAAAGATTTCTGCTTATTTTTGCTTCATTCTTACATCCTCAGTACTTAGAGCAGGATTTTGCTCAAAGTAGTTGCTCAAGAAATAAAATGAATAAATTCATTCAATCCTAACCATTTCCAAGCATCAGTCTACCATTCAGCCTACTTTTGGGGAACTAAGTCAACCTACAAATCTTCTCAAGATTTGTTTGACACCCCAGGGTCTCCATGGGTGAAGTTTCCTCTAGGCAGGAACCATGGATCTTTGGTTGCCATCCTTGGTCTCTTGGCCAAGAATATCTCTGGCTTAGAAGGTGGCAAAGTCCTGTGCTGACACTGTCTATTGGAATTCAAAAATGGCTTGGGCCCAAGCTCCCACTCTATAGGTGCTGCTTAGTTCTGGAGAGGGAGAGGTACTTGGTTTGAAATAAGAAGGGAGGACAGCCCCTTCCTAGACCATCACATTTTTTTCTTTCTTTCTTTTATTTTTTTCTGAGACAGAGTCTCACTCTGTTCCCTGGGTTAGAGTGCCGTGGCGTCAGCCTAGCTCACAGCAACCTCAAACTCCTGGGCTCGAGTGATCCTTCTGCCTCAGCCTCCTGAGTAGCTGGGACTACAGGCATGCACCACAATGCCCGGCTAATTTTTTCTATATATTTTTAGTTGGCCGATTAATTTCTTTCTATTTTTAGTAGAGATGGGGTCTCGCTCTTGCTCAGGCTAGTTTCGAACTCCTGACCTTGAGTAATCCACCCACCTCGGCCTCCCAGAGTGCAAGGATTACAGGCGTGAGCCACTGCGCCCGGCCCCACATTTTTTTCTTTACAAGAAGAGTATCTGGTACTATTCAGCTCTAAGAAACAATGGTGATATAGCACATCTTGTATTTTTCTGGATAGAGCTGTAACCCATACTACTAAGTAAGTATCCCAAGAATGGAAAAACAAGCACCACATATACTCACCGGCAAATTGGTATTAACTGATCAGCACCTAAGTGGACACATAGGAATTACATTTACTGGGTATTGGGCAGGTGGGAGGGGGGAGGAGGGGGTGGGCATATACATACATAATGAGTGAGATGTGCACCACCTGGGGGATGGTCATGCTTGAAGCTCAGACTTGTGGGAGGAGGGAGGGCAAGGGCATTATACAAAACCTTAAAATTTGTACCTCCATAATATGCTGAAATTAAAAAAAAAGATTATCTTGATAAAGTAATAATTATTGTGATTTTTACTACTTTTTAAAGGGACATATTGAACTAATTTGTTTATGGATAATAAAAAATGTGTAGTTGATAGATGTGTGTGATTGCAAAAATCTATAGTTGGAAAAATATGACTTGAGAAAAGAAAATGAAAGGAGCATAAGTAGGTTCAGAGATGTTAATAGTCTACAAAAAGGCATAGCAAGAATAGAAAGGTTTCTATAATAGAAAGATTAAACATTTTGTGTTTCCTGCCTTTCTTTCTTTAATGTCTATTCATTCATGTGTTCATGCTGGACATCTGAATCAAAATCCTATGGAGTGGTGGGGTAGGGTGCCTTTGTTATGAGTGTGGCTGGAGGCTCAGACAGCCACAGTGCAACTCCTGCCTCTGCTTCTGCTGGTTGGCTACACTAAGCAAGTTGCTTCAATTCTCTAGGTCTCAGTTTTCCCATCCGTAAAATCGAGATGATAATAATATCTGCATGATGCTATTATTGTGAGAACTAAATGATATAATACTTGTAATGTACTTAGAGTAGTGATGATTCATACTGATAACCTAATTATTGCATTAATTGGGTACATACTTCTTATACTATTATCAACAGTTATATATCAACTTAAAAGTTAATATATAGAGATTCAGAAATCTTGAGTAGTCTTCACAGCATGGTTGCTTCATAAAAAATAGCATTAATTTTTCCCAAAATTTATTTAATATTTTAGACCTGCTATGTTAATTCATAATGCTTATGTTTTAAAATATTATTTAGAAAATAAAATACATGCATTATATTTTTGTGCAAAACAGTAAGTAATTAAATCCAGAGATTTGTCCCAAAAGGGCAATGTTTTAGTGTATCCTAATTGGATGAAAAAGATAGAAAACAATATGGCTTTATAATAAATATTATTAATGCTTATATTTGATGGTTTTATAGTAACCAAAATAATTAAATATTTTAGATTTTTATAAAGATAGTTAATTTTATTCAAGAAAGTTCTACTTATTTTATTTATCTTTCTTAAAGATAACCTTTTGGAACTTTTCCGTATCATACAAAGCTATAAGAACAATGCATCGTGAAACTGAGCCTTTTTCTGGAATAAGAATTAGTCCTTCTGGTGACTGTTCATATAGCAGTGGTATAAATCCTATTGTTGGAGAAGTTTTGGGGCCACAGAATAGTATGTTCCAGGAGTTGACTGCTGTTGGATAAAGGGAAGGGAAGTGGGGAAGGTAGATGGTTAAAAAATCTGTCACATAAGTGAGGCATTATATTACAAATTCAAAAATCAAACATCTGTATTATCGGTCTAACTTTTAAGTTGGTTTCCTATGTTCAATCAGTAAGTCCTTCTGTCTCTCAGTAAACACAGCTTCTTCTGTACCCTCACTATACCCTTCTAGCAGCTTGCTGCTATTTGTCATCTTAGAGCTATTTCTCGACAAGACAGTCAATGCTGATGAATCTGCCTTAATAGTTTTCCTGGAAGATGCAAAAGAGTTATATGCGTCATGTATTAAGACTCAAAAGCCTAATAGGTGCCTTACAACACCAAGAAAAAGGCTTGGACAGAAATGTAACACTGGCATTGCCATGACACAGAGAAATTGAATCGTTTGGTTGAGTTTTTTGTTCTACCTGCTTTTTCAAAGCATTGTTTTCCTAAATCCTTAATCTTTTATTTGTTGCAAAGATACCCACAAGTTTTCATTTTATAATAGAGAAAAGTTTTTGTTCTCTGCCTATTTTCAGGACAAATTTACTAAGCCCTTTCATCAGTCTTTACTGAGTTTTCTAGTTGCAGTTTTCATTGTCTTAAAAAGCAGCCAGCCTTCTGAAGCTGCTTCTTGCAGCTGATTCTGTGCTTTCCTGTGCAGTCTCTTAGAATCTCTTTTCTAAGAGGAACTAAGGCTTTGCATCCAGGGACAGACCAGCTCAGCTCAGACCAACACAATGACACCCATCATGAAAAGGGCCCATCAAAGCACTGATCAAGACTCATCAAACTGGAAATTGGGTATGCTTAAAAAAAATAATAAAGCACTTAGTTAACCCATTCTTCAACCTTCCCTCTTATACAACAACACAGCACACATTGGTGTGCAGGTGTGCACATACGTGCATAACACACACACACACACAATGTTTTTCTGCTTCCTTTACTACAGTTTAAAAGAAATGCTGTGTCAGTGTTTTGATGCATTCAGGGACTGAATGTAAACAACATGGTACAACTCTAGAAACTGCCATCATAAAATATTTTAAGAGCCAGAATAGAGTAAAATAAAATAAAAATGTCTTTTTATGTGATATCTCAGAGTAATTCAGGATTTATGGTACCTTAACCTTTAGAATCCAAAATATTAAGCTATGTTTCTTAGAGATAATAACTCGGTTGTCCCTCACTTATGTGTCTTAGATAAAAGCCTACTGCCACAGAATCCATGAATGCTCAAATACCCTTGCGGGCCTTTAGTAGTAAATCTTATGGAATAGCTTATGGCCAATGTAATGGCCCACAGTAGCCTGCGAATATCATGAATTCTAATAATACTTACATCAGTAGAAACATGAAGTAATGTCTCCATTGTAATTAAATGATGTATTTAGAGCAGTGGACTAAATGGTCCCCTAGTGTGTTGGTGATATATTCTAATAGTCTTCTCTTTACAGCCCCACACGGTAATATTCATGCTTTATTCTGGAGGGCTTTGCTTCTGACTGAACATTTGAATTGCAACATTAAGTGGTAAAGTGGATTACAGCGAGACCCCATGAATATGGATCCTGATCAAGAAACTAAGTGCTTAAAAAAATAAAATGTTACTATTTAAATAGAGTGATTACAAAAACATTTTTATATGGAGGAATGTCAGGAGTCTTTGCCTTGCTTCTCGTTCTACATCCCAGAAGCAGAACATATTTGCCACAATTAAAAATTTAGTAGGGTGAAACATCAGAACTTAAATCACTGTAATTTCTACTGCGCTTATTGAATTTAATTAGAGCCGTTTGAGGTACAGATTAGTTTTGATAATAATTACATTATTCCATTTTTTAAAACATGTTCTTTCCAAAGATTGTGGCCAAAACTATCGAGTGTCTATGTAGGAGGAGGAAAGGAAATTATCCTGCGGTTGATTAGTTAAAAGTGTCACATTTTGAATTTTCATTCTTTATTTTTCCCTTGAATCAGTCACTAAAGCAGTAGCTGGAGGCATTAGGAGCCTACGGCAAAGCTGAGGGCACTTCAGTCTACCCAGTCTAGTGGGTAAAGATAAGTCAAAGAAGAGTCTATTGTATTTGGTAATCGAATTAGACAGTGTGCCTGTGTAATTATAACAGGAAAAAAAATCAGTTTTTATCTTTATTTGATGAAATTAAATGTCTGTACGATGTTTTCTAGTATTTGTTGAATATTATATTTCTAAATGTTATAAGCACATTTTCTAAAAATAAGGACAATTTGCCACCACTGCTGATATTTCTTACTGTACATTTGTTCGATGAATGTGGATTTCTCAGGATGAAGCACTAAGTATATGTACAGCTGCCTTTTTTACTTGACCGAGTTAACATTGACATCTGGGTTTGCATGCTGTTATGTGTGTGTTTGTGTGTGGTATGTATTTGAGCGTACATTTGTCTGCTTAAGGTATTATGGTTTTAAATTCACTGAGCACTTGCAAAAGCACCATGCATGTCACTGAAATTATGTATGTGATGGCATTTGTTGCTCAGTTGTTTTACATTTAAAGGTGATTTGGCATGCCTTATTTTCTAAATTTGCCTTTGCTTTATATTCGAAATTGGCACCTGTTCCACAAATCCAGGAGCTTAAACAATATGCCCTTGTTTTCACTACAGAGCTTTGCTCTAGTAAGAATAATTGGTGGTTTGGGGTAAGTTTACATTAACCTTCTTTTTTTTTTTTGTATTGGTTTAAAAAATACAATATTTTTGTTATGCTCTCAAAGTTTTGCAAAAACCCAGAGAGCTGTCCAATTAGGTTGTAGTAAAAACAACAACGACAACAACAACAAAAAATAAGCAAACCAAAAAAATGCAAAAAAAAAATCCTTATTGCTCTACAAGAAAAGAAAATCAAATGTAGAGGAATGTGGAGACGCTGGACGAATATAGCACTCTAGCTAAATGAAGGGCTCTTTATTTGGCCAGTTTAGACATGGCTTTGGTTGTCAAGCTAATTCTTTGAGTACCACCCTTGAAAATCATGCTAATGAGGCTCTTCAATTCATCAAGTAGGATTGTGGACCTTTTTGTCTGCATCATTAAGGCCCCAAATTGCCCCATTAGCAAGGCCTCAAATTGCCCCTCAGGGTCAATATTTAATGCAGGTGAGCTTAGGTTAACTACCCTCAGAACTCGCTGGACAACAAACAATGTGGAGTACCTGTTACGGGGAAATTTATTTTTCCTTAAATTTCCTTTGTAAAGCACCAATTTCCATATTGGAATTATATTTAAATTCATTTTTGGGGGGAAAAAACATTGGGCTGATTTTATGTTGCCGATTCTAAAAGAGCAAATTTTGAAATAGAAGATAGAAATTCTTCCATCAGGCACTCCCATCAGTGGCTCATAAGCTTTAATCTTCCCATCTGTAAAATGGGAATAATTATACTTTCTCTCAGGTACCTTCTGAGGATGATGCTTTCAATCAAAAACAGAGAACCCATAGGAAATAATAAGAGGAATATCAACACTTAGCAAGTTCTTACAGATTTTTTTCTGCGAGATTTTAGCAATTTAATGGCTATCCTTATTAATTATTGAGTTAAAAATTCATGAGATTTGAGAACTATAAGCAGTAATCTGAATGTGTGCAAACTTACAATTCAAAATAGGATTCTGTGCTACTAACATTGAGATAATATGTAGGGCCAGAATGTTGCATGCATTTAAAAACATAAATATAAAAATTTTCTTACTCATTAAAATTTGAAGTGAGGGAAAGGCAAAATGATTCTTCCTGTATCTCTATTTATTGTCCATTGGGCTTCCTGAAAACTAGTTAATACTCAATTGCTGCTAGTTATCTCCGGAGACTCTCAGTGTTGAGGGGGGAGTAGCAGTTATTTCCCTGAGCACGCTCAGCCCAATCCACTGGTGATGTCAGGACATGAAACCTTTCATATGCAGCAACGGAAAGATGAGAGCCATGGTTACAGTTTCCAGCAAGTATGTGAAACAGAAGCCTCCAGATTATATTCCACATCTAAGTAGAGATAACATTTATGTCTCCTGTGTTAAGGTTAATTTCCATGCATTTAGGCCCCTGAAATCCACATCACCTCTGTGGCTGGTACCTGCAAAGTCAGTTTTGCTACTGAATGGGGCCCCAATTAAGAAGTGCTTGCTGGTATCCTTCCAGCAATATCTTGTGAGTTTGAACAATTTTAGTGAAATAAATGTAACAAGGAAAAATGAATTCTCTTTAGCCTCTATTCAGCCAAAATTAGCCTCCGTGGATTCTGGCTCACAAAAGCACCACGGGCCTCTGGCTGTGCTCTGTAGCTGTGAAATAGAATCAAGATTCCATTAGACATCCCAAGCTGCCTCCTTCTCCAGGGCAGACAATAAAAATGACAACAGGGGATTGTCCCGCAGCTAGTCTAACAAGGGGGTGGGTTCTTTTCTAAGTGACTAGATGTCTGTTTAGCTGAGGGAAAAATTTAAAGAGGCCATGGGCCAGATTTTCTTCAATTCTTTGGCTCACATGTTTGTTTCTAAGGTCATCATCAGAGAGACCTTGAATTCTACCTCTGTTGGCACTTAGATGCCATGGATTCTCCCCCTTTTGAGAATGTGTATCTGAGACAAAAATAAGAGACCATACATATCCAGACATTATTCTGTAAGAAATATCATAAGTTTTAGCAATTGCACATGGATTCTTGGTCTTGTTATTTTTTTTTTCTTTCTCTTAACTCAGGGATAGAGATGTGCCTGTAACCTAGACAAGTTCTAGATTGCAGGTAGATTTTCTGTTTTCAGAATTTAGTTATGAACAGAATCTCTAATGGATAAATTTATGCAAACAACCATGTCTTAAAGGGAACATGAAAGAAATGAGTCTTTATAACCTTGGCTTTATAATACCCTCGTGTACTCCTGTGGCCATTCTTCTTTCTGTTGAGGGTTAGGTCTTCAGGTTGTCTATATTGGAGGGGACCACACTAGGCTATGACCTTGCAAAACTTTCTTTTGCCATGAATCCCCAGCTTCTCAGTTTCTTTCGTTTATCAAAAGTGCAAATGTCTAAGACATTTTCTTCTCCTATCTAGGGATATATGTAATATAACTTATTCAGCCTTCACATAAATTTGATTGAATATTCTTTTCTTTCTAATCGGCTCAGTAAATAGAGTTTTGTATTTCCCTTGACAGATGCCATAGAATGAAATTTGATACAGCTTGTCAATGAGTATCAGAAAGTTAAAGAGTTCATCAACCATTCACAGTAATTGTACTGTATTCACATAGAGTTATAAATGTATATTTCATGACCACTTCTCCTTTGCTTCAATCAAAATTACTGGCAGGAAATAATATTATATAATCCATGGTGTCAATTACTAATGGTAGTGGAAAGTAAATCATAATGTTTTCATTATTGAATTGCTAATACTTAGGGGTTGTAATATTCCATATATAAAGTCTTTAATAAGCAATTATTTATGTGCTCACTTACTGGATGTTGCTGAACCAAGGCATTTCTTCAACACTAAATGGAAACTCTATTCAATAATTCTTTCTGTAAAGGCATTCATCAGTATTATAGTTCTATAAAGTTGCACAAAAGAATATGTTGCATATATGTTATGGCACTTTCACTAAAAAATAAAATAAACCAAATGGCACTGCAAATATTAAATATGAATAGCCACTTATAAAACATCATAACTGATTCTAAGATAAAAGACAGCTAAATTTTTCTTGGTTTTGAGCATTAAAGCTGCAATCTGAATTTAATGAATAAATGTTCAGAAGACTTGAGTTCTAAAATTGGCTTTGACATGTATAACTTTTTGTATGGTCTCGGGAAATATTCTGAAAATCTTTGAGATTCAATATCCTTATTTGTAAAACGAATATATTTTACTACCAAATATTTTATCATTTTGTGAATTAACATATTTTGTTAAATGTCATTATTATAAATACAGTAGACAAATTAAATCACCAAGTTACTAACATATGAGTTTTCATAGTTGAAGTAAAGGGTGAGTTAATTGTAATTTTTCAAATAATTGTTAAGTACAGCTCCTAAGCACATTCAATTGTTATTTTTCAGTATTTGATCTTATAAGGGTCCTTTTTTTTTTCAGCTTGGCTGTATCTTTTTGACCCAATTACAAATTTGGATATTTCTAGAGTGCATGAGATCACCAGATTTTTATATGTATATAAAATATATATTATAAATTATATTATTTATTACATAATAAATATATATTGCCTTACAAGGTTATTCTGAAGCTAAAATGAAAGGAAACATAATATTTTTTATTTCTTTGTTTACTTGTCTCGTTGTACAGCATGGCTCCTGGTCAAGACTGCTTTACTTTTGACTGCAAAAAGTTCTGTTAATTATAAAAATTTGCCAGAAGGTCTTTAAATGTTTCTGTAAATGTAATGATGTTCTGTAGCTATTGTGCAAGACTTACAACAGGAGATGTTAAGGTTTAGGTTCACAATACTAAGGCTCATATTTTAAATATGTATATGTGCAGTCATGTTTAGACTGACCATTGCTGCTTACATCAATTGTGATTGGGCTCTTGCTGTATCTTACTCAGGAAAAGTTCATTTGGGGTGACTAAGAAACAATTACCCGTCACAATCCTTAGTGATTTCATGTTTTGCCGAATCCCCCAAATTACCTTAAGTATTTTCATAATGTTCAACATTTCTGTACAAATATCCTGCTTTTATTAATGGTTACCATGAGCCAGTTGGACATTGAGTCTGGAAACAGGCAAAGGTATTCGAAGTTAGAATTTCTTAGGGTAAAAATAAAGAAAAGTGCTCCACACAAGATGGAGCACTAGAGTCAAGTTTGCTATTTAAAACCAAAGACTAGGTCAGGAGCTCCCATTTGTAAAAGGAGTTTGAAATACAGAAAAATGTATACTTTCGGTAGCCATATGGTCTAGGCTTCTGCTTTTAGCCAACTGCAGATGTAGAAAGATAGGAGAACACGGACACAGCCACATAATTGGGGTCTGTAACTACTCATTCCTTCCATAATTGGATCCTCAATATTCTCAAGAGTTCCATAGGACACGGGCACC
This sequence comes from Cheirogaleus medius, assembly GCA_008086735.1. Taxonomy (NCBI): domain Eukaryota; kingdom Metazoa; phylum Chordata; class Mammalia; order Primates; family Cheirogaleidae; genus Cheirogaleus; species Cheirogaleus medius. Next base: position 12,085,725 of record VBSM01001562.1, read on the forward strand.
CAATGTAATTATAAGACTTGGTTCAGGTCAGGGAACCAAATAAAAACAGATATGAAACTGTTGGGCAAGTAGGCTATGCATAACAGGAGGGAAGGTGAACAAAGGAGAATAAAGATAGAAAACCTAGAAAAAATAATTGCATTCAAAATAAGTTCACACACAAAAATTCCAAACACATAAATACAATTGGAGGTGGGGGGAGGTGAGACAGCAAGAGAAAGAGAGAAGAGAGAGAGAACAAGAAACATGGGAGAATAAAAGGAAAAATTAAATAACAAAAACTCATTCAAAATGAGTCCAAACATTAAAATTTCAAACAAATTACTAAATCAAATAGTAAGAGAGGCAGGCAACAAATTTAACAATTAGGTCATGAATATACCCCACATGAAATTAATTTTAAGGGATGGATGATCAGACAGAGATTTTAAAATAAGCAGAACACGTGTAGGATATTTGAATTTTAGATAGTGTTCCTAATAGTTCCTACCTCACAGCATTGGGAAGCTTGAGTGAGATTATGTTTGTGATACATAGTAAGTGTTCAATTAATGTTAGATGTACTTATTACTATAAATGTTCTTGTTATTAAAACACTTGGTTCATGGTATCTAGCCAATATTTCTCCATTTCCTTCTATAGAATCTTAGCATTGATTTGACTATTGCTGCTTATTTTTATCTTCCCCATTTAGGCTAAAATCCATTATGATTTTAACACATTAGAGCTCTTCTTCAAATCATGAAATCATTTCCTTTTCTATTACAGACAGTCAAGAGAAACTAGGCAATACCTAAGCCCAAGTAAGGAAAAACAAATGAACAATAAAATTCTAGCAACGTGCTTGTATTCCCCTGCTTTGGAACACCTCATGAAGAGTTTAAAATATCTCCTCAGTGTTCAAATTAACTTGAAAGCTTCACAGAGCAGGTGCTTTGGGAGTAGTTCTTTGAAGGATATAGTGGTAAAAAATGGAGAAACATTTTAAATGAGTTAAATAGATATGTATGAACAAGGATCAGTAAAGGAAATAGGTAGGACAGGGAGAAATTTCTAAATTTAGTTTAAATGTAGAGTCTAAAACCAAAAGACTAGAAGATTCTGTATGACACAATTCAGTGGATCATAAGGCCTCCCAATTGTCAAGCTTGATGGGAATTTTTGGATCATCTAGTACAGTGATTTTCAAAATTAGCTTGATCTACAAAATTATCTATTCAAATAAAACTTTATAAGCAACTAAATATACAAATCAAATCAGAGCCCAACTCTTCTGCATTAATGAAAATCCTGTCTAATTGACATCTCCCTCAGGACATGGCAGTAGCCCATCAGGCACCTTTAAGAAAACTCTAGGGTTTAGGGTAGCACAATTCAAAAAACTTTGTATGTGATAGTTCTGGGGCTACCACTAGTTTGTATAACACCTTTCTGGAAAATAGAAGGCGACATTTTTATTAGGTGGCTATGGCCCTGTGGATGCATGGCTTGGCATGAGGGCAGCACCTTAAAAAAGTAAAAAAAGATGCTCGTGTTTCTAGGTGGAACCTGTAGCTTTTACATCTAGACGCTACCCACAGTCCACATATAGCAAGCCCCAGGGTGTGCTCACTCACAGCACAGTTCTGGAGGGTCGACTTGGGGAAAAGGACAGCTCTGATGGTAGTTTCAGGCCACTCTGGGCAGGGAATTCTGAGGTCCTGGGTACTCAGAATATGGTCTAGAGCGGCAGAGAGCAGGCTCTGGGTGGGCACATCATTTTGGCCCTGAAGACTCATCTCACTGTGAGCAGAGGTCTCACCAGAGAAGAACTAGAGTTGGGGGGGCTCTTGAAAGCAGTAAGTTCAAGGCAGAAGCCCCAGTGCCTCCATCCTTAGACAGCACTCGCCTTGGCTATCCCATCTGCAGGCAGACAGGGCATGAGGAGTTATGCCAGATAATGGAACCTGGAGACAGAAAGGGTACTGTCAAGATGAATACCTTGCAGGAGCTGGGCCTCTTTTAGGAGCCAGGCGATGGCAGGAAGGAGCAGAGGATTAATAAATGGAACTTACTCTCTCCCCTTTCTCTCATCTCCTACCATTGCTCTCCATTGGCCAGACCTGGCCGGAAGCCAGAGGACAGGGTTGGTTGTTGATGTGATCAATACAGATCAGTTTGGGGGACAAAGAGCAGGGGAGATAGGAAAGGGTGGACAGGGAATCTGGAGGGGAAACAGAAGAAATCCAACAGGCCTTCTCAATTGTTCATTTTACAAAGTGCTTCTCCACCAGTATTTAGGATGCTTAAGGATTGGAGAGGCCAGATGCTATCACAAAATAAAAAAATATATATATAATTTATGTAACACAACTAGCTTATCATATGTTACCTTATTGTTTCTTCACAATAATGTTATATAACCCTGTGATGTAAGATGATAAGTACTATAAGACCTTTTCTTTTGTTTTTTTTAATGGGGAAATCCACAGTCAAAGATTTAAGTGACTTGTCTAAGACCATTCTGGCCTTTCTAATTCCCTGCTAGTTCCTCTGAGCAATGTTGTAGCCAACTATATCTTGGACATTGTTTGTGGGGAGTATATGAAAATCTAAAGTGGGGTGGCTGAATAGGAGGATTTGCAAAACATGGTGATTCTTGGTTTTCTTTTATCTTTTGTAGACCTAAGGGCTGGAAGAGGAGTGGTATGGTGAAAAACATTTTAAAAATGTCCTTTGGCTACTGAAATTGTAGAGATTATTCAAGTCTTAATTTTAAATAATCTATTGTGCTACTCTGAAATTATAAATTTAAAAAGTTATGTGTTGCATGAGGTTTTTCAAAGATTTTCTTTTTCGAAGATTTAACAAGATGATTTTGTTTTGTTTTGTTTTGTTTTTGAAATAGAGTCTCATTCTGTCACCTGGGCTAGAGTGCCATGGCATCAGCCTAACTCACAGCAACCTCAAACTCCTGGGCTTAACCTATCCTTTTGCCTCAGCCTCCCAAGTAGCTGGGACTATAGGCATGTACCGCCACATCCAGTTAATTTTTACTATTTTCAGTAGAGATGGGGTCTCACTCTTGCTCAGGCTGGTCTTGAACTCCTGAGCTCAAGTGATCCTCCCACGTTGGCCTTGTAGAGTGCTAGGATTACAGGTGTAAGCCACCCTGCCCATCCTTGGTTTTCTTAATAATATAATTTTATTGAAAATTTAGTACTACTGAAAAATCGGAGGACTGTACAATATAAATGGACTGGCAAGCTCCAGGTCATAAATACATGGAAAGTAGTTGCTACCTAGTATTACTACTATGGAAGAGAATAAACAATATTCTAGGGTAGGGGAAATTTTTGAAAGTGTTCTGCAAGTCAAATAGGTTTGGAAGTGTTATATGTTAGCCCATCAAAGGCTCTGAAAAGTCCTGCAGTGATGAGGCTAATTCAGTTTGTTTAACCTGTAGAACAGAGCAACGATTGAATGCTATCAAAATAGAGAAGGCGGATAAAACTTAGCTCTTGTCAAAGTCCTTATTTGATATATATCCTTCTCTTCCCTATTTTGATGGTTTAAATTGGAGAAAGTGATTTACTTTGAAGTGTTCTTTGGAGGTCATAATGTCTTTTCAGTCCTGCTGATATGAAATGTTATGTTTGAAGAATGTGATGCTGAAAGTCTTCAGTGTGTTAATTTTCTCGGAAGGAGTAATAGAAAGCTTTGTCTTTTAAAATGGTGAAGCACCATAAATTCCTCAATATCACACATTGATTTAATTGTTATTTTGAAAATTTGTTCAAATCTAACAATAACATTTTGGATTTTTCCTTCATCTAAAGTAATGTCTAAGGCAGTGCAGTCCTTTATAGGGTATTATAAATGTTTCAATAATAACTCAAAGTATCTTCTCGTCTTATATTGTTTAGCTAAAAATATTCAGATTATTACAGAAGTTAATGGAATTTCTAAACCATTCTTTACTAATGAAAATAATTTGTCCTTATACCAAACATTCAGAATTATTTTCCCTTCTACAGTTCTGGTTTTAGATTCATCCCAACCACCCCATCCCCATGCACACGACCAGGATTTGCCCAAGAAGTGCCCTAAGTCAAGTTCAGAGCATTTTCCAAGGGGAAAGGGGAAACACTCTATTTTTTCCCACGGTACAGCTATAGGCATATGGGCCCCGTGCTATTGCTTTTTCTACCCCAAGATGGAAAAACTATGACAGCAGGAGAGAAGGAGGGTAATGTGCGAGGAGAAGAGAGAGAAGTACAGAGAGCCAGTGCATTTCTCATTATGCTCGTTAAGTTAGCTGGAGTTGAGATTCTAACCCTTGCAACTAACAGTGGTCTGATGAGCACACTAAGAAATAGCAATTATTTGATTCTTTGATATTTATGCCAGGTGTTGAATCTTATGTCTAGCAACTCTCTCTATTTGGAATTAATTCACTCCAGTGATGTTGATTGCAGCTAAAAAAAGTAAATCCTTTATTTGAATATATAGAAACAAATTAAAAAAGAAACCACTTATAATTTCATATAAAGCAAAATTTGTTGTATTTTTCCATATTATATGAAGCAACATTGTAGACTGCCTAGGAAAATATATGTCTTTCAGATTTGGAGACTTATTTCATGGGTATGAAGGTTCTTGAAGAAAAGTATAAATTAGAACTCCATAGCTTTGGCCCCTGTTTAGACACACTAGATTACAATTCATAGTAAAAATGATCTGTAACAAAATTGAGGTCTTGATTGTTTAACAGTTGGTTACTACTAGTTGAGAATTCTTTTGTTTACTATAACATTTATATAGATAGATAAATAGGTAGGTAGAAAATAATAATTTTTACAAAAGCAAATTATTTATAACTGTCCAGCTATCTATCTTCTGCCAGTCAGAGAACAGGGACTATCAATCTGTCTGTTGGAGAAAGATTTTGTGAGTTGTTAGCAACTATGTAGTGAGCAGCTACTGTATGCAGAACATGTTGAATGATTGTGGGGAATAAAAAATTAGAAGCCCATGGAAGACTCCACTGATTGCTTCTGGCAATGATGTTCTAAAGTTTGGCTACTCTGAAACACTCTGGTCCCATATACACCCAATATTACAGTTCTCTACCTTCTATGCTTTATCTCTTTATAAATAACAACCCTGCAGCAGTTATGGCTTAAAAGTGTTTTACATGTGCATAACCTTATATAATTCTTATAACATTATTGTGAAAAAATTAGTCTTATACCCATCTTATAGGTGACAAAACTAAGATTCATAGATTTTTATAATTTTCCAAAGTTCACTTGGCTAGCAGGATAGCAGAGCTGCATCGAAACACATACTTTTTGCCTCAAAATCCTAAGCTTTTTTTCAGTATTGTTTTTCCAAACAGAACAACCATATATCCCTTTTCCATTGGGAGGATTTCATTTTTTCCATCACATTAAAATAGTAGAATAATTTCTATGTTAATGAAATAAGTTAAATGTCTTTGTCAGAAAAAAAAAACAACACTTTGACTTTTACATTTCACTACTCCATTGTTCACTGCCCCACGTCCCAGTCTGGCAAAATGAAGCTGGGGATATGGGAGGAGAGAGGTAGGGAGATCCATTTCACACTGTGTCTGCCCTGCCCTCCGCACAGAGCGCCAGACAAATGAGAGGTAGCCACAAATCCCCCCATTCGACCACTTGGCCAAAGGGGAGGTGAAAAGGTTTAGTGGGAAAAGTCTGACATTTTATCCCAAAACAAATATTAGAGATTATCTGCGGAATTAAATTATCCATATGTACACAGTCTAGGGAATTAACTCCAACTGAAATGGTGGATTATTGGAGAAATTGAAACTAAACCCTTAAGGCACTCCTTTTACTTTGTTCTCTGTATTTTTTTACAATGAGCTTTTAGATTATTTGGGCTGTTTTGACGGCTGCTTTTCAGTATATTTCTATTCAGTGTGTATTTGTGGACTGCTTGAGCTGGTTTCAACAATTTTTTAAAAAGTATTCCCCTGATAGCCCTAGAAGCAGACAAGTATTACTTGAAGGGGAAAAGGAGATTTCTATTAGGTTTGAGAGTCACAAGTGAACAGAAGAAATTTGAGAAGTATAAAATACTCCACAGACTGCAAATCCAAAACCAAAACATGACTAACAAGATCTTGACAAAATAAAAAACCCACTAGTTTTTCTCATATCTTTGTGTAAGTGGTACTTTTAGGGAGTTATTCTTTCCTGAACACACATGCACACACTCACAAAATATGTATATATAAAAATACATATGCAATTTTTACTTTACAGTTTTCCAAATGACCCAAGACCTGAATAAGCATCAGGAAAATTAAGGTAAATAAAAATAAATATGATGTGGTCCTCACCACTCTTCGAAAGCCCAAGAAATTATTAATATTTTAGTGATGGGAGTATATTAAGTGTTATATATAAAAGCAGTAAGACCATCTCCCTCTTTAGCTTGTTCTTTATTATCACTACTTATTGGCACATTGCTAACAAATTTGACAATTTCATCTTCTCTCCATATGGCCCTAAAGGAAGGGAACCCTAGAATAGGGTGGGTGAACGAGGGATCCAGTAGGAGTCTGACTTCCCTGCCCTTGTGCTTGAATTTTTTGCCCAGCAGAAATGGCACATGTGAGTAGAAGCACGTTCAAGCCACTACCTAGAAAGTTTTACACATTTTAAATGTCACAGAAGCTAAAAATAAATTGCCTTCACTTTTACTGAAACTACATCTTAGTTTTCCATTGTGAAGCATTTTCAACAATCATAATGGGTTCATTTTGTAGTTTGAGCTAATTAAATGATCTGCAGAGGTGGTATTTCCCATGCCTGTTTTTATTTCCATAGAGCAGGGAATAGCACTTTCTGGCTTCCTAAAGAGGAAAGAGTAGAATGATGTGGGTTCTGTATTCTTACATTATGACCATCTCTTGCTAGCACCTTGGGCCTATTCAAGTGATGAGGAACTGAGACATACAGCTCTATACACTCATTCTGAAATTGGGATATAAAATTTATATATAAGTCAGTGATTAAGAGTAATGGCAGCATACTGTGTCCAAGTACTAATAAAATAATACTTTGGGCTTTATCTGATAATATCTAGGTTTGGTGTTTCTAGTTACTGCTAGATGGGAATCTAAGACTTAACTAAGAGACTATGACTCATTTTCCCATTTTCCTTACTTCAACAAATGTTCGTTAAGTACAGCAACATTTACTGGACTAAGAAATTGGCCTCTCCTGGTGAGGTGAATTCTAGTCATATAACTTTAGTTAGTTTGCATGAGAATTACCTACAGGACTTGTTAAAACACGACTTGTTGGGCCACATCCCAATGTTTTTATTTTTATTTAGAATGCCCAGTGTATGGCCCAAGAATTTCCTTTTTTAAACAAATTCCAGGTGATGCTGATGCTGCTGGTCTTGGGACAATACTCTGAAGCCACTGGACTAAGCTATTATCCACATATAGTTTAAATAAGTATTCCTTTAACTGGAAACAGGTTATGGTTAGAAACAAGACTAGTGTCTCTTACTATTTCATTAATTGCATGAATTCATTTTTGAAGGGATAGCAAAGACTATGAAAATACAGATTAAGACTATTTTATTTAGTCTGTGAGAAACAGATATTTAAACTTACTTAAAAGTCATTTCAGGGGCTAAATATTTTTCAGGGATTGCTTGGTGCTGATTGATTACACAATAAAAACACATCAATAAGGATGGTAAGATCTTCAAAATCTCATGTGCAATCTTATTTTTAACCATTCGCGGTCTCATGGAAGAAGTTTGTACCAAAAAATAAAAAACGAAAAAAGCAACAGTGCAAGGAATGATTTCAATCTTATGATCCTCCCAGAGGAGACTTTATTTTGTGGGAGTCAAGAACCTTGAGAATCTGAACTAAATTTCCCAGACTATTAGGACATCTATGACAGTTCTAAATGGTGCTGTGAAGGCCAAGCCAAAAGGATCATAGTCCTAAAGACCGAACTCACTCCCAGGGAGTAGCCAGTGTGGTGGGGAGCTTCCCAGGCCTACTTAAATGTTGCAATATGCACATAAGAGGAATGTGCTGGTACAAAACTGTCTCACGTTTCATCGAGAAGTTTTAATATGTATTATATTGGGCTCTTTCCAATTTGGTTGCAGTGGTTATGTGAATTTTGCATTAATTTATTTATATATTATATCTCTGTGGTGTGTGAGCACTCAAGAAAATATGTGAGAAGTATAATCATTAGTATAGTTTAAAAACAATAAAACAGTTAATATAAGCAAGTTGTAAAATACAGTACAGCATATTTGTTCCGTACAGGCTACTTGGCATACTCTAGGAGGAGGACCAGGGCTTCCAAATTAGCAGCTATTCCCCTTACATATGAATAATATAACTAAATATTAATTTTTATTGCTATTTCTTATATAAAATATTTATACTATGCAGATTTTCATGTTCAAATATTTCTTTTTAAATTAATTTAATAAAATATATATTTTCTTCTTTAGAGCTCCTGATTGCCTCTTATAAAATGATGCGATGGGTAGAGGTCATTTCACCAGAGGTGAAGAACATAAAAAATAATTGTTGAGAAAAAAATTAAGCATTTTGTACACAATTGTAGTTCCAGTCTGGCCAGAAATTGGTAGTTAGCAGAAAAAGCTAAGGCCACAATGAAACACAGTTTAATGTTGTAGACGGAAGAGTAAAAATGTGAAATAACTTTCCAATTTATTTATTTCATTTCTAGGGGACATTATTCTCAAAAATGGTAATTTAAGGACCTTGAATATGAAAATTATGACATTCTCTGGTTATTTAATGATAAAAATTGTGATTCCACAAGAAAAAAGGCAACTGTGCAACCCTTTGATAACAAACCTTGCTTACTTTAGGGGTAGTTTGGATTCCTGGTTTTTCAGAATATCACTTTAATAATTATTTAATTTAATTTACAATAAGAATTCCTTTTTTTTCTTTTTTTTCGTTCATCATATTACGGGGGTGCAAATGTTGTTAAGGTTGCATATATTGCCCTTGCCACCGCCACCCCCAGTCAGAGCTTCTAGCGCGTCCATTCCATCCTCCAGGTGGTGTGCATTGCACACATTATGTACGTATACACCCATCCTCTCCTCCCCCCTCCCACCTGCCCAACACCTGATAAATGTTTTGGGGTTTTTTTGACATTTTGGTTGCATTTTATATCTTTGCCTCTCCCTAGGAAGGGTTAGAGGTATTGCCTTCCCCTCCACAATGCTCGCCACATCCCTAAGATGTGGGTCTACTCCCCCCAATCCCTGGTGAACACTACCACCGTTTGAGCACCATAGTTTTAATCAGTCAGTACCAATTTAATGGTGAGTACATGTGGAGCCCATTTTCCTGATCTTGTGTCGTCTCACTTTGGATAATGGGCTTAAACTTAATCCAGGATAGTATAAGCAGTGCTAGCTCGCTGTCATTTCTTAGAATTGAGTAATATTCCATTGTGAACATTCTTAATAGGCTACTAGATTGCCAATTCCTTAGGAATATGGAGTATATACCAATCAGTGTTCGTCACTGTGCCTTGTATTTAGCAAGTGTTTAACAAATCTTTATGATCTTTTTCTAGTTCATAAGTGTGATGATTCAGTTTTCATATGTCTATGTGAGTTGCGCCTCCCTGAAACCTTGTTATAACACCAGCATGTTACTCACCAGACATGAAAAAAAAAAATCTTTGTTAAGATTTTAGCTATATTTGGGGTATAGACCATGGGGCAAAGTCAGTGTTTCATTCTCATCTCTGCCCTAGCTGACTGCCTCCTTTGTAGGGCACACTTTCATCATGTGTAAAATGAGGGCAAGAGAATAAATATCCCTAAAAGTCCCTTCTACTTCTAAAATCCTATTCTGCATAATGAAATATTGTACAAGACTACTACACCTTGCACAGAAATAGTATATGAATTCAGAAGATATAAATTGCAATATGCTTTTTTTGACATGAAACCCTCCTTCCCTTCTATGCTATGTATTTTTCTCTCCTACTATACCCTAGTTCATCAAGACCTCCAGTCTTGGCTCCAATTCTCCCTGCTTTTTGTTGTACCCAGCTCAGAACTACTGGAATAACATTTCAACTCCCATCCTAACACTACAGAGCTGGATCCATAAAGCCATGGATCAGGTATTGCGGCACTGACGATCGTGGAAGAAGAGTTCTGTTGGCTTGCATAACGCTGCTGCTGCCAGTGTGTGACCAAGACGCTCAGATGGGCCCACGATACCAAAGTCGAGATCATTTTACACACTGCTCTCCGTCTCACATAGTGGCTGGGCCACACCTCCATTACACTAAGCCATGTTTCTCCCTTGTACCAGGCGATTTAGCCTCCTCATTAACAGAAAAGCCCAACATGGACTCGCTCAACTTCCCACTCACCCACCTTGTTTGTTTTTGTCCTATCCCAGAGGAAAAACAAATCTCATCTCTTAGACACTAAGTTTTATTATTTGAAATTTCTCATGAAATCCAGTTCAGTCTACCTCTTAGTTCCGAAACAATTCCCCCAGCCTCCCTCTCTGCTCACACATCATCAGTGTGGACCACATCACTTCTCCACTTGACTACTGCTGTGGCTTCACTTTCCCTGATGCTACCAGTGTTCCCTCATGAAAGCAGTGAGGTTGTTGGTTCCAAAATCGTGATTCTTCATCTTAAAATCATTGAATGGCTCTCATTGTGTATAGAATAAAGTCTTCAGTAGTGTAGACAGCATCATCCAAGTTATGGCTTCCCTTATCTTTTATTCCAACTTTTATCCACGTAAAGATTTGCTATCACATACCCCATGAGGAGTGTGCTTCACCCTGAAGTCTCCTCTCCTGGATCATCTTCATGGACATTTCTTACTTATCCTTCTTGCTAGATTTAGCTTAAGAGCACATCCTACAACATCCCATTTCCCCATCCCCCACACGGTCATATGTTTCAGACTGTCATCATTCTCATGGCAGGGATCTGATCTATTTTATCTTTATATCCCAATCACATGGTACCCTTGATCCTTGGGCTCACACCATTCTTGTGGACTGAGTGAATGAAAATATGAATGAATACTATTGTATATATTCCTATTTAAGAATGTTTTCAACTTGCCATCTGTTGCTAGTTTGCATGGCATAGAAGGAAAGGTGTTGCATTAGTTATCACTTTCAAAATAATATTTTTATTTTCAAGTGGGAATCCGTCATCAGTTTCCTCATATGTAAAATGAGGATTATTATGAACAATGCCCTAGCTCTTCATATTGGAAGATGTAAGTGAAAGCAGTATACAAATGTCACTTATATATATGATTGGGAATTTGTTTCATTCTCTGTCTTAATCATTTTGCATACTCAATGCCTGACAAGTAGTAACAATTATTTCATTTTATTTATTTTTTATAGAGTTAAGATCACCCTATGTTGCCTGGGCTGGTCTTGAACTCTTGGCCTCAAGCAAGCCTCCCATCTCGTGAACCACCACTCCTGGTGACAATTAGTTTATTGACTTTCAACTTTTTATTCTCTTTATTTCATAGAATTTGACCAAGGATTTTCAAAGTTTTTTTTATTTCAAGTGTAGGTTTCTGAGATAGACTTCATATTTTTATAACTATATATATTCTCCTTATTTTTCTTTTCACATATACATTACACAAGCACATAACATCCCTCTTTACCCCCTCATCCAAACATACTCAGGTGAGGAATGATCTTAGGTAATTTACAATGCCATAAAATTTATTCACATTTTACATAACTTATAGTTTAAATATATGCACATGTTTATTAAAAATAAAATCCTTTTTTAACAAACAACTTGGTTGCTATGGAAAGTAAAATTATGCAATCTAAATATATTAATAAATTATTTGAATTTGAGATCCCAAATATAAATGTATAAAATAAATTCTTTCACACCGTTGACATGTGTATTTAATGTCTTATGAACAAGTAAGAGATGTTTTTATTCTTGTGAAACTTATTATCTAGTGAGAAAGGCAAACTTGCAAATATGTAAATACTGTAGCCCCAATTTTAGACTTGCCTATGCTTAATGTTCAAATCTTTGTGATTCAGCCTCCAACTGCTTGGCTTAAGGATGTCTACTTTTTAGAGATTTATCTTTCCTAAATAATTTTGAAAATTTCTGGAAATGCTCACGTATGTCCGTGAATAGGTCCTGTTGGCACTTACTTTGGCTGTTGATGAGTTTGCAAGTTTTGACAGCTGCCAAATACTCCGAGGCTGGGCTTTAGCTCCTGTGTTTTTTTTGTCTTAACTTGCTGTCATCTATAGTGCTCAAAGGGAGTGAGGCTGCAGAGACTTTGCTCTTAACAGCAACAGACCTTAGCATTTAATCATGCTTGATACTTAATTGAGAGGGAGAAAAAGTCTTTGAGCGAAGTTGCTCTCATCTCAAAAGGTTGCAGTGATAAGGCTCTCCCTCAGGCCAGATCTCACTGTGCCTCCAAACATTGAAATGCTCAATTGAGGATCTCACATTGAGGAGACACTGAGATGCTGGCCCAGTCCCTTTTCACAGAAAGACTTGGGGATCAACTGTAAGGGGTGCACTCAGCAGACAGCCTCCAGCTCTCAGCTCCTTCAGGGTTTGCTTCAGGCACAAAGAACCTCCACACCCAAGGTGGCACCCTTCCCAGGGCAGCCTGTGAGGTTAGACAGCTCTCACTGGCAATTTTTCTCCCAGAGCTCCCTGTTGGGTTGGCCAAGGCTTTGTCAAGTCTACACTATGGTTAAATTGTTCTCATTACCCAATGGTGAGTCCTCATTGTTCCTTTCTTTAATGGGTGTCTGTCCCTAATGAACATCTTGCACATGAAATGCTGTTTCATATATTTTTCCAAAGAACACCCCCACCCCTCAAAAGCCCCCCACCCCTGTGATAAAGATTCTACCCTAAGGTAGCTGCTGCCTTCTCCTTCTGGTGCCAAACCCACCACTGATTTCATTGCCAGCGTCATCTAGGGGTGAATCTCTTTCTATTCCCCTCAGAAATAAAGCTTTTCCAAGAGAAGATCCTCTAGTGTTCAGTGTTATGCTTGACACCTTGATTCCTCAAAGAAACTCTCCTCCCACATGCCCTAGAGTATAATCTTTTCAATGTGCTCAAGCTGTGGAAAAACAAAAGCTGGTAAAATCAGTTTTCTGCAAGCAATTCCTGCTTTCTACCTTGCTTGCAACTTCCCCTGTTTAAAAAGAAAGCCCAGGTCTGTCTAATAGCTTGGATAGGTTTAGTTTGGAAGAGAGGAAAATATAGTGAGAACAAAACATGTATTGATATCTTAATAAATTATCCTAGTGTTTTAAGCAAGGGAATATCCGTGCCATATCCCTGCTTTAGAAAGAGCTTTGTAGAAAGATGAAGAGTGGATTAGGGATTGGATTGGTTGAGGGCAAGTGGAGACCAAAAGGTCAGATGTGGAGCTGATGCATCAGCTTCGGCAACAGATGAGGGAAGCCTGGGCTATAGAAGCAGCTATGGAGATAGAGAGTAGGAGGCTGAATATGAGTGATAATTCACAGTTAGAGGTGCCTGATTTTAGAACTTGAAGGGGAGAAGGGAGTCAAAGATGATTAAAGATTCTATTTGGATCTAATGAAAAGATCATGATGCCATTAACAAAAATAGAAGCAGAGAAAACAGGGCTGTTATGAAGCAAAGGGAATGAGTTTAATGGGGGAAGAGCAGAATTATAATTGGCTCTGGGGAAACAACTGGGGGTAGAGGCTCAAGTGGAAGTTCAGAATTACCCACTGAGAAGTGCTGCTCAGTTGCACAGACTTGCTTTCTCTAAAGAACATTCTTCATGTACCAGTGGGATGATGTGGGTAGGGAGGTTTTTTGTGACCAGAAAACTCCCACAGTTGGTACATGAAATCAGTTGATGGCCTCCTGATTCTACTCTCTTTATAGCTATAAGTTAGATGTGGGCAATTTTTTAGAGGTGTCATGAGTTGATGTTGAGAACATTAAGCAGATATTACATCTGAAAGCAAGACAAGTAGGTATTGGGTTAAGTAGAAGATTGAAAACTAAAATTATTTTAGCTCTTATTAAAAAAAAGACCATGAAAAACCCCAATAAATCTCCAAATATAGTAGAGACTCATTTCCTAACTCATCTTCTCTCAGGAGAAGAGAGAACTGATGAATATTCTATTTCATCATCATTTGGGATCAGATTAAGCTAAAGGAATGGGGTTCTGCAATCCTTTGACATCATTACATTAACAAAAAGAGAAAGCTTTTGACCCCAAATGAAAAATCTTTTTTCCTGTCATTTAAATATTAGCCATTAAATCTCTGCTTCCTGGAATCTGAAATAAAAATTCCAAATCTTTTGGAAACATAATTTCCATTCACAACATGTCTTCTTACTAAGATATAACAGATACTAATATGATCATTCACACTTTTTCTATCTGCCATGTCTAATATTATGCAGTATTTATAATATAAAGATATTATTTGAATATAATATAAAATATTCAAAAAAATATTTCTAAAAAATTTTAGGGCTAATAAGCATCATGGTATTTAAAAAGCTAGTGTTAATTGAGCAATTCTGTGTCAGTTGATCTGCTTTTCCTGAATGACCTTTTATTTCTCATATCCAGTCTTTGAGGGAGGTATAATCGTTGCTTTTACTTTACAGACGAGAAAAATGAAGCCAAGAGATTTTAGGTAAGTCTCTCAAAGTCACATGACTTGTAAATATAAAAGACAAGACTTAAAGATACAACCGTTTGATTTTAAAAGTTTTCCTCTTGACTATACATTATACTCCCTTTTCTCCATGGCACTGGCCCTTGAATTTGGACATTTGTAGATTAAAATGTACATTTTGAAAAGCGCTGAATAAATTATGAAATAAAAGCATTACTTGGTTGTCATAATTGTTGCTAATCAATATGTTAAAGGAAGACAACATTTTAAGAAACTTTTGTACTTAATGGCCCCCAACATGCAGACGTTTTTGGTAGAACATGGCTTTTTTAAAAACGTAATTGACTCTGTGTGGAATAACAAAATTTAGTTTAGTTTAAAAATGTGTCAAACACATAGATAAACACAAAATCATGGATACAGTGGCTAATTTTTAAGAACTTTTTAAAAGGCAATTCATAAGGAGCTGTATCCCATGACTAAAGCTATTTTTTTTTACCATTTTGGATAATTGGAAAATATTAAACATAGCAAGCTTTTGAAATTTATAATTTTCTACTTAATTGGCCTCATTTTTTAAATTACTTAAAAGCTTAGATACCTTTATTCCAGGTATGTTACCTGAGAAAAATTTCAAAATTCATCTGTGACTCAGCAAATTGTGACCTTTTTTTGGCTAGTTCTTATGCCAGTAGAATATAAAAATAGACGTAGAATACTTTGAAGTTGGATACTATATTGGTTTTAGTAACATCAGACTGATTAAGAAAAAAGATTATGACACTTAAGTCTCAAACACAGAATTGGTTAGTTCCAGGTCAGTTGGCAAAGTGAGTGAGTTGGAGAATGTGCTCTACTCCATGTAGTTATTCAGGTTGATGAATAACTCATTGATGAATAACTCAACTGATGAATTCAGGTTGATCCAGGTTGATGAAGACGGCCATTTTCAACATGTGGCATTGATATCCAGCTGATAGAAGGGGAAGAAAAGCCTAGAGGATTTTGAACAGGAGATTTTAAGAGGCCAGGCATTTAAGATGTGTATATCAATTTCACTCACATTTCATTGGCTAGAACCCAGTTATATGGAGATGTCTTACTGCAAGGGAGGTTGGAAAATATAGTCTGTGAGTCCAGGAGAAGAAATGGGTGGTAGCATATTTATGGCGATCTCTGCCACAAAATAATGTAGGTTACAACATTATGACTTCCCAACATTGTGACTTCCTGTGAACTTAGGCATATCACTTAACGTTTCTGAACTTTAGTTTCCTCTTTTATAAAATAGTAAAAATGGTTATTCATACTTCATATATTTGTTATAAGGATTAAATGTGATTTATCTATGGTGAACTTAGCTCAGTATTTGGCAATAGGAACCACTCAGCAAATGATAGCTATTTTCTTTCTTTAAAGAAGAACATACTCAAGTACATTGTTTTGCGTATTATGGTGGGATTTGTCAGAACTGGGTGGGTATGATCCAGGATCAGAAACTACTGAACAAAAGCTTAAGCAAGGGACAAATTGCAACATAGATTTAGATTGTCATTATTAAGTAATAGCAATGATAGCAGCATTCATTGTGTACTCACTTGACAAAGATCTTTACATAAATTAGCTCATTAAATACAATAATTTTATAATGCAAGTGCTATTATTATTCTCATTTATAGTTGAGGAAATAGAGATTTAGAGAGATTAAGTAAGTTGTACAAGTGCACAACCAGAAAATTGTAGAAGTAAGATTGGATTCCCGATCCATCGTACTGCAGAGTTCAAGTTCTAAATAACCACAAAAATGTCAGCACCAGAAACAAGGGTGAATGACTGAGGTCCCCAACCCCCAGGCCACAGACCTGGACAGGTACTGGTCTGTGGCCTGTTAGAAACTGGGTCACACAGGAGGAGATGAGCTGAGGGTGAGCAAGTGAAGCTTCATCTATATTTACAGCTGCTCCCTATCACTTGCATCACTGCATAAGCTCCGCCTCCTGTCAGATCAGCTGTGGCATTAGATTCTCATAGGAGTGTGAACCCTACTGTAAACTGCACATATGAGGATCAAGGTTGCACACTCCTTATGTGAATCTAACGCCTGACAATCTGAGGTGGAGCTGAGGCAGTGACGCTGGCACTGGGGAGTGGCTGCAAATACAGGTTATCATAGCAGAGAGATTGGAATGCACAATAGATGTAATGTGCTTGAATTATCCTGAAACCATCCCTCACACCTGGTCCATGGAAAAATTTTCTTCCATGAAATTGGTCCCTGGTGCCAAAAATGTCAGGGACTGTTGGTGAAAGAGATTTATCAAGCAAGACTTTAGGATGAAAACAGAAGTGAATGGAACTCATCAAGAGTGTTTTGAAGGGTTGTCAAATTTCTTCAGACAAGGCCAAGAACACTGAAAAGTCAAATTCTAAAACAGTCGGATTTGTCCTACATGTCTGTCTCACAGGATGGAGGAGGGGAGACCATCATTAGTAACAGTAATTTTGCCCAATTAAAAATTTTTCCTAGAGAAAAATAACATATCTCAAAGTATGAGAATGGGTCAGAAAAAAACGTACAAATGTTTGTATGATAGTGTCTGAGATTCAGGTTATTACTCCAGGGTGTTAAGATGCCACCTGAGGATACTGCCAGGTGGCTGTCAGTATGGCTGTGGTCCTTATCACCCCTACAAAACCAGAAGGAACAAAATCAACTGCAGCCACATGGCCTCACTGAAAGGATCTGATGTTTGGCAATATTGGAAATACCTCAGGGACAGGTGACAGGTGAGTGCCAGAGTAGGGGCTTACTGACAATGAATGGTTCCCACTTGTGGTATAGGGAGGGAGTGGGGAGATGCAGTTTGAGGAGTATAGGTTTTTCTGGATTGGAGGCTAGTTACTTCTTTGGGGGCTTAGATTACATGGAGGGCAGCCTCTGCTTCAGCAGGAAGCAGACAAGACACCATCCAGAGTGCTTTCTTTGATCCTCGCAAATGAATGTGATTTACCCTGCCTACAGATCCCTAGATACTTGGTATATAGTGTTATCTCCCTTAATTTTATACACACACATACACACACACATTTGGACTTTTCATGGCATTCAAACACACACACACACATACACCCATTTGCAGTTCTGTATGAATGTGATTCAAATAGAGGAAGAAAATCAGATTTCCAGAGATATTTTGATGCTGGATGAAGGTGAGGTTTGGTTTAGGAATGGAAGTAGAAAGAGAATTTAAAAAAAAAAAAAAAAAGACAATAGATAACACTGATCAAGCAACTTCTGCCTGCTAGAAGGTGGCATATCTTGGAAGAAAATTTTCAAGTGCTGCACATAATCTTGCAACATATTTCATGATCGGTAATAATGTTCCCATTTTTAAGTTCCTAAACTGATGCAACACACATCATCACCACCTATTATAAATATAATAATTGGTGGTTTATTTTTAATAAATAAAGTCTTTTGCTCCATTTTTGAGTCAGAACTTTTCTTAAAATTCACACACATACATACACAAAGTGTCTGTGGATTTTAAGGATGCCGATGCAATTGGCTTCTTTTCCATATGCAATTTGGAATTAAATAATGCATAATAATAACAACAACAACAGCACTGAAATGCCACAAGGAAGGGGTGTTTGCCATTTGAAGCACAATAGAAGCTCTGTAGCTAATGGGACCAAGCTGTAACTCTCTTGAGCTATACTTGAGCTGAATATATCCCTGTGGAAAGTAGCAATTACCTTCAATCTCCCTGATCTGAAGTAATCCTTGCTACATGCGTCCCTCATTGTGAGTGATGAGGCCCACTGTTTGCTGAGTCTAAAACCAAATGATCTTTCACAAGCAAAATTTAAACTTGAAATAGGATTCTCTGGCTCCCCATTCTGAGTCTATTTTTTTCCGTGTACTTTATACATTCCCAAATCAGGTTCGGGCTGGCTACAGATGGTGCTGGTGTGTAATGAGAAGGACTCTGAAGCTGCTCCAGCTCCCAAGGGAGGATTCGGTAATGGAACTAACTATGTATTGTCCACCTTATATACTAGATTTGATTTTGGACTATTTGCCCAACTGTGTTTGTTTATTTCTCAGCACTGGAGGGCTTCCATTAGCTCCAGGCTGATTGAACATAGACTATGGAGTAAGAAGGAACAGAACATTTTTTCCCCCCGAATGCTGATGTAATCCCTTTTCTTTTACTGACAACTGAGTAATGTTTGCCATTGGAAACTGTGTTAGAAATGAGCTGATATTTGCAGTCATTAGTGGAAAAGAATTGTTTTGATCCCAGGGAACAAAGTGAGCATTATTTTTTAGATGACAATTTTTCAGAAGTTTGTGCTTAAAACTTGTGTATTCAAGACACTGAAAGGGAAATTGCTAACATTTTTAAAGCTAAAAATTACCTTGTTTCAGTAAATCAAAAGATTAATATTTAAGACCTCATAAATTTTGCTCACAGAGCATAGCCAAATATTATTATCATAACGAAAACCAAAACCTCAACTCAGCAAATTAGTCACCAAAGACCACATGTAAATTGACATTTTAGTTTTTTAACTAATGGAATCATTTGTCATTTTACTGAAGTAGTTCATTATAAAAATAAATTAAGAATGAATAAATTGTAGTCATAGCAATCATGATTAAATTATTAGCAATCACATTTACCGGCATGAAAGTTTTTTGAATGCTTCTCATCAGCAGATGTTATTCAAAATAACTTTGGAAATAAGCATCAATGTTATATCAAGGTTTAATTTTTAATTAAAAAGAGCATAATGGAAGTAAGAAAGAATGTTGCTAATTAATAAGGGAAGAAAAATGTTGTCTTTCCCTTTCAAATATACACAAGTTCAACTATGCTATTCTAATATCAAAATGAAGAAAATGAG
>VBSM01001562.1:12110384-12157699 GCA_008086735.1 Cheirogaleus medius
GATGAAGAGGTTTTTTGAAAGCCGAAGCCTCTGATTGTGTCTCTCTAGTGTGCCCCGAAAGGGGTTGGGAAATCAATACCCTCAATCACACCGGAGAGCATTTCTCTGTCAGTCACGCAGGCTGAAGTGATTAGAATTGAGTCAGAAGGCAATGAATAACTGGCACTGGCTTCCTGCTCCCCTTTCTCACCTCGCAGACAGCCTAATGAACTCTCTAGGATGAGGGGACAGACTTACAACTCAGTAGCACTATTAACATACCATCAGATAACAGCAAACCCCTAGGTTAGAGTCGGAATTACAGATATTAATTTCAATCTATTGAAAGACTGATGCCAGGTAAAGCTTTCAGCCTACCGGGCAAATGTAAAAAGGTAGCTGCGTGGGTAACAGTGCAATCTCTTTTCTCTAATGTTAACAGATTTTAATACATTTCTCTACTTAATAAGATGGTCAGAAGCAACGTGGCCAAACCATTTACAAATGGTTTTGCAATAAAAAAAAATGACACTTCTCCCACATCTCAAATGTGCTGAAAAATTTTCCAAATTGAAATATTTTTTAAATATTAATTTTTTTTGTTCACTCCCAGGAATCATTTGTTCTATTTCACTTAAAATAACCATGCTGTTGTGTTTCTGGGCTCACAGTGTCTTTGGGCAAATATGCTCCCCACTCTCAGTCTTGGGGAAAAACTACACATACTAATACCTGAAATCCATTAGGTGTGGGGTACAGAGTGCCCTCAATCCCTCAGACTGAGATTGCTGAGCAATACTGGGTGTCAACATTGATCTCTTGAGCAAAACCACTTGAAGCACTTATCGTATATATGACTCATGACTATATGCAACCAAATACCAACCTTCCACAAAACAGATTTTTGTCTGACAACAGACATGAGTGTATGTTCCAGAGAAAAACAGCACAAAATAGAACAAAAGGCAAGGCAAAATGACTAACATCTTAAGTTAATTACCTGCTCTACTAATTAATCAGCTTCCATAGCCTCACTTATCCTCTTGGCACCAGAGTTTGTAAATGGTGCCCATGAGCTTAGTATCTAGAAGCCTGAAGTTAGTGAAAGTAGTTCTCCTATTGCTACCAGCTATTATTATTTATGTGCCTTGGTGGCAGTCTTTGCTATTGATCAGAGACTTTTTCTGTGTAATCACGAGGCAACTTTCATTTGCAAATCCACTGACCTAGGAGGCGACCTCCACTGTGTGCCAGTTCTCTTGTCAGGAAAGCAATTTGCAGGAGTGAGGATGGGCCAGCCTGTGGGCGCCTCCTTAAACTTCCCCGATTTCAAGGCTCACGACAGGAAGAGTCTAAAATGACTTACAGAGTTAGTTTTTAAAAATGTAGTCTCATAATTCCATAAACTTGTATGATTAGAAGAGTCTCAAATAAGTGATCTTATTCAACCAATGGCCTACAATCACAAAACACTTAGACCATCACAAACTGATTATGTTCTGTCATACTGTGAAGAAGGCTTAGCAGAAGGGATTATACACCTCCCTTAGTGATATTTCCCAGTCTTTTAGTTGGGAAGGTTTTTACACACAAAAATAATTTTCCTCGTGGTTTACTTTCTGCAAAGATAAGACAATATGGTAGAGTATAAGCAGCACAAGAACAGCAGGAAGAAGACCGAAGAAGACCAAAGTTCTACATAATTATTCCTCTGCTTTTTGTGAGACTGTGAGTAAATAGTTTCCTCTCTTTATACCATAGTTTATTTATCTAAAGTAGAATTCTTGTTGCTTGGCCTACCTTGATGTAATTAGAGAGATACAGAAATATATATACACATATGTAAAATTATGTGTGTATATATGTAATTTATAAATTCTAAAGTATAATGTACATTTAAACAATCATTTTAAAGAAAATAAAATAGGCAAAATAGGCCAGCATCATCACACTAATAATAATATCTCATTCCCATTGAGCAATTATTATGTGGCAAGTACTTTCATGTGGATTATCTCATTTAATTCTCACAGTAGCCCTATGAGGTGGGTGCTATTGTCTTCATTTTACCTATGAGGAAACTGAAGCTTGGAATAAATGGCAGATTGAAGGTTACACAACAAGAGTTGGGGTTGAAATTCAAACCCCATATGATTGATTTCATAGTCCAGAGTCTTAATCCCTTGGATATTCTACAAACTCTGGAGATAAGCAAGAGACAGTGTGAGATCATAGGAAGAATATAGGCTTCTAAGTCTTATAGACAAGTCCTCAAAGTTTGCCCTTCTGCCACTAGATATGTGACATTGAACCAGTCACCGAAACCTTCTCATCTTTAAAATGGGGTTAATGCTAGCCATTTCACAGATGAGTATTACAAAATTACAGGAGGATTAAATGAAATAATATCCAAACACACTTAACACAAAGTCTTAGTTGTTCTATAAATGGCTTCATTTATTAACAATAAATGATATCAGCTTTAAGACTGACCTCTGTGAAAAATGTGTTCAACGTTCATCAAATGAGGGCTCTATCTCACCCTATACCTAATATTGAGATATAGACACAGATCTGCCATGAAGAGCTCACTATCTAGTGATATCAATAGGGTATCCCTTCAGGTTGACTCTGAGTTACGGATAACATCTCATTTTTTTGGATAGTGACTTAGACACAGTGCATAGTCAATAGCATAATATCTGCAGAATGAATGGATGGAAGTTTAGGGAGGTTCTTGGATCTAGTAAGACTTAGATTCAACTTTAATGTCCTCTGAGGCACAGATTGAAAAAGTTTCAATACTTTTAGCATGATTTTCTTTTTTTCATATTAAAAAGTAAGAAAGATTGGGAATTTCATAGACCACTAATCCCATGCTCTACTACCCTTTGGGGTTTTCTAACCCTATTTATATTGCTAATAGCACTAAGGATTAACATGGTCTAAATTTTATCTGCTTTATTTATGAGACAGAATCTCTATGAAATGGAAATATGGACTAATCTCACTTTGAAAAAGATATAAGCAGTGGTAATAATAAAAATTTATAAACTGTTACAATTTAGTATTGGACAATCAGAATACATGTTACATCAATTAGAATGAATATCATTTGAAAATAACCATAGTAGCCTTCCTGGTCTTACTTAGCAAATACCAGGACTAAGTATAAGAACCAACATGAAACAGCAGTTAGCTGTGCATGGTGGCATTACTGATGATTTAAATGTTTCTTCTCTGCTTTTTTTCATTATCATCCAAAGGGTCTATAATGTAAATACATTCACTTTGTAATTAGAAAAAATAATATTTTGAAATTAAAATAAATAGGCTCAAACAGCAAACTCTGATTTTAAAAAATGTTATTAGGATTCAATATCTGCATTTAAATAAACAAACCTACTATATTAAAATTCAAGATAAAAACCTCAAATTTTTTAAAATTTAAAATTCAAATGTCAATTAATGAAGGTTAAGAAGTGGAAGCAGAGAGATAATGACTGAATATATTTACTTTTATGCTTATCTTCTCTGATTATTCATTCTCATTCACTGATGTAAAGTTCAGAATTGTCCAGAAAAATTATCTTTAAAATATTACCTGTGAAAGCTTTATCAATCCTTTTTTGTAGAGACTGTCATCTTTAATAAACGGCTCTTTTCCCACTTTCTATACACCCTTTCCAAACTTTTTTTTTGTCATTTTCTTTAGAGAAAAATGAATTTTATTTATTATTTTGTTTTATTGATTATTTAATTATTTTTCTATTGTTTTCCTGACATTTTAAAGTCAGAAGGATGAATATTTTACTTACTTTTCTAATAGCTAATTTGTTTTAATTTCTTTTTTTAAATGTATTTTTGAATGTATTATACATTTGCATAGTCTGCAAATCACAGTAACATAAAGGTGTAGAGATTGAAAAATCTAGATTTCTTAATTTCTGACCTTTCCTTTTTTTTCACTAATTACCAATAAGTTCCTGCTTCCCTAAACTTGCCAACATGTCATCTTTGATTCTTTCATATTTTTATAACCCCACCAGAAAATACTTTGAGTTGTTCTCTGTCTCTTTACTTTCAACTTTAAATCCTTCTCGTAGGTTAGGGATTGTCCTTGGGAAACCATACCAGAAGTGATTGTCATCAATCTTTCAATTAAAATGTTTCTCTAGAGGTGACGTTTCCTTCTCACTTCAAAATAATATCTTATCTCTCATCTACACAGGATCCTATGTCTTTAACAGATGTCCCATATCACTTTGCAATTTCCTGTTCATTCATTTATTTATTCATTTTAATAAATATTTATTAGGTAACATCTCCCAAGTGCGTCCCAAACACTGTACCCTCAAGCAGTTTACAATCTCATAGGGAAAAGAATTCTGTTATGGGATGGCAAGGGCAGTGATGGGTTAAGTATTAACTCTTCTTATGTAGAAGAGACACCTAACTATGTCTCAGAGCAAAGGGAATTCTCCAGGGATAGATGATCTCCAAGCTAAAGGGCTCGGTAAGATTAGCAAAGTAAAAAGACAAATGTGTGTGTGAAAAGCAGATCAGCAAGAGGGAATAGCATGTACAAAAGGCCAAAGGTGAGAAAGCATGGAATGCTTAGGGAACCACGATATAGCTATAGTCCTGTGATATGGTTGTAACATAAAATATTGGAGGGGGAAGAGAGAAGCATATTCTGAAAAATCAGCCTGATGAGACATTCAGAAGCAAGATAATGAGGGCTTTGTAAAATATATTAAGAAATTTGGACGACATACTGAGAATAATGGAAACCAGCTTGGATCCTTAAGGCCATAAGATTTGTATGCTGGAGGAACCATTTTGGCTATGTGAATAGTGTGGAAATGAGAAGAGGTGGAAGCAAGAGACTAGTTCTAAGTCAGTTGCATGAGTCCAGTTGAGTGATGAAGGGAGGCTGAACTAGAGAGTGGAAAAAAGAAATGGACAAACATGAGAGAAATTTAGGAAGCATGTGCATGCCAGGTTTGGATAAATTAGTAGATAGTAGCACACCTTATTTGAAAGAGGTAACTAGGAGGCAAAGGAGCTAAGCAGGGTTTGGAGCAGATAAAGTCAGTATTAGAATTATCTAGTTGGATGTGTCTGTGGGAACTCCAGGTGGATTTGTGAGTTTAGGGCTCAAGAGGTGATGCTGGGAGGTCTTGGCCAGAGTCAAAGGTTTCGGGTCATCAGAGTATGGTTGATAAGTGAGGTAGATGTGAATTAGTGAGCTGGGAAGACTTCACAGAAGGAGCACAAGAATAGAGCCCTGATAATATTTTTCAGAAACACCAAAGGGAAGAATTCTTGTTAATCCTACACATTGCCTACGTGGCAATTAGTTAATGAGAGTCATAAGCCAAAAGATGCTATGAGATTAGGATGCATTTGGCCTAGTTGTGTCTGAATGGAAATATTACCCAGATCATTTAGTGAGAGTGTTACACTAAGTCTTGGGACTCATGTTAAAGTGTTGTATGTGTTCTGTTTTTTATAATTCATTTTATGTTTTATTTATATCCCAAATAATTCCAGAAAAGATAGACTATACAAAACAGAGGAATATAAAATAAAATTTGATGAAAACCACTTATAATAAATCGAGATTCACATTTAGGGAGGGCAGCCAAAGTGAGGATTTCCCAGAAACATGGAAATCATATATATTTAGTTTGAATTTGACTATGACTGTGTCTTAAAATCTGGGTATATATTTATTTCTATTTAAAATGTTTTCATTATTGTTTCTTTTAATAAAACAATAAATTCTTACATTTTATAAAATAATATATGGACATTTTGGAAAATGTAGAAAACAAACTAAAAGAAGAAAATAAAATCCATCCATAAGTCAGTGATCCTATGGTATAAATTGTATGAGATCAGGAATCTTGTTGATTGAATCTCCAAGACCTAGAACAGTGTCTGACACATAGTAGACATTTAATAAACATTGCTCATATTGCTAAAGAGATATCATGGTTCAACATTTTATGGTAATTGTTTAAGATATCACTTTTTAAAAATAGGAGTCACTTAGTAATGCTTCTATTCCCCAAAACATTTGTGAACCACCTCTGTATATTCTAAGAACTTTGTCAGTCATTAGGATTAGTTGCAAATAAGATAATAATGGCGTTTTTTTCTTTAAAATGTCAGAGGTTCACTGGCTTCCAACTAGCCTATCATGATTTGTTTTCACTTTCTCCTTCTCATACACTTCCCTCCATTTTTTCATTCACTCAACAAATGTTTACTGCCAGTCACTATTCTAGGAACTGTGGATACAGCAGTAAAATAAAAAGAGATCAAGTCTTAGACATATGGAGGTGGGAGACATAGATGACAAATAAAGATATGCAGACATGTCAAGTGGTAATAAATGTTGTGAAGAAAAAATAGTACATGGCATGAGGACAGAAAGTGACGGTTGGGGGAAAGGCACTGTTTCTAAATATATGAGTAAGAGGAGGACTCTAAAAGGAGTCATTTGAACAGTGACCTAAAGAAAGTACAGAAATGAACCATGTACATAGTAGGGAGAAGAAGATTTCAGGCAGAAGAGACATGCGCATAGTGTGTCTGAGCATCAGCAGGTGACCAATGGTCCTGGGGCCCAGGAGTTGGTTAATAAAAGTTGTACTTGCAGGCGTAAAATCATATGTAAAACATATGAGGAGACTATAAAACATTCATGGAAAAAATGAAATTAAAAGATAAAAATTTAAACATATATAAACTTTATTTCTCAATATAAGTTACATCAAGGTCAAGACACTTTTGTAAGTATTGATACCAGCCATCTAGTCCATCCCTAAAGAACCAAGCTTCTGGAAATTTAATCATGTCAATGCAGTCTTTTCTTTTCTTCTTTTTTCTTTTTTTCTTTACATTATAACTGAAGAAAAATGGGTCTTCTTTAAAGACTTTTAAAGATTAGGTAACAAAAAAGAAGTCAGAAGGAGCCAAATCAGGACTGCAAGGTGGATGCCTAATGATTTCCCATTGAAACTTGCAAAATTGCCCTTGTTTGATGAAAGGAATGAGCAGGAGCATTGCCGTGGGAGAGGACTCCAGCGAAGATTTCCTGGGTGTTTTTCTGCCAAAGCTTTGGCTAATTTTCTCAAAACACTCTCATAATAAGCAGATGTCATTACTCTTTGGCCCTCCAGAAAGTCAACAAGCAAAATGCCTTGAGCTTCCCCAAAAATTGTAGCCATGACTTTTGGTCTTGACCAGTCTATTTTTGCTTTGACTGGACCACTTCCACCTCTTGGTAACCACTGCTTTGATTGTGCTTTGTCTTCAGGATAATATTGGTAAGACCATATTCCATCTCTTGTTACAATTCTTTGAAAAAATGCTTCAGGATCTTGATCTTGCTTGTCTAAAATTTCTATTGAAAGGTCTGCTCTTGTCTGCAGCTGATCTGGGTACAAAGGTTTTGGCACCCATCAAGGTCAATGTTTGCTCAACTTTAATTTTCAGTCAGAATTGTGTAAGCAAAACCAATTGAGATGTCTATGGTGCTGGTTATTGTTTCTACTGTTAATAATAAATCCTCTTCAATTATGGTATAAACAATATGAATTTTTTCCTTGAAAATTGATGTGGTGTTGCTAGCTTCATCTTCAACATAATTTTGTTCCTTCTTAAAACAAGTTATCCGTTTGTGTACTGCTGATTTCTTTGTGGGAATTGCCCTTCTAAACTTTTCATAAAGCATCAATGATTTTACCATTTTCTAAATTTGACATTTGTTCTTGCTTCAATTTTAGTAGAATTCATGTTGCTATGATAGGGACTCTTTTCAAACTGATGTCTTATCCTTCTTAATGCCTCAAAGTAGGTCCTGTTCAGACATGTTAAAACAAGTTAGTGTGAGTTTATTTTGGCATAAAAAAATTTGAAATCCATGAACAGTTTTTTCATGGTATACATTTTCCACAAACTTTTTGAAGACTCCCATAGGGACCTGTAGGCCCTGGTAAGCACTTAGAATTCTATTGTGTGTGGAATACAAAGCGATGGTATGATATGAACAAAGGAGTGACATAATTCAAGTTACATTTCAAAAGCATCACTATGTCTAGTTGTTAAGAAAAGATTCTAGGAAGACAAGAGTGGAAGTAGGGAGACCAGTTAGAAGGTAATAAATAATCCAGGAAAGAAATCATGGTGACTTGGATTAATAGAGCCATGGTGAGGGTTTGAAGAGGGGAATATATATGAAAAATAAAGGTGACAGGCTTTTCTAGTAAATTATACATGAGGCATTAAAAAACAGGATAGTAAAAGGTTTTTGATTGGAATAACTGAAGAATAGAGTTACCATGTGCTGAGATGGGGACCATTAGGAGAGGAACTAATGAGAGGATAGGGAAAAATCAAATTTTGTCTGGGGTTTGTTAAGTTTGAAATGTCTATGGGACATACAGTATATTTGATACACGTGTCACTGAACATTTACATCTGGAATGCCAAGTCAAAGTGTAAGCTGGAGTTATATTATAATTTGGGGAACAGCCATCAAATAGATGGTATATATAGTCATGGAGTAGATAGGGATTGAGAGAGAAGATAAGACATCTGAGAAATGAGCTAGGATTACTGAAACATGTACAGATTAGGAAAATAAGCAAGATCCTACCAAAATATTTGAGTAAGATTGAACTGTCTGGCAGGTAGGATAAGAGTCAAGAAAAAAATTACAGAGAACAAGGTGAAAAATGCATTTAGACAACAGAGAGTAATCAACTTTGGAATTAGTGGTGATAGATAAGTAAAATCAAGACTGGGAATCAATGATTAGATTTGGCAATGTGGAGGTCAAAAGAGGTTTTGGTGGTGACATGAAAATGAAAGACTGATCAGAAAACAGAAAGTGGAGACATTGGTAATTCTTGGTGATTCTTTTGAGGAGTTTAGTTCTAAAGAGGAGCAGAGGAATGGACTATTGCGATAGCCTCCTAACTGCTTTCCTTGCTTCCATTCTTGTCACTGTGGTTAGTTAAGGTAATGCTAGCTGCTCTAACAGACTAACCCAAAATCTCAGTGGCTTAACACCATGTTAATTTATTTGCTGCTCATGTAGTATCTAAATTAGTTAATCCTGATTGGTGAGCAGTTTTTCTCCTAGTAGGATTTAAGTGCTCTTGCTGCGCTATTATCTAGAAAAAAAAAAAAAAAAACTTCTTGTCTTTGTCTGCATTCACCTGGGAAGGTAAATACGGAGAATGACACGGGACGTTTTTGTGAGACAGACTTCAAAGAGTGGTACATCACTTCTGCTTACAGTTCATTGACTACAAATTACTAACATAAGCACTCATAAATGTAAGGGAGGCTGAGACACATAGGCTAGCTGTGTGCCGAGGAAGAAGACAAAACACATTTGGTGACCAGCTAGCAGTCTGTGTCACATTCACAGGTATCCATCCCACTATTCTGTGTCTGACTATGCTGTTTCCTAAAGGGAAAGATACAGTAGAAAAGGAAACGTTAATGGCTTCAGAGTAACAGGCTCCAGAGCAAAATCCTTGAGAAATCAAGAAAGCCTGAGTTGAGGGCCAGAGTGGAGGGATTGGTCCCATGCTTCATAAGGAGGATAGACAATTCTTTCTTTGTATTACTAGGGAATGAAGAGCGTAAGGTTGGCAGATTTGGAGTAATAGTATGGAAAAGTTAATGAGAATTCATTTTCTTTGCCTAAAAATACATTTGAATAAGTCATTAACTATTTCTGTTTCTTATCAGATTTTTCTGGAGCAAGATGAAGACCAAGAGGTTGGGTAAGGTTTTATGTTTTAAAATTGTGTGCATCAGTAAGTCAAGAGAACATGAACAAAATACATGAAGCTAAATACTTCAAGAGCTCTTAATAAACCAAAACCAAAATTTGTCATAATTCAATCATAGAACAAACAAGCCTCATAAAGAAAATTTAAAATAATTATTTCTCTTTTAGGCCTTTATAGTGTCATTTAGCAAATGATTGTTGAAACCCAACACTAAATAATGTCCTCATGCATAAAGAATATGTACTTCTCTTATCATACTATTTCTTCTTTTAATTTATTATCTGATATAACTTTTGATTTTAAAGTGAATATGAACAGAGCCATCTTAAAAATAAGCCTTCAATATATAAGGTAAAGATTGTTTATGATGATTTAAAAATACCAAACAAACAATTCAACAGCAAGAAAACAAATAATCTGATTTAAAAATGAGAAAAAGATCTGAATAGATTTTTTTTAAAAAAAGACATACAAATGGCCAAGAGGTATATGAAAAAAATGTGCAACATCACTAATCATCAGGAAAATGTGAAGTAAAGCCACAATGAGATATCTGTATCTCCTCACACCTGGTAGAATGGCTATTATCAAAAAAAGGAAAGATAATAAGTGTTGGCAAGAATGCGGAGAAAAGGAAACTTTTGCACATTGTTGGTGGGAATGTAAATTAATAGAGCTATTATGGAAAACAGGGTGGATGTTCTTCAAAAAATTGAAAATAAAATTGTCATATGATCCAGCAATCCCAAGACTTGTTATATGTCCAAAGGAGATGAAATCAGTATGTCAAAAAGACATCTGTACTCTTATGTTCATTGCGGCATTATTCACAGTAGTCCAGATATGGAAAGAACCTAAGTGTCCATTGACAGATGAATAGCTAAAGAAATTGTGATATACATATGAAAATTATTATATATTTTATATATGCACACATATACACAATGGAACCATTATTCAACCTTAAGGGAAAAAAATGAAGAGATCTTGTCATTTGCTACAACATTGATGAACCTGGGGCAGTAAATAAATAAAATAAGCCAGGCACAGAAAGCCAAATCTTGCATGATCTATCTCACTTATATATGAAATCTGAAAATGTCAGACTAATGGTTGCTGAGAGTAGCACGTTGTTTGCCAGGGGCTGGTAGGGGCAGGAGAGATCTTAAACGTCCTAATCGTATACAAAAAATGATAACTACGTTAGGTGATAGATATGTTAATTAGCTTTATTGTGGTAATCATTTTATAATACATACATATATCAAAACACTATGCTGTCTATTATAAAAAGATATAATTTTTATTTGTCAATTATATCTCTATAAAGCTGGAAAAAAATACCAAACAAAAACGTGACAATCTCATCTCTCCCTCCATCTATACCTCCTATTCCAAAGAGTTAGAATGCTTTGAGGAAAGCTTAGCTGGGAGGAGGAGTATGGAACTATTTTAATAGCATTTCCAGGATTTTTCAGTGACTCATAGTTCTAGGCATTCATGTGAATTCCCAACTTGCATTTTAAACTTTATAATCATTTAAAAAGAGAATGCCTTCCAACTTTTCATGATAATGAGATGAAAACTTCTTCATAGAAAGCTTTAAAATAGTGTTCGCCATTGTATTCCTTCTCTTCCACCCCCACATATTGATACATTCAATCATTTCGTGTCTTGAATTTTGGAGAGGAAAAACTAACTTTAGATGTGGGATGAGGAATATCAACAACACTGAAAAGCTAAGTGGAATTTTTGCTCCATTTTTAGGATATGCCACAATAATTAATGTATTACAGCTTTTTCTTGGTTGTCTTGGTCCGAGTCCTCCCTTAGTGTGTATACTAGTCAGCTTTGCTGTACTAATAAACACCCCATTAATTTCTGTGGTTTAAACATCAAGCATTTATTCTCATTCACATTACATGTATGTTGCAGATCAGCTAGTTTGAGCTCTACATATCTCTTTATTCTGGGACCCAAATTGAAAAAATAGCTCCTGTCAAAAATAAAATCAGATCAAGTTAAAAAATTTAAAAGTTTATTGTGCATACAAAAGAACAGTTCACGAACCAGGAAACCTCAAACTGAAAGTGCTAAGAAGAAGCTTAGAGGCATGGCATTACAGGCATTACAGGATTAAATTGAAAATGAAGAAGTTGTTTAACCTTTACAATGATTGGTTATTACAATGGGGGGTTTTTAGACAGCAGAGGATTGGTAAAAAGTGATCATCTTATACCATTTTTGGAAGGTAATTTTCGTTTCATGTATGATTATCAGAGACATTTATAAGAAATGATCAAGTTTTGCTTGCATGGACTAACTGATTTTGCTAAGGGGATACTCGGGAGATTCTGGTGTCCACTTTATTTTACTTTAACACTCCTAAGTAGAAGGAAATACACAATTTCTCTTAAACGTGCTGCTCAAATATGACATTTGGTAGGCCAACATACCTTCCATTGCCCAAAATATTTTATAAAGCCAAGCCCAAAATCAGAGAGGAAGGAATTAATAATTTTCCCAGAGGACACATTAAAAGTTAGAGAAGGAGGGAATGAATAATAGCAATTATAATCCAACATAACACAATGTTATAGAAGGTGTGAATCTTATTTTTCAAGCTCAGATTTGCAAGAAATGTAACTTCTACAATAAAATTTAACACAGATCTTTGAGTCTCCAGCCATGAGTTAATAGGATTCTATCAGTTTTTTCTGGTTCTTTCCATTTATACCCCACTCTAGGTTATGCAATAGTTCTTAATCTTACACTATGTTAAAGTGTTTGGTGGAATATGGACCTCATTCATTTCTTCATATAGAATGCTACTGAGATGACAGATTTAAATCACTCCTTCTTGTCCTTCAACTCTTTATATCTTCTATGCCAAACTCTGGGCATGGATATTTTGTGAATTTGCCTATGGTCTGCTTACCTAGGCATACGATGAAATCATTTCTTCCCTAGAATCTCACCACATAAGTGTTGGTTTCTTCCAAGAAACAGGGTTCAAGCTGCTCCTGCTCCTAGATCCTATGAAACTTTCAGATCTTGAAGCACTCCTGGTATCTCTGGTTTAGGAGTAGATGCATGAAATCTCTGCCTTAAAATCTATGGGCTTCTTTGGTTTGTGTCTTAGTTTGGATCTCTCCAGATTGGATCATGAAACAAGGATTTGAATTTAAGGAGTTTATTTCTCCAAAGTAATAATGTTGAAAATACCAGTAGGTATGTGCAGGAAATAATACAAAAATGGGAAGATTGTATAAGATGTGTTATTAACCCAGTGGGAGACTGGAGCTTCATCCTACCTGAAAATGCAAACAAAGAATTATCTCACCTGAGGGGAGAAGGAACTGAGGTATTTATGCACCTACTTTTAAGAAGTTCTGTTATATTCTTAAAAAACCAAAAACAAACAAACAAACAAAAACAAAAACAAAAAGGGAAACACACCAGTAAACCAATGACTCTCAGTGGTTCCTGGGACGGGGTTGATTCCTTCACACTCCAGCCTGCGTTCTTTATGGAACTGTGAGGCTTTCCTTAATTTTAGGGAACATGGCTTCAGGTACAGAGATGCAGATATTGGCAGTTTAGTCAAAAGAAATTCACTGAAAGGGTAAGGAGTAAGGGCTGGAAAAATACTTCTGCCTCAGCTTGCATCATTTTCCCTATAGCTCAAGGAAATCCCTTCCTAATCTTTGCAAAAGCCTTTTTCTTTCATATTTTTGGCTAAAAAAATGTTGCCCACACTCATAAACTCTCTCCTTGCTTTGGCCTTAACTTTTTGCAAGTCTCACAAGGAGAATTCTTAGGCTAATTGATTTAATTGCTCTGCTGTTTCCCCAAGTCCTCAGTCCAAGCCTCTTTCTGATCCTGAAGCAATGCACACAGGGTTATCTACCTGTGAATAGGTTAGTATCTGAAAGCTGTATGTTGTTGGAATCTTGTTATCCTACAGAGTATAATGAGGGAAGGCTCTGTATCTGGTAGACTAATTGCTAAACAACAACCTAATTTCGCAGTGGCTTACCACAATACAAGTTTATTTCTTGCTCACAGCACAATGAAATGCAAATCTGCTGGAGGAAGTGAGCATTGAAGACTGTGCACCATGCAGTCATTCAGGGACCCAGGCCCTGTCCATCTTGTGGCTCTACCCCTTCTGGGTCTTCAAAGATATCTCTATTAAGTTTTCAGATAGGAAAAAGTGTGGAGGATTATGCATGAGAGGGTTTTATAGACAAGCGTTAATTAGAGTTTACTTCAAGGAAATCCTGGTTATTTATATGTTTAGGAGAAAAAGGGATACACAACAATTAACAACTGGCAATCTTTACCACAGTGTGCAAATTGCTTTCACAATAAAACATCCAACTAGGAACTAGAAGACTTTAGTTTTAATTGCATTTCTCTACTTACCATCACTATGGTGTCTAAGCTGATCAATTGAACTCCAGGGGTCAGTTATTCATATGTAAAATAGGAACAATAATATTTGTCACACTTAGACTCATACACTCTTGGAATCCAAGAGTATTACAACATGCTTCTCCAAGTCTATACCTATGACCACATGCATCCATTACTTGAGCAGCACCAGGACCTATTGACTATGAATCTCTGGTGTAGAAGGGCTTTGAACTCTGCATTTTATAATTTTCCCAGGGGTTCTTCTGTATAAAAAAGTCTGAGATTCACTGACCCTGTATAAACTCTTCATTTCACAGTTAAATGAATAAAAACCCAGAGTGATATAGGGTAACTCCTTGGATAGTGCTAATTAGTTATAGACTAAGGCTGAAACCCCTATCTCCTGAGTCACTATACAATGACGTTTGTTTGTTTATTTGTTTATTCCTAAACTACTTTGTCCAATGAGGTTATTTTTGAGTATCAGACAACATAGTGTATGCAAACACATTTCCTTTGAACTATAATTCACCATATTAACAATACTATTTAATTTTGTAGCTCCCGGTCGGCAAACATCTCCTTCAGTCTTTATCTAGTTTTGAAAACATTATTCAATTTTTAACAATTACAACACTATATTACAAAAGATTAAAATCAAAAGTTCACTGAATTAGTTCTTGAACTTAAAAATCTCCCTATTATTATTAAGCAAGTCTCTCATTTCTAGGATGTGCTCTAAACCAAGGTAGCCAGGAATGAATGTGTGTTTCTGTATGTCTGTTATCTGCCCCCAGCCTGTCTGAGGTAGGCCTTCTGTATCTAAGACTTGAAGATCACTTCTTGCTCCCTTTTCCATGAAACACAAACTCAGCTTTGTGTCTATGGTTGGTCTTATGTGAGAGACCCCTTCGGATCAGTGCAACATCACTGGCTTCATATGGCTTCCTGCCCCTCTCCCAGGGACAGAGATGTTTTACTTTTCATCGTCCCCAGCGGCAATGGATTTGCCTGTGTCCTGGTTGGTGAGAGGCTTTCTTCCTCTTCTTCTATGGCACACAAGCAGCAGTGCATTTTTGCCTGAGACCTGGGCGATGAGGATGAGCAGGCTTGTGGCTCTTCCCCAGTGGCAGATGGTTTTGCTTCCTGTCAAATGTGGGACCAGTGAAGAGAGTGGGGGAGCTGTTCTTTGCCTCCTGTGTGCCTCTCAAGGTCTTGTGACCTTAACCCAAATCTTTCTCAGGAATGCTTGATGGAGGCCCATGGAAAAGAGCTTGTGATCAGGTGTGAATTTTCCTTGTTCCTAGGACTCCAAGCTATTTGCAGCTATTTTCTAGGACTCACTTGTCCTTTAATAATTTATTAAAATTTTAGCTGATTTCTTTTACCTGTTTTATGGCCTCCCCTTCTCCTGTGCTCTGCTAAAGGTGACGCATATTTTTTCTCTGTCTCTCCCTCTCTCTCTCTCTCTCTCTCTCTCTCTCTCCTTCCCTGTGTATGTGTATGATGTCTCCTTGAAGGGGCTTCTTATGCTGGAATTCAATTTGTTTGGTTGCTTTGTGACCTCAGCTCTCTCGTGGAATTAATGAAATTCATGATTTTGTAGATTATCCAGCATTTTCTTGTCATTAGTATGGGATCAATATTCTCTGTGGCTTTCTATAGCCTAAGCAGATACAGAATTCCCCCTATATCATTTATTATTACTACTACTAGTAGTAATAACACCAGTGTTATTGTATTGATAATATAATACACATGCAATACTGCTGGTAGTTGTAGTATAGTAGTAGCAGTAGTAGAAGTATTTAGTTGTCAGAACTGGTCATGGAAACCATTTGGTTCTAAGAAACTTTCTGTTTATAGAAAACAAATATATCATGACCAGTTTTCAACCCTACAAAGACATCATTGTGGACAGTTTAGAAAGGCTCTCTTGGCCCTAGACCTGTGCAAATTGTTACAGTGATTCTATTCTAAATCCAGCCCATTTTTAATTATTGCAAATATCTGGGCTTAGTGATCTGGTCTGTGAGCTTCAGGGTCTGCATTGTATATTCTGGGCACAGCAAGTCATATGTAGCCTGCCCAGCTTTGCAAAACAGCCTGAATGAGGAAAACTACACAGATATGTCCTAGGTAAGCCTAACCTATTCTAGGCCCAAGGTAGCCTTTGTGGTAATGGAGTATTTCATATAGCGTTGCCTAAGTCTGAAAGACATAATGGGTTTGAACTATTGAGTGTGTATAGCAAGCACCCACAGACCCAGCATTAGTGTTGGGGTAGAGATGGGCTGTTGGGTCACAAGACCTATGGCATTATTGGACAGTCACAAGATAGTCTATATAGTAAAGACGAACAAATTCATAGAGTATCATTGACTTGCATAGGATCATATCATTCATTTATTACACTGTAGAGAATAGAAATTGGTTCAAGTCCTTTGATTTTAATACTTGTGTGCTTTCTAACACAAATTTTTGCCAGCCTCAAAATTACTGACTCATGGGCATAATATCTAGATTGAAGTTCATACATCATTTGAAAAACTCTGAGTATGAATTATAATCACTAACTTGGTAAAATAAGGTCTGGTTAAACACAAATATATTTTAAATTGAGTTAGTTAATTGAGAGACAAAAACAAGTGAGGATGCAAGTTGTTTCAGGGTTGGTGCCACTGCCATTTTAAGCAAGCCAGTTTTTTGTTGCCCTTATACTCATAGCCTCCTTATCACAATATGGCTGCTGTAGCTCAAGACATTATCTTTGCACATCAGTGCTCCAAGCATGGAGATAAAAGAGGCAATGCATCGCTAATCATTAGGGAAATGCAAATCAAAACCACAATGAGATATCACTTATCTCCAGTGACAATAGTTTTTATCAAAAAGTCCCAAAACAATAAATGTTGGCCTGAATGTGGAGAGATAGGAGTCCACTCATACATTGCTGGTGGGACTGCAAACTAGTACAACCTCTGTGGAAAGTAATATGGAGATACCTCAAAGAGCTACAAGTAGAACTACCATTTGATCCAGCAATCCCATTACTGGGCATCTACCCAAAGGAAAAAAAGACATGCTATAAAAAAGACATCTGTACTTGAATGTTTATAGCTGCACAATTCACAGTTGCAAAGATGTGGAAATAACCCAAGTGCCCATCAATAGATGAATGGATTAATAAAATGTGGTGTATATATACCATAGAGTTCTACTCAGCCACAAAAAACAATGGTTATCTTGCACCTCTTGTATTATCCTGGATAGAGCTGGAACCCATTCTACTAAGCGAAGTATCACAAGAATGGAAAAACAAGCACCTCATGTACTCACCATCAAATTGGTACTAATTGATCAACACTTATGTGCACATATGTAAGTAACATTCATCAGGGATTGAGCAGGTGGAGGGGGAGGAGGGGACACCTAAATGCACATCCAATGGGTGTGGTGCGCATTGTCTGGGATGGGCACCCTTGTAGCTCTGGCTCGGGCGGTGCAAATGCAATATATGTAACCTGACCATTTGTACCCCCATAAAAATTTTAAAATTAAAAAAAAAGTATACCCTTTCTCTGTAGCTATCTTTAGTGAAAGCCCTGGGGATGCTCTGATTGTTCACATGCCTATCCTGAACAGATCCCTCTTCACTATGACCGGGGGTGTGGGGAATCTGATTGGCGAGCTTGAATCAGATGATAACCATTGTGTTGGGAGGAGGCATGGGTGGGGGGGTAGGGGGAGGGAGGTGTTAAATGTTATTGATTAGCCACCTTCATGTTAGATAGGAGGATTTCCTAAATTGTAAAGATACTAAACAGACAGAAAGTAATGAATGTCTACATTCTAGGAATAGGAATAATGAGTTTTCACACACCTCAGTCCCATGGGACCTGTGTAGGAAGATGCTAACACAGACCTGTTTGGTTAATACAGCAGTAATTGCAGCAACTTGTCCTGATGCTGTTCAGTGTTGCTACTATATAAATGGCACATTTGTCATTCCTGGCAATTATGTGTTGCAAGAAAATAGGAATCTAAATTTTAGTATCAAAATTACATCCTCCGAAGGTGAGACTGCTTGTGTGTTAAAGAAATAATTAATACTGATTTTTCTAATGTTTTTAATTATATAAATCTACCCATTCACTATATTTGAGAAACATAGTGTATTCCATATATTCATGCTAGATATTTGGTTTTCATTTGATCACATTTTAGAGAATGTGTTATCTATCCTGAACACACACACAGACATTTACTCTACAACTTTCCTTGACCCTAATTTTCCTTTTCCTCAGATGAGTGGGCTATTCCTACTGCCACCATTTGTCATAACTGTTTTTCTTCTTAGACTTTGATAATGTGGCTTCAATTCTTAACACTCTTTTGAAACTTCACTCTGGAGTTCACCTAATTCAGTGGCTCCATCTCAGTTCAAATTTTCCTTGAACTTTTTATGGCATTTTTTTCCCTGTTAATCAACTTCTCCTTCTCTCTTCTGTTGACTTCCACTATAACCCTCCAGAATTTGACTCTAAATTACCTACCCAACATGGTGACCCACTTCTCACTATCCCAGAAATAAACTTTTTTCATAAAACGCATGCTGAATTTTCTGTTTTGGGATGTCATATTCTCCAAAGTAAATTCTACCGTTCCTTCAAGTTTTGCCTTAAAGTTTTCCAAAGATTCCAGTGTTTTTGGTAATTATCTGTTTCATGTGTATTATTCTGTTATTAATATTGTCAACTCTTTGAGACTAGGAGCCTTTTACTTGATTTATTTTCTGAGGTATTCTTAAGTCATTGTTGAGCACATGATAAGCACATTACAAAAAAAATTTGGAATTACATTTGTTCTCTAAATAATCATATTTAATATTTCTGTGAAACCATAGAAATTTTGTTAGGGTAATAGGACATGTTTTAAATTTAATGGGTAAAAATGAGAAAAATAGCCAATTATGTAAATTAAACTCTCATGTCCCTAAATGCAAAATTTCTGGGAAAGAAAGGTGTGTAATGGCATATCTCAAGGGATGAATACATTCCGGAAACATCAAAGAATAACACTTTAATCTCTAGAGCAATTAATATCCATTTCAAAAAATTAAACTCTCCAAAATTAATATTAGCATCACATTTTACAGACAGTTAATATTTTAACATTTCCACATTTTAATAAGATTTTAATAGTATGAAAATAAAGCCATTATAAAAGACAGTTTACATTCTCACTAATTCTACATGATTTGGAATTTCATATGTAGCAAAAAACTAAAGGATAGAAAGGATTAAAGGATACACAGCATTTTAATTAAGAGCAAATATCCAAGCAAGAAAGGATGCAACTTGAATTTGCATCTTAATATCCCTAAATATATTAATAGAAGTAAAAATATTTCTGCCAGTTAAACATGTCTGATTTAAATTGTCTTGAAATATAGCATTTCTTGAAACAATCTGCTTTCACAGATTTAAAGATACCGAGCCGCTCCTTGTCTAGTGTTTCAACAACTGAAAAAGTCCCGTTCAGACTCTATGCCTTCCTTGTGAGGAAACACAACCCTCCTTGTTTCAAACCTCAGCTCTTAAATTTCCTTCTACTTCCTTTATTGTGCATTTTAAATGTGTGACAGTAGCTTTCTCTTTGCCTAAATCCCTACAGCTTTTGAATACAGGTTATTCTCATTGGCTGTTGAAACAATCCCCTGTTGGATTATTTCTTGTTTTACTCAATGGCACTTTTTAATGTTTATATTACACATGAAGCTCACTGAAAACCTTCACTGGAAATATTTAAAAAGTAAACTTTTTTCGCTGTCATCTTATATAGCAGTTCTAGACCCCACAAAATTTTCTCAATTTTTATCTTTATCACTAACTCAGGGTCAAGCTTGTTGATGAAACCATCTAGGGATACTGCACGATCCTTTAGTTTTTCATAA
The DNA here is from genome assembly GCA_008086735.1 of Cheirogaleus medius. Taxonomy (NCBI): domain Eukaryota; kingdom Metazoa; phylum Chordata; class Mammalia; order Primates; family Cheirogaleidae; genus Cheirogaleus; species Cheirogaleus medius. The sequence continues at coordinate 12,130,560 of VBSM01001562.1, forward strand.
TGGTAACTCTTAACGGCAAATCAAGAAGACTGGCTCCTCATTAAGTCTATCTTCTTTCCTTATCGGGGGTTCGCAACATCCCCGATAAAGATAGGGTCCCCTGGCAGACTGTGTTGCAAGAGATGAGAAAAACAAAGACACAGACACTGAAATAATAGTTAAGAAAGCAGGGAGGTCCGGGGACCACCAGCACTCCAGTGCTAAGGTAGCAGTGACTGAACCCCAGCACTTGCCTTTTATTCTCTTTGCCATGTTGCAAAATACAAAAAATCATGGGATATAATGAACAAAGTTTTCAGGGCTTCCCCTAAAATCACAAGGTGTCCTAGCTAATTTCCTTCTCCTTTTTAGAAATGAAAAACACATAATTCTTCAGTAGGTACAACCCCTTTGATCAAGGTAAACTGATTTATCCCACGCTCAAGCTACGTACATGGATATCAATCTTTAATGTCAGTAGATACCACCCATTTGATCAAGAAACAAGGAAACTATATGCTTCTCACTGGGAGACTGCATTTACATTAACTGAGGCATTGTTGAGAGAAAGGGAGAGAAGGTACTTGGCCCAGGGTTCAAACACTATGGAAGCCTTGAGACCCTTCTCCTGGGCTGACATATTGTAATCTACCTCTACAGCCATGAGAAGTTTTCATGTCAGGCCGCCTGCGGCTTTTCATGCATGAGACCCTTTAGGCTCTGAGGTTAGAGCATGCTTTGCTGTACTCCCAGATCGCTGATATATGTCCCCCAACTAGGCACTTATTTCAGGCTTCTGCTCAGGCAACTCCTTCACCTCCTATCTTCTCACAGCCTCAGACATAGCATCCCTAAGTCTCAATGGTCTTAATCCCATCATTTCCTCAATTGTCCATTGATATGTAGTTTGTTTTCCAGTTTCATTGCCTAATTCATATTTAGGAGGTCATTATAAAAGTAGATTTGCTTAATAACTGAAAGGATAAAATGTTCTACTTTGATAATCAAATTAATTCAGTGTGCTTATGTCTCTCGATAGAAACTCATATATATTTTGAAACACTCACATTTCTGAAGCATTATTTGATTTTCCACTGACATAGAAATCATTTGATGGTGTAGGCATGATTTGCGTGCAGAACATCATCACACCTTGGGGTCAACCTTACTGATCTTCACATCTCCTTAGCACAGTGCCCATAACTTTCACACAGGATATGGTAAGTGAATGAATGAACAAATGACCTTTTCCTTGAGCTGCCTGAAATTACCAAATTATTTCATTCATTCCAAAAATTACTCATCTATACTGCCTTGAATTTTGCTGTGTTAATAACCCCAAAAATTTGTAAGAAAATTTCAAAGACTCAAGAGTAGTGATGAGCAACATTTTTGACAAGACGGTCAATTTAGAAAATAGAAAAAGTGTTTTCAACTATATTTTGTATATCAGAAAATGCTTTGATATCCTTTCTCTTAAGCAGTCATTTATTATTTACCTGACACAAATGTTTCTTTGTTGTTCTCGCTCTCTCTCTCTCTTTTTTAGCTAAAATGTTGGGATCTATATAGCTGGCAGCTACAGAATTAATTTTAATTCTATGCTGTTTAACAGATTTTACTGCTTAATATAATAGCTTTTAAGTTAATATTTTTTGTGCTTTCTCAATTTATAAACTATTTCATTATTTAAAAAGATTATTAATATATCCTTTAAACAAATAGTATATATTTGCTATATACTATACCTCATCCCACTTCCTTAAAAATACTCAATTTTCATTACTTATTTTCATTTATGATAAGGATTTAAACAGAATGTTGAGTAAATACAGCTGTTAATAATTTCATGGCTGTTTATTTATAAATTTCTTTTGACAATTGCTTAGGATGCAAAGGTTTAGAAATTGAGGAGGTGTTTCATTAAAGTGAATCAGAAAGCAGAAAGAAATAACAACAAATAAAGCTATGTGAAACTTGGAAATATCAGAATCTTAAAAAAAAATCATTAGTACTTTATTTAATGTCAACTAATATTCATCCAGAGGTTAGTATATGACATCTACTCTGTGTTTCACATGGATTAACTCATTTAGTTTTCACAATAACCTTATGAGATAGTTATTATTATTATCATCATCATCATTTCCATTTTACAGATGAGACAATTGAGATGCTAAAAGTTTAAGTAAATTGCCTAAGGTCACATGGTAAGATCATGGCTCACGCTGAATATCCCTACCCTGTTCTTCATTTGGGGGCATAGTAGACACAACAGCATTAATTAAGAGTCATATTATTTCACAGGGCTGGTGTAAGGATAAAGCTTGGAAATGTATGTGAATATATTTTATAAATTATAGGGTGCTAAACAAATAAGATGTTTTGTTGGGTTTTAGTTGACTCTTAACTCCTTTATGCAGAATTGCAGCTATGTCATGTGTTTGTCATGTTAAGCAGCAGAGACCTTTTATTACTACTATTATTACTTATTTTTTATAAATAAACCTGGTAAAAAGTAACATTATATTTAAGCAAAGGATAACTTTTACTATATGAAAATCATACACTATGTTGTTTGAAAATCATACACTTTTACAATCACCTGTTTATGTTCATCTTCTATAATGACAAAGGAACAAAGGAAATGTCTGGAAATGTTTTATTTGTCATGTAATAAAACCCCAGATTCAGTGCAGTTATTCCAACAGAGCACAAGTGCTGACATTTTAAAGTTAAACGCTGAATGATTATGAACCGCATGCTATTTTGATACTGTTACTTGAAAAGTAATATTAAAGAGTCCTTGAATATCTCCAGAATGCTACCAGAAAAATCCAATATTTCTGTAAAATTGTACAGGATCAGCTGTTTAAACAGCAGCCTGATTAAATATCAATACATGTTTTGCAAGCATTGTAAATTTGACCTTATTATTATTTTATAACATAATTTTCAGCTGGTAAACTGATTTTTCTGAAAGCAACCAAATTATAGTGTACTGTGTCCTTGTCCCAAAATGTAAGGATGTTCTACCAAAACACACCAGGGAAAATAGCAAGCTCTCATCCTGCTTTGTCCTGTATACCAAAGATCACAAAGGTCAATTGGACAGTTTTAAAATAGCTTCATTTCAATTAGGAAAGAGAATTTGTATATTTTACATTTTAATTATTTATTTATTTCTATTTCAGAATACTATGGGGGTGCAAATTTTTGGTTACATGAATTGGTTTTGTAACCAAAAGTTAGTCAAAGTTGTAGCTGTGTCCATCCCCCAGATAGTGTGCATTGTACCCGCTAGGTGTGAATTTACCCATCCCCTCCTCCTCCCTCCCACCTGCTTGATTTCTGTTGAGTTTTACTGCCATATGTGCACATGAGTGTTGATCAATTGGTTCCAATTTAATAGTGAGTATACGTGGTGTTTGTTTTTCCATTCTTGTAATACTTCGCTTAGAAGGATGGTCTCCAGTTCCATCCAGGTTGTTACAAAAAGTATTAGTTCATTTTTTTAATGGCTGAGTAGTGCTCTATGGTATACATACAGCATATTTTATTAATCCACTCTTGTATTGATGGGCACTTGGGTTGATTCCACACCTTTGTGATTGTGAATTGTGCTGCAGTAAAAATTCAAGTACAAGTGTCTAATGCTATATGATAAAGAGCTAATAACCAGAATCTATAAAGAACTCATGCAAATCAGCAAGAAAACATCAAACAACACCATTAAAAAGTAGGCAAAAGACATGAACAGAAGCTTTTCCAAAGAAGATAGACTAATGGCCAATAAACATATTAATATAAATAAATAAAAGTTTAATATTTTAGGAAATTTTCTTTAATGTAAATATTAGAAGCATAAACATTGAAATTTTAGTCGGTCAACACTGATTGATATAAATAGATAAATAAATGAATAAATAGACTTTCAGGGCAGTGCTAAAGGGAAGAGGATGAATTTTTTTCATTATCAATACTAAATTGAAAATCAATAGTGTTTTTGCCCAGACAGAAACAAAATTAAATCAATTTCAAGACTAAATTGGTGTTTATCTTTCTTTCAGTTCTGAAGAACTGATTTTATTTTTATTCATAAGAGAAATTTTTTTCATATGTTAAGCTGTCTTCCAACCTGCACCCACCAGCCTCCTTGCTTTCCATCATCCTAATAATACGAGAAGATACAAAGTGTAAACCAAACTTATTTCTATATTAGTTAGCTTTGAGATATGCATAGTGTTAGAGTTCTAGGAGATATTATGAGTATTAATATTTTAAAGTAACAAATATATTTTATAAAGTATATGTATAAAAATTGATTTCTGTACCATTATGATGTGTTCTTCTGCAACAAACAGCAAAAAAAAAAAAAAAAAGGAAAAAATTAGTATATATCAGACTGCCAAGAATTCTCCTTATGGATATATGCAATGCTTCTAATTTCTAATGGATTGCTTTTATAGTTTTTGGAGTATTGCCATTGAATTTTCCCTTAATTTATTGTCAGACAGTTTGTAGTGCATTTATCTCAGCGGTTTGCTGAACTCTCCCCAGCAACCTGCTCTGAAGTCACTCTAGCCTTAGCCAGCAGAGGACTCTTTTTGAGCCATGTCCTTAGGCTATGGGAATTGCGGCATCCTGCCTGCCAGAGCTCTTCCAGGTAAGGCCATTCTATTTCCAAAGAGTTGCTGGACCTCTCCCAGCATATTGGCAAACTCTCACTACTGGACTGGTCCCAATGAATTGGCAGAGTATAATAAGTTGGTTGCTGCCAGTGGAAATGTGGCCCACACTACTCAAAAGACAACACCTTCTTTTATGAGGCAATTTGGCGATGAAGGGAAAATAATGTAGTCATGGTTATAACAAACTAGTGTTTAGCATGGGTAAGCAATTGCTCACCACAAACCTTAATACAACCACCAAACAAATTTACAAATTAGAGCTGAATTACAGGTTTTGCATTACATATTTCTTCTCCCATCCATTTTTTTTTCTTCTTGGGCATTTATCCCAAATTTTAGTATACCATTCTATAACCAAAATATATCACTTTAGAGATTTTCTTTTTGCAAATATAGAGTTATAATTGAAATGAACACCTTTACCATTATCCTTTTTATATTGTTACAGATTTGTTAATTATGAAAATAGAATCTCTACAATTTTATTTAGTTTGATTAAAATAATTTTAAATAAGCTTTTAATAAGCATTAATTAGATTTTTTTAAAAATCTTGAGCTGAAACAATCCACTATTCCCTGGAGGTACTTCATAAGCTCTCTGAATAGACCCTAAGACAATTTAATTAAAGAGACTACTTAATAGACAGGTCAAACACCTAAACCCTCTTTATGTCTACTTTCAGGAGCAAGAATGCAGATACTACCCAACAAGTCTATGTTCTCAAGACCATTCTATGTTTTCACTTGAGAATTAGGGATAAATAAATACTATGATAGGATTAGCAAGAATCTCATGTTACCATTACTCATAATTTAGAGATTTATCCTTGAAGTCAGCACATTTTTTTTGTTTCAAACCCATACATTGTCTTGATAATATATACTATTGATATAAAAATTAAATTCTTTTTTAACTTTTTCTTTTTACCTAATTTCAGACTTATATAAAAGCTCCAATAGTAGTATGGAGACCTTCCATAGATCCCTTACCAATATTTCCCAAATGTTAGCTTCACATTTTCCTTGTAACTCTCTTTCTGTCTCTCTAAAATATAAGTATGTTATTTCTTTTTAACATTTTGAAAGTAAGTTGGAAATGGGTCCCTTTACTCTTAAATACTTCAGGTTTTTTTTTTTCTTAAAAACAAGGACAGTCATCATTTGTCAGACATCATAGTAACCATTATTGCAGGCAAGAATCATAAATGGATGCTAAATTGGTGGGCAAAAGAATGAGGAGAAATAAGATAGTTGCATATGAGACTCTAGTGTCTCAAAATATCCCCCCAGGGATACTTACTAGTCAAAAAAGAAATTGAGTAATAAAGATTTTGCCTCAATCCAAAGAGAAGTCTGGCCTCTGTCCCTGGTTTCTGGAAGTTACCTTCTTAATTCTTGAAATTTCCTGAGCAACAGGAGTGGGCCCTTTGGACCACACCACTCCTGTTTATGCTAACAGCATGATGTGTGGTGAGCTCTCAGAAAGTTTTTGCCAAGAAGATAACTTGGGGTGGGGAATGATCATTAACAAGAGGACTCAGGGTGGGGCCGACTACCTAGAAAGACCAAACAAGTGATTAGAGGCAGAAAGGAACCTGGGCTGGAGACTGAGTTCAGCTGGGTGGGCAATGATTCAGTCAATTATGCCTCCATAATAAAATCCCAGTAAAAATTCTGGACTGTGAAGTTCAGGGAGCTTCCTTGGTTCACAATATTCTTTGACTGTTTTCACACTTTGATGCTAGAAGGGAAATGTGTCCTTGTAGATGATGAAATGTTCTTGTTTAGGACCCTCCCAGACTTTGCTCTATGTTTTTCTACTTTTGGCTGATTCTAGTTTGCATCTTTTGCTTACAATAAGCTGCAAGTATAATGGATTTCAGCGAGTTCTGTGAGTCTGTCTAGCAAACCATTGACCATGAAGGTAGTCTTGGGAACCCTTGAGTTTGTAGCCTACCAGTCTGAAGTGAGAGTAATTCAAGGGATTCCATAAATTGTGGCTAGTGTCTAAAGTGAGGGTGGCTTTGGGACTGTTTCCTCAGAGTTTGCAGGTTGATAAACTCATTGCCGTTGGTGTCAGACCTCTTGGACAGACTTAGCAGTTTGGATGACTGTGTCTGTAATCCTGAGTTTGGCTTAACTCTGGGAAGAAATAAGGACTTTTCGCTGGAAGAATTTGACAGACACCACCTTAGCCAAGTAATCAAAATGAATATATCCTTTAATGACTAACACTGATATCATGCACCTCTTCATATGGTGCACTGAGAAGGGTACAACATTGCTTCTGTGTTATTCTCACCAAAAATGCTTTGGCTTTAATTTAATCATGAGATAACATCTGATAACCCCAAGTTAAGAGGTAATCTACACAATAACTGGCCAGGACACTTCAATGTCATGAGGAATTGTGTCTTCACCTATGGAGACACAATTACTAAATGCCTGTAGGATTTTGGATTGAATTCTGGACCAGAAAAAGGATTTAAATAGAACCATTGATAACATTTTATTAAGGTCTGTAGGCTAGTTAATAGTATTGTATATTTATGTAAAACGTTATCATTAGAGAAAGCTGGGTAAAGGATTTATAGGAATCCTGTCTAATATTTCTACCTACTCATTTGTTTTTTGGCTTCTAATTGTCCACACTGTGTAACCTTGAGTATGTTACTTAATCTCTCTGAGTCTCAGTTTCTTCAACTGGAAAATGGGAAATTTAACACATAATCTGTGGGCTTTTAAAATTGTGATTAAATGTGGTAATATATTTGAAGCATGTAGCTGAGTCCTGGAACATACCAGGGCCTCAACCAATGTGTTTTTCTCTTTTCAATTCCCAAACTCAAAGCTTTATCATGTGAGGGCCAGTTTCACACATCCCCAGAGTGGATTACAACTCAAGTGGCATGAACTGTAATCTATTCAAATGTATCGGCTTCCAAAACCCCTAGAATCCCCCTTTAAGACTCATCCTATCATGCGTATACATTCCATACCCAAAGTGCTCTATTAAGACATGTATATACTACCTAAGTGAAGGGCTAACACTATTTATTTTCATCTTACAGTTTATGTGATGATCAGGTTATCTGGGAATGAGACATGGTGGTGAGTTTGAGGAGGGCAGGCCTGGAAGAAACTTCTGGTGGTTACCTGAGGAGACAAGTGATCCTCTTAGTTGCTGAGGACCTAGAAGAGGGGAAGCTCCCCAAAGCTTAGTCAGAGATACAGAAAGAAGAATGAGAAAGAAACAAGATGATATTTTGAAGTGTTTTTACATATGTCTAGACTGACTTGAACATGACCTGAGTTCTTGTGTGCCTTCTTTTTCTCTTTCCTAAAAATAAAAATCACTTTTCAGTGAACACTTCTTCTTCCTCCTAAGCTAGACATGAGGGTGAGGCATAGGGTAGGATGGGACTAGGGAAAAACACTTTAGGGCACTGTGAAGATGCACCAACCATCTCCCTTGGTCCAAACATTGGGCTATAGAGTGTGTGATATGTTGACTCATAGAGCATCTCTTACTGCTCCCTACTGCACTCTGTCATTGACTTTTCTGTTTCTGTTTGTTTGTTTGTTTGTTTGTTTTAACTATAGGCCTTTTGAGCACAAATATTTGTCTCTACCTTCAGGGCTTAGTACAGTGCTACCTGATGCTTAACTTAAGTAGTTGTAATAGTTAATTTTATGGGCTACAGGGGTGCAGATATTTGGTCAAAAGTTATTCTGAGCATTTCTGTAAGGGTGTTATTAGTTGTTACTAACACTTGAAGCAGTTGACTGAGTAAAGTTGATTGGCCTCCCTGGTATAGGTGGGCCTCATCTGACCAGTTGAAAGCATGAACAGAATAAAAAGCCTAACCCTTATCCAAGTAGGAGAGAGTTTCTCCTGCCTCACTACCTCTGAACTGAGCCATGAGCTTCTTCTTGCCTTTATACTTGAGCTGAAACATCAACTCATCCAGGGTTTTCAGCCAGCTGCCTTCAGACTGGAACTGCACCATTGATTGGCTCTCCTGGGTCTCTAGCTTGTCAACTCACCCTGTAGATCTTAGGTTTGTCAGCCTCCATAATTGGGTGAGCCAAATCCTTATAATTAATCTCTTTATGTACATATATGTACCCCTCAAAAATATATATGTGTGTGTATGTATGTGTGTGTATATATGTATACATGTACACACACACATTTTATTTGTTTTGTTTCTCTGGAGCACCCTGACTAACAGTGGCCAATGATTTTTATTGATTTTGAGTCAATGAATGAATGAATTAAAAAGTAAATTAGGCAACTAAACTCACCTCATCAACAAGTGGCTGGAGGTAAAATGGCCAGTGGATGGTAGATGTGGTATTTGAAACCAGGAAGTCTGAGGCCAGAGTTTTAATTTTTAGCCACTAAAGTAAAAGACTTAATAAGAAAAGTAAAATCTGTGGTCTTATCTCACTAGGATCTTAAAATACGGGACATGAAAATATTAAATATCCATTTGCAAAACATCATGAAAGGAAATACAGTGTCAACAAAATAAATGTATTCTCTGGGCCAGGAAGGAAGCTTTATTGAGTGCCTGTTAGGGTCCAGGTGTTTCACATTTATCTCCTAATCTTCCACACACTCCTGCAGGTGACCAGAGATTGCTCTCACCTGCAGATGATGCATTCAGGAGCTGTCCTCCTCCCAGCCCATAGCACACTTTGTTCCAGGGTGTCCTCTGTAATTCACAATCTATGTCTAGTGGATTAAAACCCCTTGAGGGCAGGCACCATTCATGTTTTTAGCTCTAGTTCCTTATTGAGTGGAACTGATTTGCAAAGTGAATACATGTATAAATTGACTAGATATTGCACCCATTTTTAGAAGTGAAAAATAGTCACAGAAAGGCTGTGCATTGTGTTCATGTTGTTCCATGGCAAGTACCCCAGGGAACAAACAACAATCTCAGGTCTGTTTGCATCTGCATCTTGTGATTTTCGGGTGAATCTAAACAAGGTGAAAACAACGTGCATGAGGTGGAACAGAAAGGTGTGTCAGCGCTGAAAGAATTGTGTGGCATAAAGGCCTGAAAGTTCCTTACTCTAACTAAAATGAAAAAAAAAACATACTTTTTTTTTTTTTTTTTGGTTTGTTTTTGTTTTAACCTCAGGGACATGAAAAGTAAGACGTGGAAACAAGCAAGTTCCATGGGAGTTTGGGTTAACATGCCGCAAGATAACAGGTTCACCGATGCCGTGTCCAGCTACAGTTGGCATTTTACTCTGCTGACATTTCCTGTCGTAGGCTTTGTTTAAGGGAAGCTAATATAAACAAAAAAAGATTCTCTCCTGGTCCCAACCCCAATCCCCTGCTAAGCTAAGTAAAATCAGTGTCTAATCAAGGGTTTTCAAATTTGTGCTAAAAAAAATGCAAAAGGAAATGTGGCTAGTTGAATGTTTTAAGTTGCCATTGGCGATCTGTGCGGAGTCCATTTTTCCATGTCGGATTCACCGGAGGCCGGCACTCGTCTCCCTGGGCCCTCACACTCCCCCACAGGGCTCACGCAGTGCCTCTGGAGCAGCAGGGAAGCTTTGCCAGCCAATCCGGCATCTTGGGGCGCCCTGTCTTGCACAGCTGACTTGATCTCACTTTCTTCCTCTGAGCGGCTGTGTGGCAATTCAGAGGTGAAGAGGCAGATAATTGGACAGTGGAATTGGGTCCTGTGTGATACAGAGTTAAAAAAGAAATTCCTTCAGTATGAACTGAGAAGTGAAAAGAAAACCCAACAAACAAAACTCTGTATGTACAGCAAATGAAGCCAAAGGGAGATTTGAAAACAGCAGAGTTCTTGAAGGGACATGAGGAGACCACTGGCCAGAAATCTCAGAGGCGGTACTCACGATGCAATGCTGCTATCAAGGACTGATTTAATTTAAAAATGCAATTTAAGATTTCCCCCACCTGCTTACTGACTGTAGTGCAAATTAACATATGAAAGGTGACTTGAGCACAAAATTTGGTACTGGTTTTTGTCAGTGTTTTTTCTAATTCGTACAGAAAATGTTCAGTAAAAGCAAGATATTTTCTAAATTCTGACTCTGGAATGACCATATATATTGCCTATCTTCCTAGATAAATTTGACCTTCTGCATAAATCATTCAGGCTACATCACAAACAATATTTAATGCACCTTAAGTCAGCCAAACACAAACAGACAAGTCTGGCACTCTGAATAGCCATTTATTTTGAATGACTAGATAATAGGACAGGGGACTTTATTTTTTAAACCATATTTACAGAATTTACTACTCAAATCAAACAATAATTATTACAATTGTACTGTGGGCAAAGCACTGTATTAGGCCCTGTGGAATACAAAACATAGAATTTCACAATATCTGACTCAGTAATTTTGCTGATTTATCTATCAACTTTTCTCTTGCGACTTAAGTGTAGTTAATTAAAAGCAAAATATATCATAAACTTGCCAAATGGATCAAACTATATCTTGTCCAATGATAAAAACTACCAATATTCCAATATTAATTTCACTATGGAGAAAGAAACACATGATTTAACAGTTATTTTAGTATGCTACTTAATTTAATCAAAAATATAATTTCTTATATAAGTTTTAATAATGAACTCATTTATTCCTAGAACTTGGCACCACATTTTTGATACTTATTTTCAGCATTGACTTCTTAGGTGGCAACGTGATGCTTAAAAATGCCCTGATGGACCCATAAACTGTGGTATGCCTAAACCACACGAAATAGATGTATTTGTTTTCTATCACTTCCTTAACAAATTACCACAAATTTAGCGGCTTAAAACAACACACTTTTATTACCTTACAGTTCTGCAGGTCAGAAGTCTGACATGGGTCACGCAGGGCTAAAGTGAAGGTGTTGTCAGGGCTGCATTCCTTTCTGGAGGTTCTGGCAGAGGAATCTGGTTTTTGTCCCCCACTTCTAGAGAGCTGGCAGTCTTAGATTGTGTCTCCTTTCTTCCATCTTCAAAGCCAGCAATGTCACAGCTCGTTCGTGTTTCATCTAGTTACGCCCCACTCTGATCACAGTGTGGAAATGTTCTCATTTTTAAGAACTCATTCAATCACTTAATAGATTGAGACCCCCTGGATAATCCAGGATAATCTCCCCATCTCAAGGGCCCTACCCTTACCCACCTCTGTAAAGTGTTATTTTTGCCATATTCACAGGTTCCAGGGAGGAGGCTATGGACACTTTGAGAGGGGCCTTATTCAGCCTACCACAATAGAGCTTTTTGCTTTTTTATGATGGAATTTTAAATTATAACTCATACACATGTCCCTCTACTATGTTAACATATTTTTACTCATTCATTCATTTATTCATTCACATATTGAGGAAACATTAACAAAACATATAAGTAACATATGATTACAGATACAGACAAATTAGTTTACTCACTATCACTCTTCTGACCTTTGATTTTCTACCTTCAAGCCTGAGCTAGAACTGCTCTCGCAGTCCGAGATACCACCCTATAACACAAGATAAGTTCCTAAATAAATTTGTCAAGACTCATTTCAAATACTACTTCCTCCATAAAGGCTTTTTTTTATTGACAACAATCCCAGCTGGAAGCAATCTCATCTCAACTTTTATAATACCTTGCTTTTACGATTTAATGACATTTGAGCATGTTTGTAGTTATTTGTATATATTCCTTTCTCTTCTTAAGGAACACACATTCCTTTAGATCATAGATCATTCACATCTTACTACAGGAGGAACCAAGCATGGCAATCATGATATACTGACTTACTATACATGTGAAAACTTTCTTTGTAAAAATACATTTACTTATGTCTTGAAACAGTAGAAGATACATCAAGAAATTTAATTTTGTTTCAATATTTTACCATAGTTTTACAGGAATAAAAATTGTAAGAAAAAGAGCAAAGTAAATTAATTGAAGTTTAAGGCCCTCATAATAAGAAAAACCATGTGATCTGCCAATTTATGAAGCCAAAATGGAGAATTATGGAGAAATTTCCCTGCAGATCTCCTGCTGTTGCCAAAGCAGACAGCCAAAATGAGGTTTATAGTCACTCATATTTTTCAACAATGTGTCTCACATTGCCAATACAGAAATGGCTCCTTTGTGACCTTGAAAAATGGGCTTCTATCTCTTTATCAGTTTCCCATCTAGGAAAATTAGATTCTTTTATTTTACAGTAAGTTTTCTCCCAAATCCATAAAATATATTTTCCATTGAAAAAATTATACATTTTTTTTCATTTATAAATCAGGAAACTGAAGCAATAAAGAGCTGGAAGCTGTCTTTGAGATATGTACTTAGATACAAATTGCATTTGAAGGATCTTTATGAACAACCATTCCCACTCATATTCATTCTAACACTGGTCTCTGCTTTGCTCACCTGTTGAAGATTGAAGATTATTCATATCCCATGGTCTGTTTTCTCAAACATCATTTTGAGTAAATTATCCAGTTTTATCCACTTAAGAACAATTGTGTGAGTGTCTGTTAATTTTTTTTGAAATGTGTGTCTAAATAACAATGCAGATTTTTCAATTTAAGTTATACCTTTAAAAAACGAAAGCAGTTAATTGTCCGATTTTGACTCATGTTCTCATTCTTGCTTCATTTAAAATCTCTCATTAGATTTTTGCCAAAGCAAAATCATTTTATTTTTATAACAATGTAAGAATTTAGAAAAAAATGTAAGGATACTGGGGAGTGATGGCTGTTGAGATCCATATTTTGAAGATTAGTTTTGGAAACTTGAAACAAAAAGAAATTAACCTGTGGACTTTGGTGTCAAACTTATTTTTGGCTCAAATCCTAGCTCTGTCATTAACACTACATGTGTGCCTTTTAACTCTTCATTCTTTAGTTCCCTGATCTTAAAAATGGTAATGATAAGAGTTCTATCTCAGGGATGTGAAGAGCAAATGAAGTAATATAGGGAAAATGCTTAGATGGTTCCTTACACACAAGGACTAATTAAACCATAGTTAATATTTCATCTTGCTGATAAAACAAGGCCTTTCTTTGTAGAAACAAAAAAAAAATTCAAATGGGAGCAAATTAAATGAATGATCTTTACCAAACTTGAATTATCTTGCTATTGATTAGATTTCTGAACCAATTTATTGCAAATTTTCTTTGGATTACTTTTTATTTTAGACAGGAAGGTACTTTTATCACAAGGAAGTAAAACAAGTAACAAAATTAACCTGCAATTGGACAAAACAATACACAAATATCTTGCTTTTCATTATAGACACAAATACTAATAACGAAACTACCAGATCTGCACATTTTAATATTTAACCTTAAATGGATCATATTATGAAAACACCATGAAAAACAAATTTAGAAAAGAAAACCTATTGTCTTTATCAATGTGAAGTTAATAAAATGTGTTTGATTTTTTGGATATCTGTATTGAAACCTTCACTGTTTTAAAAGTTAATGCAATGTCTCCCTTTTTAAGAAGAAAAAAAAAAACCTGTTTCTTGATAAGAAAAAAAAAAAAAAGAAAAACCCAACAACACCAGTTTTTATGTTGTGCCCTATCCAGCTGACACTGTCCTTTTGGAAAGCCAATGACTTGTTAGTACCCCTAGCAGCAGTGTGAACAGATGCGTCCCTGACAGGCGATGGATGGTCAGGGTCCATCTGGCCAGTGCAGCTCGGACAGAAATGATGTATACAGCTTCATCAGCGAATGACTGTCATCAATCGTGGGCCATGGATAGCGTAAATGACAGCTATGCTGCAGCTGAGACCCCAGGTGTGAGACTGAGGAGGACTGATTTAAGAATGCTGGGTAATCAGGAATGTATAGGCTCCTGGACTTTAATTTGTATCTTTAACCTCCTATAAATATCCTGCTATACTGCAGTAGGTATGTGTTTTTTAGTGTCTCATCACGAAATTAGCTTCAAGATGACTCCTGTTCTTTGCTCCTTTTAACTACCGATGACTTCGGTTCTCTGTCCCCCTGACCAAGTGCATGAAGTGTCCTGGCTGCTGTGTGGTGTGCCCACAATTTAATTATTACCTCATTGATTTTTCACATATTTCAATTTTCTCTTCTTTAAGTTACAATGGCTATTCTGTTGGGCAGATGTTTGTTTTTCTTTCCAAGATTCCTTATAGAATCCTTTGGAGTCAAAATGTTTTGGTTTGCCTTCTATCCTCCCCAATCATGCCTCCACCCCTTCTTAGGAAGACCGCGCTGCAGTGGGCTGGAGGTAGGCCTCTCTGTGCAGACCATCCAGAAAGGAAACTTCTCCGTTGGTACAAGATCTTAAAAAGGAAATGATATTCCATTGCTTACTCACCAACAAAAGATACCTGGTTTTTAAATGGTCTCTCTTTAGTATGCATTAAAGATCATGCATAATTTGCATCTATTAGCATTTTATTATACCACTGGCACTGGGGAAAGGAAAATGAAAACAATTATTGTATCCTCAAAGGACATTTCTTTACTTATAACTATTTTACAATAAATCATTTTTGTTTATCAGTTTCCTGGATGCAGCAAATGCAGAAACACTGGAGACTGAGAGGATTCTAAAAGCCTAGGAATTTATAGAGTGGCTCCACATGTTTTCACTGAAAGCTCTTCAAATACTTCCAACTCATTAAAATGAATTATGTCAATTACCACCAGTAGATCTGGAAAACATTTGAATCTCATGGAAGACGACTCCCTCTCCACCCCCCTAAAAAGCACAGAAATTCAGCTCTCCTTAATACAAGCAAGTTAAGGCAGCTTAAACAATATCTGAATAAAAAGGAAGTCAATAGATAAGAATCTCCTCCTTCAAATGTGGATAAACTTGATTCTTTGATAGTCTGGCCACGAATTAGGGAGTCAGAGGTTTGGAGGAATTCAAGAGACAATCTGGTCTATTCCACTGCCTTCAGGAAGCATATACCAAAGCATCTCAGACCCAAGAGAGGATATTTTGTTTTTAATACACTCTGAAGGGGAGTAGTATAAGAAATAATGATACAAACTCTCCAGGAATCCTCCCTATAGATTTTAAAAAGCATGATATTTCTAATTTTTTGCACTGATCTTAGTGATGTTCAAGGCAAGCACTATAGTCTAGAAAAAAATGAATCCAACCATTTTTTCTTTTATTCCTTATAAAGACGACATAAGTATTATTTTAGTGGCTAATGCAAAACTCATTGCATCCTACTACAAGAATTGTGAACAAAAATATATAGTTATGTGAAGTCAGAAGCAGGGAAAAATGTCAGAATAAGGCTGCAGTATTTTGGAGACAAATTTTAAGAATGTGAAATGCCAAACAGTGAATGTAAAGATAGCAATTAGAATAGCAGAACCACCAGATAAATTAGCACTCCTGATAGTGGGGGTTGTGGGGGGAGAGAGAGAGAGAGAGAGAGAGAGAGAGAGGGGAAATCTCACTGAATTAAAAAATAATTCTATAGACATTTTGTTTTTCAAGC
This sequence comes from Cheirogaleus medius, assembly GCA_008086735.1. NCBI lineage: Eukaryota > Metazoa > Chordata > Mammalia > Primates > Cheirogaleidae > Cheirogaleus > Cheirogaleus medius. The sequence goes on from VBSM01001562.1 coordinate 12,146,724, forward strand.
CTGAAAAACATCTTAAGCATAGCTTCAAGGATGGAATGGTAGATCTGTCACTACTACAGATAACATATCATCTAATGCCTGCAGTTAGGAAGCAAAGCTCAACAAATTAATAGAAGTCTGCTTATATTACTGAATAGAAATCTAAAAATTTGTATTTAGAATTCCAGTAATAAACCTAAATGATTAAAGGGGTTTTTAAAATTATAATTAGTGTTGTAGTTCTCAGTGGTGATCTATGGCTGACAAATAATTTTATGAGCTTAAATATTTGGTAAAAGTGGATTTCTTAAAATAAAAAAATGGTGACTTTGATAACAAAACGTCCTGATTTTATGGATTTGTTAATTGATTTTATCTCAGACATTATTTCTTATTTAGACAGTCTATATAATTTCAGTATGACAAATTTAGATTTTGAAGAATATAATTTAATAGACACTTATGGACCATGAAATTATTATACAACTATTAGCAACCTAATATATCCATAATTTCTATGCTAAAGATTTTCAGTGTACATCTATCAGTAAATTAATATTTTTATCTAAAACTCAAAAATTGTTCACTAACTTTGGACCAGTTTGCCCTCCCTGTCTCATCAGTAAGTTGGAGAATGGTTTTCATCTGTGAGACACTCATACCTCCAGGATCCAGAGGGCAGCATACTTAGAGATACACTTCTGCCAGGGGGTCACTGCCCTGCCTTTACTCTGCTCCCACTTCTGTCCTCTGAAAGCAAATTCTGATAAGGATCAAGAATAAGCAGTAGAATTTTCTAGAAACACAACTTAAACATTTGGCTTTCTTTTTCTGGGATCTTTTTTTCTCTTTGGATTGCCTCTTTCTTTTAAAATTTCATGAAACCATTGTTGTATCTCAGATTTGGTATTTTTTTTTTTTCAGAAGGGTTTTCCTAATATAGACAGACCTAGTATTAATAGAACTTAGTAGGACCAGGCAAACGTTCAGGAAAAAGAAGACATTAAGGTCATACAATTCTATTTCCATTTTAGGCAGATGGAGTCTTGGCAACATCCTGATCTACCCACCACCCACCATAGGTCACAAGGAGAGGGGACAACATATAGATTTGGGGGCAATGTGTCTGCTAGTAGTAGTGTATCTTTTTGCCTGGAGTGTTTCATTTGGGACCATGAGCTGGCAGTAAGTGGCTGAGGAAGGATTTTGGATTTCTGACAGTACCAATGCTTTATTTCTCTATTTGAAATTGAAGGACAACATCCATTTTTCAGAAGGCCTGAGGTATTGGGGAAACAAGAGACTCCGACCCTCTATTGTAATGGTACCATAAAGGTTCTTGGTTCAAGGTAACATTAGAACTACTGACATCTTTTCTTTCTACGCTTAGGTTTATACCTTAGTAGATCACTTGAAATAATTTATGGAAGTGCATTTTTGCTCTTTCCTTGGGGAGGAATTGGAAAAAGTCTATAAATCTGTTCAAATATCCATAGATTTATGTAAAATGCTTGAAATAAATTAGTGGCAGTTTAAAGTTTGATCTGTTTGATCACTTCCCTTAAGGAAAAATTCTGAATACATTGGGAAGACAGACACTTTTTTTATTTAGGCAGAGACATGCGTATCAACAGAATGCACACTTAAATTGACTATTACGAATTCCATTTGAATAAATTTCAAATGGAGAGAGGCACAAAAATTTGAAATCCTTTTAATTCAGTGTTTTTTTTTTTTAAAAAAAAGACATAGAATAAGACAAGTCATGTACGGATCATAGGCAGCTAATTTTTCTTTTCCTTTACCCTCAAATTCAGGGTGCTTACAACAGAGTCAAGCACTATGTAGGAGCCTAATCAATATTCATTAACTGTATGATCAGTTTTTTAAGCCATCATTTAATTTGTTACATTAAAAGCTATGCAAATTTGTATCATTAGTAAGAGATTTAGATCATGTAATTTTGTTTCACTCTGAAAATAGAAAAGCTAAGGCTGATATCAAGGGCTGATTGCAGAGTGAGCTGTCTGACTAGTTCAGAATGATTACCTGTTGGTCTATGGTGGCCAAACTGAAGAAATGAGCAGAGCTGGTAATCAGGTGGCATGGAGCACACTTCCCCAAGAAGATGGCAGCTACAATGCAAGAAAAACAAGGAATGAAAATTTTACATTGTTTTCAAATTTAATGATTTTAAAATAACCTCCAAAAATGTCTTAATCCAATATCAGAAGAGATTTTTTTTTTTAAATGTTGGAAGTGGTTTCTATCTATTGAACCATTGAATACACATCATCCTTCCGTTTCTAAAACTTAAACAAATGGACCAAGAGAATTGGACACATTTAGCTGTTCTTTTTTTTTTTATCAGCCCAGAACCCTTATGCCAAGCACCAGTGGAGCCCGACATCATGGCACATTTCCCCACAATATACTTACACTCAACGACCACCTACGAGGGAAAAGAGTACGAGGGCTATTGAGCACTGAGAATTTTTCCAATGAATCACAATTATATGAACACCTGTGCTAACTAAGTTTGTGCTGATCCACTGTGAAAATTTGCAAAGTGCTCAACAGCCCTGAATATTTCTCATTTATTATCTCAGGTGGGGTGGTCTGCAACTGCACATTAGGTTGCAGTATGAAGTATGTAAGGACACGCATTCAAGACCTCATCCAGGACCTTTTCATTCTACCTGCAGGGTACAGCTGTGCCTCTTAACAGGCCAGAGTTCTGTTTCTGAATGTCTGCCCAGAAAACTTAAGGGCAAATACAAGAATCCTTCATCTGCAAGTGAAATGATTGTAGAACACGCAATAATTCACTTACATTTCAAGAAGAATCCACCATAGGATAGATTTGGGGAAAAACTTGACGATCAATGATATTTTGATGAGTGTATAACCTTATCATACAAGAAACTGAAAAGGTGTCAAGCTCTAAAGGATGAGAAAGAACTTTACCCACAGACATGAATTTTGAACTGCCATTAATTTCTCTTCTTAGAGGTAAAGATATAGTGAAACTGGCCTAGCTACCAAAAACTTTATAGGCTACTTTATTTTTTGAGTCAATGATTGATGAAAATTGGAAAATAATTTGTGAATGAAGTCATCAAAATAGCTAAAGACTAGATGTAAGCAGTGAAATTGAGATCACTGAATAAGCAGGATACAGGGTCAGTTTTTGATTCTACAACAGAGGTTCCACATAAGCCTGGGACAGTGGCTTTCACTGAAAGTATTTTTTGTCTCAAGAACTATAAACTACTGTGTAGTCTCTGAACATTAATACAATGTCAAGAATGGAATTTTCTGTGTAGCTCTGTGGACACAGTAGATATATTTACCAAAGATTTTTCAGTGAAATATATATTTGTTACTTTGAATAATTAAGTTTAATGAAAGATAAATTCGAGGATATGGATGCAAACACCAGAGACTACTCTGGCAGTATAAAATTTTTTTTTTTGGAGTGATACATTAGACTCTGGAACTTAATTATATCTAGCAGCATCATGTTCTTATCAATAGGATCAAGGTGCATAGTATTCAGTGGCTAGTGCAGTTGTTATTGAAGGCAACATTGTGGCATGAGATAACAGAGGAAATTATGAAAAGGGAAATTCTGAAAGCATTGAATGGTCCTAGGATAAGAATGTTAGTTTGTCCCCAGGTAATGGTTGTTGGTTTGGGAACACAAGAGGAAAAGGCAAAGGGATCTTAGAGGTTTTTTGATTTGGCTCTGGTATCTGGTTGGGAGATACAGAAACCTCAAGTGAATAGGCTTTGATCTCTTTTCCTTAAAGTTTTTACTCATCTGGGTTTCAGTCTCTACCTCCAGAATTAAATGAAAAGACATCCCTTTCCCTGCTACTGTCCCTGTAATTAGATGAAAGGAGAAACAAGATGCCTAGGAGAAGCACTGCTGATGGGTACCTTGGCTTAATGTCAAAGATTTTTCTCATGAAAATTAACTTTCTGTATCTGGGTCCAAGAAACTTGTTTTTAAGAGGAGTTTGTAAGGTTAGATGAGTGTATTCAGAGAGAAAAAGATTGGTAGGTTGGAATAGATTCATGTATCACGTGTTTTCACCTAGAAATTAGATTTATTGTGTTTCTTGAGCCCCATGCATAGGCTAAGCACTTGACACACATTATCTCATTCAATCTTCACGACAGTATGAAATAGTAATGAGTCTTATACCAGTTTGCAAGACAAGGAAAATGAAGCTTAGAAAGGTTAACTAGTCCACAGTCATGTTAGAGTCAGACTTGAACCCTTGTCTGAATGATGGCAAAACTAGATCTAAACTACTACACAACACTGCCTCCCAGTGGCTGGAATTTGGTAAGCATTCAGCCAACGTCAGCTGTTGAGGTGGTGGTGTTTTTCCTAGGGGAAAACCGGTTTTAAACCCTTTAGGCTTAGTTCAGTATCTCAAAAGCATGTAGACAAAGGCCTTGCTTATCAAAATTACTGAGATGTTGACTCTCATACAAAAGTGGCAGGTTCAAGCCAAACTCCAACTGTGATTGCAAGCAGCAAATAGGTGACTACATTGTTTATGAAGCCAATACTTTGAATTAATTCCTACTCAAAATATAAAAGTGCCTGGTGTTAACCCGAAGCATAATTTGTGCAAACAAAACTTTACCAACCAAAGAGATTTTGTAGTATCAGCATTTTAAACTTGTATGAATATTTCCTTCAATTGCTACAAAGCATTATATTTTTTAAAAAAAGGGAAATGAAAACTCAAGCAAAAATATATTTTTGTATGAGGCTGAGAGAATGAGCTCATATAGTAAGTCTTGAAGTGTTAAGGAAATATTTTCTTTAGTTTTTAAATTAGAGTAAAGAAAAAATAATATGTATAAGGAGGGATAAGATGCAGTTGTGCACAGGAGGTTTAGCTTTGGGCAAAATTCTAAAGTAGGTATTTTTCATGTGCATATCTCCAATACATATGCTTGCACACACGCACACATACACAGAGTTGTTCTTCAATGCCCTTTTCTCAACTCTCAGTATCTTCTCTCCTAAACCTCCAAAGCATTCACTATTTGATGCTCTCTCTGGTCCCCTCGTCTCATTCTTTACTTCAAAATCCCACCAGACACCTTCTTACAATACAGACATTTCTTCTCTTCACTCCTCATAACATGACAGTGGATTATCCCATTTTTTTTCAAGATAGCATTAGGTTATTGGTTAATAATGCTTATGAACAAATTCTCACTAAGGTGCAAGTGAATGGTAAAAGATTAAGGTGTTATGTTATTGAGTCATATTTATTTCATATTATGGACTCTTCTGGATAAAATGCCTCAAGTCAAAAGAATTAATTCCAAATGATAAGAATATCAGACTCTATGGCAGTGTAGGAAAGTGATTTCTGTAAAGCTGTGTTTGCCCCATGTTCCTTGAAATATGCTCCAAAGGCGAATGTTTACTTTACGTATGTATAAAGCTGACCCTAGTGATCAGGTGTATTGAGATATTATAATCCCTGAGAAGAAAGGTCACTGATAATGGCATTAATGCTGCCAGTCCTTACTTCCTATTAAATGATGCTTCAATATGCAACATTCCACACTTGATCTCTGCTAAATGGATATTAGTGACCTTGAGTCAACAGTCTTTACCTTCTTTAGACATTGGATAGCACTGTAACATTTTAAATTTATAATTATGTTTACTTTTCAAATGGAGTTTAAAAGTCTTTAAACTGGATATGTGGAGAGATTGAAATGATGACACAGAGAGCCTATAAATGCTTGGATTGATACCACATATCACACCAGTTGTAACTCAGCAAAGCACTGAACTGGCAGAACCATAGGGGTATATCACATTAATGCATAATTCAGGGTCTTTAAGTATCTGTGAGTCATTGACACGATACATTGCCAGGTCCTTTACCATCTACCATGTTAATACTTAGTCTTTTATAATATTAATTGAATATATATTATGGGCTTTAAAAGTTTCTGGACCAGCTTCTTTGCTTATTATGAAGAAGATGTTGTTACTGGTAGTTTCTGCCACCCTCTACTTTGTGGGACATGGCAGAGGCTTCCTTCCTTCCCCCCGACTTTTGTCCCCAGCTGTGGCCACCTTCGTTATGATATTTCCACATTTATACTTATCAAAATTGCCAAAGGATAAATTCATCCACAAAAGGGTATGAATTACTAGAAAGGCTTGTGTTGTCTTCACATTTTATAACATTTTAAAATGTGATTTTAAACAACAAAGGAATTTTTTTGGTATCAAAATTAAAACATCACAAACCAGAAAGAAAAAGATACTTCTTCATCCACTACATTTTAGGACATAGGCAGCCTTGTGTTTTCTGTTGGACAATTCATCCATGAATTGTGTTGCAATCATATTCACAGTGGAAACCCACATATCAGTTAAAATAAATGGACCAATTCTACATGCATGAACATGGATAAATCTTGAAAATACAATGATGAGTGGAAAAGTAGCAGATATATGGCATTTACGTAAATTTAAAATCATAGAGCAGTGAAAGATATTGTTTATGGATACACACAAAATGTAGTAAAGATAGACTAACATTGATGTGAAAGTTGCAAACCAATTAGTGGCTGTTTTACCCCTGGCAGGAACGGAGAATGACAGTGAAAGAAGGTCAGGACATAACTTTTAAGTACAGAGAGGTCTTTAACTTCATTTGTAACATTTTATTAGAAAAAAGAAATGAAGTAAACATGTAAAACTTTTTATAATGCATTCACAGATGTTAAATCTTCGTGACCATCTGAGTGTTTATTATTATTTGCACTTTTATGTGTTTGAAATATTTTATAAAAATAAAAATGAAAATGGCAAAAAAAACTTCAAATTCGAAATGGGAACTGGCTAGTAATTCTTAGTATTGTCTCTTTACTTCTTCTCACTCAAATTCCTAAGGAGACATAAGAAAGTATGAAAAGCCACAATTCAAACTAGTACAAATGAACAAGTTAACTCTAGAATCTGGGAGGAATTAATTCATAGTAAAAGTCTAATGGAGCTGGAGGGGAAGAAAAGTCTGTCTAGTGTCCAGGGAATTGTGTTTATCTGCTTTTTTCCTGGGGAACAGAAAGTGTGCATGTGTGATGGCGGAGGGTGTGGGTGGAGATTCCCAAAACAGACCTTTTTAAAAATAGTGAACTATGCACACTGGAATATTTTGGAAAATACAGAAAGGGATAAAGTAAGAAAACAGAACCCATGATTCTACTGTTTAAAACCAGCCAGTCCTATTTCTAACCTCAGAACTACTGTGGCTTCTGACAGGAAGGAAGGAAAGGAGACGTTCAATGATACTTCTTTGATTGTACAATGAGGAGGTGTTCAGCCACTGTGGGACCCTCATTTTATGTCCCCCTTCAACCTTACAGCTCAAAAGCCACTTGGAATATATATATATATATATATATATATATATATATATATTTGAGATAGGACATTTCTTTTTCCACATGAAATATTTTTCCTGAATCTCTTTATTGCCTATTCCTTTCTTAACTTTAGTTCCCTATAGAAACATTCAGTGTCTGGAGAATAAAAAGGAGAGGAAAAAAGAAGCTTTTTAAAAAAAAAATTAAAAGAAAAAACCTAAAGCATGTCATAGCGTTGTTGGAAAGAACTAAAATTACATTTTGGTATTTTGAGTTTAAATTAAGCGACTTGATTTGCATAAAGTGACATTTGTGCAGATAAATATTAAATACAGTACAAAAATGAATTTCTGGATGTAGAACTTTTTCCCCTACTTTTATACCAAGGATTTTATTTTATTTTATTTTTATGATCAGGTCATATATTCCTCAAAAAAAAAATGGTTTTAAAGGAAACTCTGGTCCACCTTTATCTCTAATGGCCCGGTTGGGAGTTGCTATAATAATCCTTTTGCTTTTATGTGGCCATCTGGAGGCCTATTAAAAGGAGTATCTAAAACAGACTCCCCAAGTGTGCTGAGTTTGTACATTTTCACCAAGTCACCAAAACAGGAGCATTTTTCCGACTGCAGGGAGAAGTGACCCTTTACAGAGAGGGGTGGGGTTGGGGGAGAAGAGAGAGAAGAGACGCAGCACCAGCGAGAGGCACAACTCGACCTTTCCCCCTTGCCATTGTGAACAAGTAGTAAGAATAGTGGTTGATTCTGGTGCATGCGTTTTAAGGGTACAAAGATCTACAGCAAGGTTTCTTTACACCTCTGGGGCTCTGTGATGAGATGGAAGAGGTTAGGGAACGTGGGAACGGGCAACATTGAGAATTTAATGAAGCATCATGTTTCAACTGGATAATGTTCCGTTTTGATTTGTGCGGAAAGCAAATATGAAATATTGAAATAATATTTCAAGTTCCCAGTTTCGTGGCACACATAGACATACGGAATATTCTTGCTCTTCTGAAAACTACACCTTTCATCATAAGTCTAATCCAACAGAGTTTAGGACATGAGGGAATGTTGTGAAATGGAATTAGATAAAAGTTGGCATTTGTCTTTAGTAGATTATTAAAATCGCCACGGTAAGAAATCTGCTCATAAAGACAGAATATGTTAGCAGGGGCTGGATATCATTTGTCCAAAATAGAGTCTTTTCTCTACACTCATTAAACATCTCTCCCAGTAATGTGGTTGTAATCCTATTAAACCTGATACATCAAAAATTAAAAAAAAAAAATTTAGTTGATGTCTCAAACTGCACTGCAACTCAGATCTAGGACCAAATAAGATGCATTAATTGCTTTACTGCTTCACCGCAAAGCCACTCTTAAAACATAATTCCTTAATGAAGTCCGTTAATTTGTTCATGGCAGTACACAAGCTGTTCAAAATGACACAGAATTGCACTCTGTTTTCTAACCCCTGCAGTTTCTTCTGTTAGTCACTCTGTCTTGTGTTGTTATCCCATGGATAGTAATTATTTTATAGTGGCTGTAATTAGGAGAGAATTAGGCTTGGTAAACAAAACCTGCCTTCTCCTGTTAATAGCTAAGGATAATAAATTTGGCTCTGACATTCACTATATTTGGACAAGGCTTGGCCTACTTCCAGTTTTCCCAATAAGAACTTTATTATATAATTATGCCTTGGAGGGGCTCATATTACAAGGTAATTTTTTTTTTGTAAAGACACATATTGCATGGCTTCTAGCCAGTAAATGATATACTGTAATATATGCCTCCAATAAATGTTTTAAACAAAATCTCTCTAAGCAATATCCTGCGAGAGCCACACACTGCTCTTAGCATATATTATTTACAGGATTTGTTTGTTGAGTTTTTCATAATGTAAATTATTTTTTTGCCCACATTGTCCAATATTATGAAAAGTCTCTAAAACAAAAAGGCCTAAATTATTTCTATCAGCAAATGACATATTTGGATCTTTAACTTTCCATATCCTAGTTCTTAAAGGTGGTGTCCCTCACAGGGTACCAAAAGAGGGGCATTTAAGGAATGTTTTATTCTTTTGTAAGTAACAGTTGTTATTTTGTATGTTGTGTTATCTTTGCTTAAACTGATTTATTTTCTTTTCCATTTTTAACATAAGTGAAATAAAATTATTTTGCCCCACTGTAGGCCAGATCTCTGATGATTCATGTACCTTTAGTTGACCCTTTACTGAAAGGGTCTCTCAAACTCGTATAGATCAGCAATAATACATGATATCACAAAATGCTAATGTGAAGACAACAACATTCAAAATAGGTTCAAAAACAAAATCATAAAAATATAACCTCCACTTAGAAAAATCATGAGAAAATAGGCATAAGTGAGATTATTTTCAGAACAAGAAATGAAATTATTAGAGTCTACGTCAATATAAAATAAAATACATAAAATACTGTTTTCCTAGCAGCTATGTTCAAAATTATAGCAATTCTTGATGCTTCGATATTAGGCATAGTGAGGTTACAAAGGAGAATAATAATATTTAAAAAATCGTTTGGAATTTTTAGCCCAGACACTCAGGTTGTATTTAAAACCCAGTGTAAAGTGGAAAATTAAGACAACACAGGCATGTTAGCTCCCCTTCTTTCCCCCAAAATATGTCTCCATTGTCTGCAAACTAAAGGGAAGATGTTTTCGCTGGATTGGCTGGATATCGGCCTGTTACCCCATTAACTTTGCTTGTGTATCAGGGCTTATAAGTCACTTAAAGAAGGAGCCAACTAGTTTTTTAGCTGGTTATTAATGTTGATAAGAGATCCCCACTTTATTTAGTCAAATTTTCAAAGGGCCCTGCTATGGAAACTCATATGAATTATGCATATGCAAAGTCTCCCTTCAAGTGAGATTGGATTCCCAGTGTCTCTGTTCCCATTGCTGGAGAAGACATTAAGTGGCTGCATTTATTCTTTTTGTAAAGCATAACCCTCACTTTCAGCAGAGGGTGGTGACTTGAAATGCATCCATCTCTTCTGGAATCAGAAGGGTCGTTACCTTCCATTTGCCTCTTCTCTTTCCTGGTGTGGGCCAAAGAACAGAAACCAGAGATCTCTGTCATTATTCTCTCACTTATTGGCTCAAAGCTTTGAGAATAAAAAAAAAATAATAAGAATTTATTATATTTCTTTGAGCTACGTAGCAGAGTTTTGGTGCTCAGACTTAATGCTTTCTTTAGCAAAAATAATTAAATTATTGTTCTATTCCAACAACACCAGTCTATGTCAGTAAGGTTAAATCATCAAACAATGCATATTTTAAAGTGACATGATTGCTGAAGAAATGATTGGTAATTCAGGTCATTAACATTTATTGAGTGCCTACTGCATGCCCTGAAGCATCATGAAAACCAGAAAAAATTTAAAGTAGGCAAGATTATTTTTCCTACTAGGTTAAGTAACTCAATGCAGTTAGTGCAAAGATCTTGTTTATCCTCAGGAAATCTAAGAGAGTGTCAAAGTCCTGTCTCCTGTACTGACAGTGGCTGCTGCTGCTGCTGCTTTTTTTTTTTTTCTTT
>VBSM01001562.1:12157799-12211259 GCA_008086735.1 Cheirogaleus medius
AAAAAAAAACAGAGCCACAGATACTAGAGATGGAAAAGACCTGTGAGTCATTTCATTTACCCTACTCATGTAGTTCTCTAAAGGATATTTGTCCAGTGGAGTTTAATAGCATCCTACAGTTGTGTCTTTCACTTCTCAGCAGACACTTCCTCTGTATCACTTTGAGGAGAACAATCCTAAATCTTGACATGCTAACCTGCCCTGGTCATAGCTCTGTACACAACATCCCAGCTAGGTAAATGTCTTTCCCTCCACCCCATTCCACAGTCAGTGTGTCCTTGAAATTTTCTGCTCACAAAATTCCCTTCTAACTTCAAAGTGTATGGCACTCCTATGGCATTGGGTCATGATTTGGCCAGTCTATTAAGTTGTTTTAATCCATCCTCATAAATCAATCCTTTTAGCTCCTTCATCATAGTGGTGGCTGTTTTGTGACATCCTCCCAGTTTTTGACATGATTTTCATACTGGCCCCAAACAGATTTCGAGGTGAAGAGTGTGTCTTGACAAGCATAAAGTAATCATGATCTCCCATAATTCTGCAGGTATTAGTACACTGAAGAATAAAAGGTGGAGGCTTCTGAATTGAAAGAGGTAAAGAAAATCTCAATACGTAGTATTTTGTTGACCCTTCATCCTATACAGTGCTTCTACAAAACATCCCCATCCTACACCACGTACAATAATATATAGTGCGGCTGGAAAAGACAGGAAAAGTCAGTTTGTATCAGAGCAGTTAACTTGGCTTCCACAATTTCTCCCCTGCTGCTCTCCTAGTCCCACTTCAGCTGTATTTCACTCCATTAACTACAGCAATGGGTATTTGCTCTCAATAAATGTGTGTGGGTGTGTATGTGTGTTTGTATTTGAAAAGAGTTTATGCAGACAACTTCAAATAGCTCCAGAAGTGATTGCACAATTAAAGAAACTATTTTCCTGCTGTTGATGGTTGTTTCTTAAAACATCATCTGTCAGCCTAGCTACTGAGATTGATGTCCTGAATATATATAATTTTTAAACCCTAAGGAAATATCCTCTTCATGTCTTTGCCCTAACTTCACCACCCTTTTCTTCAATCTTTCTTGTAGTCTGATTGCGAGATTAATTCCCAAAGGACTATCAACATCCACCGTGGATGTTAAAGAAACAAGCTCAGGTTCAGGTCTTGTAAGGTTCTGAACTCTCTGCAGACTGATCCAAGCACTTTGAACTTAAATTTTGAATTTTTCTATTAGCTAGTAGAAATGATAAAATAAGCTGAAACACAGTCACTTCCAACTGCAGCAAGCTTAGCACAAATCTGATCTGCTTACGTCGGGGCAGAGGACAATTTGGGGTTTATCTAAGGGAGTTACTATAGTCACAGCATGTTTTAGATTTTGCTGCAAAAATAGTATTTTGGACACTGTCTTAATGCTAATAACCATACATGTAGAGTGGATTAGTTCTCTTTTATACTGACAGATATATAATGTGATGGGGGCTCAAAAACTTTGCTTGAGAATATCCAATCTGATTACTCAATAGCTAAAGAAATAGAGAAAGAATATCTTCATCAGCTGAAATTTGGGAATAAATATTAAGAAAACCAGCATAATTTCTTAAGCTTCTATACATATAGAGGCCAGGCAAAACTATGCCTGAAATGTTATCCTAAACTGCTCAATAGGAAAAGATGAGCAGTATATTGATATCCAAGCTTAAGAAGTTCGTGGGAAATCTCTTTGACAATAAAATGCCTCTTCTCGATTCATGAGTTCGCAGGGTGTCTTTTATGGGGAATAGGGCCTTATGCACCTTAATATAATATTTATATTACAAATACGCCCAGCAGTATTCTAGGTTATACTAAGTTATAAGTGGCTTGTTATTCATAATGTCCAGGTTTTAATGAGGAACTATAAATACCCCATAAAATGAGACAAGAGTTGTCATTAAGACAGAAAGCAAAGGCCTAACATTCTGAAAACAAATCTGAAATTTTTCTTAAGCATCTTCCTCAGATTAAAAATCAGGGGACCTTGAGCAAAAAAAAAAAAAAATGACTTCTATTTCTTGAACCTCAATTTCTTTATTTGTAAAATCTAAGGTTTAGAGATGATCTGTGTAGCAGCCTTTTACTCTTCCCTCAAAATGAAAACCACAACTCCTTCAGGTAGCCATCTCTATCCTTTGGACTGCACGGATGAGAAGCTAACCCAAGCTGGCCCAATTTGAGTCTCTTTCTGGAAAAGTTCAATGCTGTGAGCTTTCTTAGTTGTCTTCCAATAACCTCCCTTCCTTCTCTTTTAACTTAAACCCAGTGAGAGCTCATTTCTGTTGCTCCTAAGCAAAGAACATTAACTGATGCACAATTATCTTGCTGGAAAATGTCCTGTCTGATGCAATGAGAGGATCCTTTCCTCTATCCCAGTGAGTGATAGACTTACATGGGGAAAGAGGTATCAGAAGCAGACAATATTGGGTTCGAATCCCAGCTATGCACCCTTCTTCTCTCTGAACTTTAATTTCTTCATCTGTTAAATAGAGATCCTAATGTGAACCTTTCCATGCCAATAGGACTATTCATTAAGGATAGAGCCTCTATATTAGACACCTTTGTCTACCTTCTAATTCAGAGCTTAACTCACAGGTAGGTTAGTCCCAGTGAATGGCATGTAGTAAGGAGTCTAACCTGAGTTTCAATTCAGGTTTACTTTTTCCAATCTCTGTGACCGTCCACAAGTTTCCAAGCTCACTCATCTGTAGTTTCCACATCTTTTAAAGTGGTGATAATAGCTATTCTCTTTTAGTGTTGCTGTCAATATTAAACAATATGTTAACACATAGAAACTGATGTTATTACTACTAGTACTCATCAATGTTTGCTGAAACAAATGACGTTGAATTATCCAAATTGAAAACTGGACTTTAAGGCTCTATCTCAACAGTGATGATGTATGAAGTATTATTATGTGTCAGGGACTATTCTAGACATATATTATTTTAATTTCATTGGAAAGATGATCTTTACTGATTTTTCCCCTTTTCTATATAGAGAAAATATTGATTATAATAACTTCAAAAAGGCATATCACACTCCAGTATATATTCCAAATATATGTCATACTGGCCTTCTGTGCCTTAAGCAAGCTAAGTTCAATCTTGCCTCTGGGCCTCCATGCTTGCTGAGCCCTCTGCCATCTGCTATTCCTCTAGTGTGTCAAATAACCAGCTTCTTTTCTTTATCCAGCTCAAATGGCATTAGTCTTTCTCTTTCACAGTCTATTATTGTATTTCCTCCATTGCTCTTATCCCTACATGAAGTAATCTTTGATTGTATGTTTATACATACATTATCTGTGTCCCTTCACCAAATTATAAACTCCATAAAGACAAAGATCATATTTTTTTTGCCTTAGCCAGGTCTCAGCATATAATAGGTGCTCAATAAATGCTTTTAAAAATGAATGACTTAATGACTAATAAATGTATTTTTGGAGTATTTAGTTAGTAGTTGGGGGCTTACCCATAGCTTGGAGCTATGCAATACAGGCCTTTAAATTTTATGTCTTTAAATGCGTCTCAGAGAAGAAACAACATAAATGATTTTCTTTACTTGATGACATCTGAGCAGAACCCAGCAGAAGGCACAGGGAGCAGACAGACCCTTGAAGAAAACAAATGTAAGAGTGTGCTAATTAGTTACATCTGCCCTGGTGCTGGCAGGCACAGCAGAAGGTGAGTTTGCGGACGGTTTGAGGAGAAAATGTGGGGTCCCTGGCTTGAAAAAAAGCAATCCTAGTCCTTCTCTACAATCCCCGTGGGGTTCATTCACTTGGAAGAGTGACATCAGTGCATTCAATTGAAACTACCAGATTCATCGAGACGTGAACTAGGCACAAGTGGCAACCACATGTTTCTCCTTAGTGATGATCCTGGCTGGTGACCAATTCCAGAGAAGTGTTATGCAGGCTGGGAACTTGAAAGGCCATAGCAGCAGCTATCTTTTTTTATGTTTTTCATAACAAATAATAGAACATTGTGAAGAAGCACAAGGGAGAAGGATGCCTAGCAGGGCCCTTGCAAATAAAACCAAGAATCCCTGAAGATACTGAGGTTAACAAAGGAAAAATGCAGCTGTTGTGAATGCGGCTTGTGTCCAAATCTTCAGCCTGGTACTGAAGGGGATGCCTTCACTTAGCTGTTGCTGTCCCTGAGCAGAGGTGAGAGGGATGCTGTTAATAACAAAGACAGTCCCTAATGATGGCGAGTCTAATTACAGGAGGAAAAAAAAGCGCAGGGAAAGAAAGGGTTTGGTTTCCCCAAGACATCATTTTATTACCAGCCTGACACGGCAACTTTAAGGGTCATTTCTTTACAGTCACTAAAATACCAAACAGTCGGGAAAACAGCACAGAGGCCATTGCCAAAGCCCCTGGTGCTTCATTTCTGAAAACATTTTCCCACAATGGCAGCTTTTAAAAATTGTTTTTCCCCTTTTAATTAAAGAAACAATTTTGTTCCTCTGGATATCTGTAAATAGTCAACAGGATAAAAAGAGGTGAAGGGGAGGAGAAAGGTAAGGGAATAAACAGAGAGAGAGAGAGGGACAGAGTGAGGAAATAATCTAGGGGTTTCAAGTATTAAGAAAAGGAAAACATAATACCATTTTTTTGAGAAATTTTCAAAATTAGGAAAATGTCCTGCCATGTACATTAAATTATATTTTTCTTGAATGAGCAATAATCTTTTTAAATACCCAGGCTTAATTATTAAACATGCTAAAAAGGAAAAGATAATGAATGTTATAAATCTAGAGAAAGTCCTTTTGAAGCATGACTATTTTTCCTGCAGCATAGTCTAGTAAAAATATTGATTATAGTTACCATATGGTTATAAATGAATAAGATGACATTTTTTTTCTGAATATATGCCATAATTCTAACTTTTTATTAATTCAGGTAGGAATTGACTGCAATTAGTTTGAATTCATGAGGATTTACTGTGTACATAGTGAAACATTTAGAAAGAGGAGGCAAACTATAGATTAAACATCTGTATTGGTAACTACAGATATCCTCAAGATAGTAAGTATCAGCTACAGAGTTGCTTATAAAGCAGATTTCTGTATATCAAATCCTGTAATTTCCTTCCTTTCTTTATAAATTCTGATATGCTTCTTCTGAGAAAACTTGGATTTGCAGAACTTAAAAATTATATTTAATGGTACTGCAACCTTTATTAGTTGAACATGGAATAGCAAAGTGATATTTTTAATAATATAATAATTAGCATTCAAATGACATAATATGATATATATTTTAACTGCAAATTACTGAAACCATGTTTTTGTTTTTCCTTCATGCCTAACTGGCATGCTACAAAATGTAGGCATAGAAGTGAAAATCATTAGACCCTTTGCTGTAATAGGTATATCACTTCATCGCCTCGGGCAATTGTCCATGGAGAGTGGAGCCACTATCAGGAAAGGCAGATTTTTGTCTCTGTAAGTATCTCAATGAAGTTGTTAGATTTGCTTTCTTTTCTCCCTGACAGTGATATTTCATTTTACTTCTATAAAATTAGATGATTCATTCCTGCTATCAAGGTCCTATATGGACATATTTTGGGTTATATTTTTACATTATAAGGCTGATTCCTAAATGACTTCTCTAATTCTTTACTTGCCTTCCTCTTCCATTATTCTGCACAATGGGTACAGAATAATTTTTTAAAAATGGAAATAAGATCATGTGACTAGGACATTTAAAAAATCTTCCAGTGAGTTCCCACTGCACTCCGAATAAATTACAAATTCAGCGCCATGGCCGATGAAGCCCCAACTGGTCTGCCACAGCATCTCCCCCAGCTTCACTAGATATCACTCACCCTTTCTCACAGTGAGCATTTGTTTCATCAAACCCCTTTCCTCCTCCAGACTGAAGCCCTTGTTTATACTTCTGCCTGGAATATCCTTTGAGTCTCACTTCAAATGCCACCTCCTCAGAGAGACCTTCCCAGGCTAAACTTCTAAAGTGCTTTCTTCAGTTACCATGTCCTCCTCTAGTAATTTCCTCCAAATGCCCTCTTCATAGTCTGTAAGTTTCTTGTTTAGTAATACGTTTGCTTTATATTGTCTGCCTCCCTCAGCCTCCCACAAGAACAAAGCTCCTTGAGTGGAAGAAACTTGCTTGCTCTATTCACTTCTATATCCCTAGAACATAGCATAGTGCTTGATATATAGTAGATGCTCAATGAGTAAATGAATAAATAATGATGAGAGAGCTTTGTCATTTCTTTATGAAGTCATTGAATTTCCAAAGAGGTAGAATGGCACATGGTAAGACTTCCTGAATACTGAATAGATGCTACAGACAGAGAGATCCCAAAAGAATGTGCACTAAACTGATTAAAAAATATTTAACCTGAATCCTTTACCTAATTTATGGAAGCTTTTTGATATCTTGAGTTCTTTTATAACATAGATGTGTATGTTCAGGGATTTTAAAATGGGCGTATTTCTGACTCCATATAAATAAGTGCAGTTTCTGCAACTATGCACTGATGGTACTGCACCATGAATGATTTACTTATCAGATTCAGAATCCAACCGTTTGCAGAGATTATCACCAATGATCTTAATAAAAAAAAAATTCCAATGTTACCCAGATATTTCTGTCATCAACTTTTTATTGAGTGAGATTTTAGGGATAGAAAGTATAGAATTAATAATGTTCTAATTGAAATTTTAAAACTAGTATTAAATATTTTCATTGGCTATATTGAGGTTTTGATCAATTGAGGTTGTGATGAGTTGAAACCCTCCAAAATCTCTGCACACCACCCCTTCCCATACCTCACTTTCTATGTCTCTTTGTTTGGCTGGTCCTACTGATCTATATCCTTTATAATAAAACTGCAAGCGTAAGTACAGCACTTTTTTGAGTTCTCTGGATTGTTCTAGTGAGTTATCAAACCTGAGGAGTTATGGGAACCCCCAAATATAAAACCAGTCAGTCAGAAGTATGGGTGGCCTGGGTGATCTGGGGAACCTCAAAATGAGACTGGTGTCTGAAGCAAAGGCAGTCTTGTGGAGGACTGAGCCTCAAACTTGTGGCATTTCATGCTAACTCCAGGTGGGTAGTTCAGTGCTTTCTCCAATATTTCTGATGGCTCCTAAGGAGGTACTTTATGATAACTTGTCTTTTATCAGTTCAAACTCATGCTCTCTGATTAATTTTTATTCATTTGTTTATTTAACAAATTTTACTGAGTACCTAGTAAGAGCCAAGTATTAGGCAGGATTCTGTGTATTAGGATATATCAGTGCATTAGACAGAAATGGTTCATGTTATCATGGAGTTCACAACCTGTTGGCATAGATCAAAACACTCCAATGAACAAATATTGAGCAATTATATATTTTGCCCCTTTATTCTTCCTGTATATTGTGTTCTTTTTTCTCAACAATTCACAACAACCATGGTTACATCTTTCTCCTTTATTTTCCTCTAACAGAATGCTTCTATGTCATATAGATTTTATTATTTGTTTGGGGATAATGCAAGGAAAACACTGTACAGGATTAGAAACAACTTAATCCAACCATGAGACATCGTTCTTTCTAAAATTCCTAGTCTCTCCTCACTACAGGGAGTCCATCTGGGACTTTCTTCCTCAAATCCTCAACATGCTACCATGTTGCTGTGGTCTGCCATCTCCTTTCAAAGAATCCCTTTTTTCTCTTTTCCTAATTAAACTTAAAAGTCCCTGCTAATTTATTTCGAGACCTACCTTCTGTTTCAATCTCTTTCCTTCAGACAATGCCAAAGGAATATGGCTACCAGTGCATGACCAACAGGTCCATTAAAGTATATCCCTACATAAAATAGCAGTCTTCTTTCCATTGCATCTCCCCCTACA
The DNA here is from genome assembly GCA_008086735.1 of Cheirogaleus medius. Classification (NCBI taxonomy): domain Eukaryota; kingdom Metazoa; phylum Chordata; class Mammalia; order Primates; family Cheirogaleidae; genus Cheirogaleus; species Cheirogaleus medius. Next base: position 12,165,704 of record VBSM01001562.1, read on the forward strand.
GACACACACACACACACACGCACACACACCCCAAAAGTGTGTTCAGGGTGAAAAATAACATCATAGTATCAGACATGTATTACCCATATTAATGCTAAAGGCTTCATTTTTCTAAAAACACTTTTCCTTTTTTATTGCATTAGTCTTTTTTCTTTCCTCTGTCCAGCTTGAAATATTCTGAGCCATCCTAAGATTGCTCCGAAAATGTTTAGGTTAATGTTTAGTCTACATATTTATTAATAGAAGTGTAATTAATCATGTGGCAAAGATTATGGATGTTATTAATCCTGTTTTTTTCCTTTTATCATAGGTTATTGAAACATTTATATTTATCAATACCTATATCTATCTACCTACCTACCTTTATATTGGGAGACTTTATGTATGAATACGTTTGTGTATATATGTTAATGTATGTGTGTGTGCATATATATGCTCATATTATGAAAAGCGTGATATTGAGAAAGCAAAAAGAAAAGGTCTTTAACATATTATCATTGTATTGTTTTCCTCAGCTAGGCATTGGTAACTTCTATGTGCAAAATCATTTAAGCCATCTTTTTTTATATATAAAAAAAGACCAGTCAGATAGATGATTTGAATATTTATGTTTTAGGAGAAATATACTATTGTTTGCCTTAGTTGATTAATTAATTTTCTGTAATGTGGACCTAGATAGTGCCTTAATATTCTCTCTACCATGTACACTTCCTATTGAGATGACGTCAAAGGACTCTGCAGTGCCGACAGACCCATAAATCTACCTAGTTTCAAACTGAGATGAAGATCTCCCAACTCAAATTCGGTATAGGTCATGAACAGTGCAATGAATCACATTCTCCAAAGGCATTTGACCTGACTGCAAATTATTTCCATGTTTTGTAGATGCAACAGACTGTATAAGGAAACTTTGTCCCTTTTGCCTGTAATCCCTGGGAGATAATATATGGCCATCCTGAGTACATGTAGCATGTAGAATACTAGATCCTGACTCGGATATCATCTCCTCCACTACAATGAATTCACTTTTGTCTGACCTATATTTAAGACTACATTCAGTTTTCAAGAAGTATTTTTAAAGTGCCTACTATGTGCCAGGTACTTTAAGAATAGAGCTGAGGAAAAAAAATCATCATTGACTTTTTAGTAGCCAGTTGAAAACAACAAATAACAGAAGTAAAAACTTATGCAGTAGTTAGGAATTTTTTCTTTTATTGGAATAGTCAACAGTCTCATTTCAGCTCCTCTCCAGTGTAACGCTCTAACAAACTTGGTTGCCAGACATTGCTTAGCTATTATCACATGCAGCAAACAATTTTTTAAAGTTATCAGTTTCCTGTTTTTAAAGTGAACACAGAGCATACAAAGGGAGAAGGACAAGTTTGACATTGGTTAAGGCTTTACTGCCAAAAAATAAAATACTAATGTAGACCAAAATAAACCATCATAAAATCTGCCTGTCAGAATGTGAATTACATTTGTCCTCTGTAGACGTAGTAGTAGCCTGTGAATGTTTTCTTCTACACAGACCCATACAAAAGCTGCTAACGGCTGTGGAGATAGCACCAAATGAATCTGATGTTGGAGTCAAACCATCAAATATTTCCAAAAGAGTTTTGATTTATTGGGGGTAAATTATAGCTATATAGCTTTATCTGATTTTCTTATTAATGTACAATTGAGGACAAGATGTCATTTTCCCACCATTCTCTTTTCATTTATGTACTTTAAATGCACTTTCAAGCAGAGAATCTTTAAATGAGAGAGCAAGCATTGTTAGTGACTTTGGTATGTAATCATTTACAAATCAATTAAAAGGAAGCACAAAATGGATGGTGACAAAAATGAGTCCACTATTTCACTTCTAGAAAACTAATTCTTATTTATTTCCACATAAATCAATTAATGGGAGATAGGACGTTTAGAAAAAGAAATATTTGGTTTGGACGGCTTTTCTGAAGGCATTCAAAGATCAGGGGAAAATCACCTCTTGCTTTGGTTCTTTACTCTGAGGCAAAGGCCCCTGAAATTTCTGCAACTTAAACACAATGTGCAAAACTAAGGATAATTGGGTTCTAATTCTGTTTGAGCCATTAGCTAGCTGGGTCACCTTGAGTAAGATCTTGAACATGTCTGGGCTTTGGATTTCTATTTGAGAGTAGAGGGGTTCAGTACATTGCTGTTAGTTGTACTCCAGGGGGAGCCAAAGAGAGTTTTCATAAAGGTTAGAGGACATAGGCCCCAAAGCAGGGTTCCCCCAACCCTAGCTCAGCCAAAGCAGCTTCGCTTCTCTCAGAATCATTTATCTTGGCTCCCAAATAAGATTTTATTTGGCAAGTGTTACTGTTGACACTAAACAACAATTAGAACAGCACTGGACTGGAATGATATCTTTCTCCTACCCTCCTTCTTTGGTCTCCAGCTCCTTTATCCACTTTGAGCTACCAGTTCCCAAGCAATTCATCTTGTCTCCCTTTCTGGTAAAGGACTAGAGCCGGGTAAAATTAAACTAAGTAGGTGGGTTTCCCTTAAGACGTGATCCAGATTTTGCTTGCGTAGGAAGTCATGAAAAGCTGTCCAACTCTTGGAAAAGAATCATTAAATGCAGTAAGATAGCTTTAGAGATTTTATAGTGATTTATTTTAGTCTCTGTTAGTAATTCATTTTTTGGCATATCAACCCCCACTAATGTCAAGTTGTGCTCTGGGACTTTTGGAAAATAGATCACACTTGAGCATATTTTCCAGCTCGCATAGTGATACAGAACATTTGTGTAGGCTTTTGTCCAGTCATACACACAACTGAAAAGATATTTTTGCTGCCTTAAGTACTATTAACTATCTCCCCCCTGTCAGACACAGGGCCTGTTTTTCAGCTCTGTCTTCTTCTAGCTTTTTAAGACATATGCCAGCAATGGTTGTCGTCATTGATGGGACATCGCATGCTGTTGTAGATTCCTAATTTTCTTTCTTCTTTAATGACTGATTCTTTTACTTTCAGTATGAACATTAATCGATGTTTTAAATTATTTCATTTATTTCCTCTTGTTATCCTCTCATCAAAGATTACCCTTAACTTCTGGTCCCTGGTCTTTTTATTAATTCCTTTCATGACTTCATCTCCATGCAGATGACAACCAGATCCACACTCTAGCCCTGTCTTCTTACTTAGGTTCCAAATGTCTATTTCCATCTGATTCTAGGATATCTTCACGCCAGCACCTCAAATTCATCTGCCTCAAGCTAACTTCACCCTTCCCCACTGCCCATTCCCATACTAGATCTTTCTCTCTCCTTCCGTCTACTTAAGTCTATCATTGGCACCATAAGTTTCAAATGTCCTTTGTTCCTAGAAAAGCAGTTTTTAGACATTTTTCTCCAAAAGCTATTACAGCTCTTCTTCAAATTTAATAAAATAAATTAATAAAGATGCTAGAATAACAGTTCCAGTTGAAACAATGGTTGGAGGATCCTTTTCTGCAAACATGTTCCCTTTCTCACTTTCTTCCACATCCCTGGTATTGGAGGAAAGTTTGGAACCTACTGACTTAAAATTTAAAATTGACTGTTGTTTTTCTTGACCTTCTTTTTCTACTCTGTCACCATGTTCCATTTTTTTTTTCCTTCTGTAGCCTCTGGAGAATTGTTCTTTTTGGTTTTTTAAGTCGCCTTTTCCATCCTTACCCTGTTAGTTCTCATTAGTAGTTCTATTCTCTAAATTCCTGTAGTACATCATTTATACCATATAGTGTATCACCTAGTTGTTTTTGAATTAGATTTTGAATGGATTAGTTTTGCCTCTAGGACAATAAGTAGTTTAAGGGATTGTTTTTCTATTCATTTGTCCATCCATCCAACCATCCATCCCTTAACTGGAATATATATTGAGTCTCCCACAAGGGTGGCACCGTGTTAAGCACTGGAAATACAGCTATAGCTAAAACAAAGAAGATTTCTCCCTCCATGGTGATTTTCTGGGTTCACCGACTATAACTAACCTTGTATTATTTGAAACAGAGAACATATACTTTTAATACCTGATAATGAATTGAATAGAATTGAGTAAATATCTGTATTACTGTTTTCTAAAATGAGACCTTTTTATTTTCTTTCTATGTACCTCTCTATTAGGGCTGGTGAAGTCTAAGGCAGTGGTTTTCCACCGGAGTTTATTTTGTTGGCTCCTGCCCTACCCTACCCCCAACTCGCAGTGACATTTGGTAATGTCTGGGGACATTATTGTTACAATTGGAACTAGGAGAGCTACTGTCATCTAGTGGGTAAAGGCCAGGGATGCTGCATGGTACAATGCACAGGACGGCCCACCACGGTAAAAAATCCAGCTGAAAATGTCAATAGTATTGTGATTGAGAAGCTCTGGCCTATGATATTGAGTACACATGCATTCATTTTCTTAAATAAAGTTATTTGTCCTAGTTACCATGTGTTCTTTTTTTAAAAAAAACAAATATTGTGGAATAGTTTACTTTTTAATGACATACTTTGAGTTTCTTTGCTCTTAGGCATTGATCAAATTATTATTCATCAAGCATACACAAAGAAAAGAGTCTTTTGGATACAAACTCTGGCTGAAAGTAACAGAAAATCCTGACAAAACTGGCTTAAATACTAAGTGGACTTTTGGTGGAGAGGGGAAGGCAGGGTTCTTACTTTAAGCAGCGTAAAAACTAAGTTCCACTATGGGTCAAGTTAGTGGCTTAATGTAGAAATAAAAGATTTAGGATCTTTCTATTATTCTACTCTTCCGTGTTCATCATGTTAATGTTACCCTCAGATGGCTCTCCTTTTGATTGAAAAGGATGCCATGGTTCCAAGCATCTCATGTAGATAAAAAATACTCAGTGGAAGAAGGGGGCTATTTTCTCCTGTGCATATTTATTTAAGAGCAAGAGAACTTTCCCCAGAAGATCTCCTCTCTTGTCATGCTGTCTAGAAATGAGTCACATACCCATCCCTAACTGATCTTGGGCAAAGGGCATGAGAGACCATGCTTGTCTTAGACTAATTAGAATTCATCCATGAGTCATGTGGGAGACACATGGACAGTTGAAAAAAGTTGAGAGTCTGTCAGCAAAGGAGAGGGACAAAGCTGTTGGGAAGGAAGTTACAACTGGGCATCCATTTTACAGATGAGATACGTAGTAGAGGCCTTGACCATTTGTTGTTGTCGTAACTCTGGGTGGCCTTAGAACAAAGATATTAACCTTAGCAGTTTGGTCCCATTGCAAACTATGTAATTACCTCTGTCTCTCTTTAATTTCTACAGTTTAATGTAGAGAAATTTCTCCTTTTTCTTCTTAAAATGTGTAGGGACAAAATGTCTTTCTACCTTACAAGTGATTATCAGGACTGACATGAGGATGAGGTGAGTGAAGTGCTTTAGGTGCAAAATTTGAAGAGGGATTCACTTAAATTTTATGAGTGCCCACTTGAATTTTGTGGCCTACACACCTCACTTGCTTCACCCTAGTCCAGGGCCTGGTGACTATGTTTTAATGTGAGCCTTTTTTTGTAGTATCTAGAGTTTTTAAATATTTGGGACTAGTCTCAAGACAATTGCCATTCCTCCTGAAAATAGAACTTTTTTTTTTTCCTATGAGACAGTTTTAAAATAATTCCCAGACCTTGGAAAGACAATCCTGACCATTGGGTATATAGCAAAACATGGCAATAGTTTTTTTTAGCCAGTAAAATTTTGTCTTAAAATGATTTAAAAGGTACTTTTCTCTTGAAGTCCGGACATGATCAGCATTGGGCATGACCCAAAGACAGAATGAAGAACATGAATGGATGACTGTTTCCTTAGCAACAGAAACCCTATGTTTCTTCTGATACAAGAAACCAAAAGAAACTATTCCCCTCCATTTTTCTTTCCACCAGTTCAGTGGTTTAAATAGTAGTACCTTAACATTTTAATATTTATTGAACCAATATTTTTGAAGATCTACTGTATACAAAGCAATAATTATATTTTAAGCATTTAGATAAGGCTTCTTTTACTAGTATCCATTCAGCTACATCATCACATGTATGGGCAACTCTGTAATGCAGGTATCTACTGAAAACAGTGAATCTCAGTTCTAGCTGCATATAAGAATCACCTAAGCAGCTTTTAAAAAACAAAGATGTTTGACTCCAATAGAATATGATTCAGTTGTTCTCACCCAGCATCAGTATTTTTTGAAAGTGCCCCCCAGGTGATTGTAATGTGCAGCTAGAATTGAGAATCACAGCTCTGAGAAAATTTACGGCATTGATAAATCAGCTAAACAATTTGAATTACATCAGTTGGAGATTAAAGTTTATAGAAAATTTCAGAGGGTGCAGTTCAAATTTTTTCCCTGATTTACTGTTTTTTAGGACAAGGTTTCAACAAACTAATAAATCAAGGTCCCCCAATTAGTCAGTCCCTACCTTGGGTTTTTGGGTAGGGAAAGAGCTGATGAGATGACTACAGCTGACGCCAAATCCACCCAAAATCTGCTTTCCCACAGCCGGCAGGGACCATGTCTAGGAGAAATAAATCCAGAAGCTCTTGCCTTAGCTATGTCCCTCCCAAATGGAAACTCAGCCCCAGAGTCCTCAGAGAAGAGTTGGCCTGAGTCTGCTGTCTGGCACCTTCCTGTCAAGGCTGAGGCTCACAGAGGCTGCCGACCCACCCAAGGTCATGTTCCAGGAAGTGTGAGAGTTTGCGGAAAACTTGGTCTTCTAGTCCTAATCCAGAGTTTGGGCCACACCTGGGATGAGGACAGACAACCTGTTTTTATTTTTTTAATACTTGTCAAGTAATAAAAGACAAAAATTATTATCTCTTACAGTTCAAATGTCCATATGTTAGGAAGATGATCTTTTTTAGGAGACCGCTTCACAATCATTCATTCAGCTATTGTCCCTCTCTACAGAGTTTCATAGAATGCCTACTATGTGCAGGGGCTATGTTAAGTGATGAGGTTACGAATATGAATAGTGCACAGCTTTTACTCCTAACAGTTTGATACATACGTGATAGATTGAAGACAGGGAGCTATGAAAATTCCAAGAAATAGCACATCAACCAGAATTGGAGGATGGAATTGAAAAATAACAACTCAGCTAAAGCTCAAAAAAAAGTAGTAGAAAAGATAATGTATAATTTAACCTACTATTAAGAGGTAAGCAACTAAAAAAATAGGTGAAAAAATGTGTTAACAGATGAATGGAGAGCACTTTGCATTTAATTAGTCCAGTAAATATTTATTAAGTATTTAGTACTGAGAACAGTGTGGGAAAAGGGATAAAACAGTTGTTATGGGGGACTTACTCTCTATTTTTCTTTTCTTTTTTTTTCAGACGGAGTCTCACTCTGTTGCCCGGGCTAGACTGAGTGCCGTGGCGTCAGCCTCGCTCACAGCAACCTCAAACTCCTGGGCTCGAGCAATCCTCCTGCCTCAGCCTCCTGAGTAGCTGGGACTACAGGCATGCGCCACCATGCCCGGCTCATTTTTTCTATATATTTTTAGTTGGCCAATTAATTGCTTTGTATTTATAGTAGAGATGGGGTCTCACTCTTGCTCAGGCTGGTTTCGAACTCCTGACCTTGAGCGATCCGCCTGCCTCGGCCTCCCAGAGAGCTAGGATTACAGGCATGAGCCACCGCGCCCGGCCTCTATTTTTCTTTTTTAACTGAGCTTGCATTTAGTGGGAAAGACAGATTAATAATAATAAAAGTGACAATGATATTCAAATAATATTGATAAAAATAACTTTTAGGTTAGCTTAAAACTTCCTACGAAACTGTCTTTTTGGAATAGCAACATTGGCCTCTCCTAGGAACTTGTTAGAAATATAAGTCCCACTCTAGACTTACTAAATCAGAATCTGCATTTTAACAAGATCCCTAGGAGACATATGTGTAAATTCCAGTTTGAGAGGCAATGATCTACAACATGCTAAACTTTACATGGATTACCTTCTTAAAATTGCACAACAACCTTACAAAGGAGGTACCAATTTGCACCCACATTTGATGCCTGAAGATCTTGAAGCTTAACTAGCTAAGCAATTTGCTCAAGGTAACACAGGTAGTAAAGTACTAGCGCAATCTGAATCACAGCAGATTGATTTTCAATACTGATATAGTTTGGATAGTTTGTCTCCTCCAAATCTCACATTGGAATTGGATCTCCAGTGTTGGAGATGGGAGGTGCTCGGGTCACAGGGGCAAATCCCTCCCCTCTTGAATGGCCTGGTGCCTTTCCCCAGGTAATGAGTTCACCCTGTGTTAGTTCACTGGAGAGCTGATTGTTTAAAAGAACCTGGCACCTCCTCCTCCTTCTCTTGTTCTTTCTCTCACTGTGTGACATGCCTGCTCCCCCTTCACCTTCCACCTTAATCAGAAGCTCTCTGAAGCCTTCACCAAACACAGGTGCTGGTGTCAGGCTTCTTATACAGCCTGCAGAACCCTGAGCCAAATAAACCACTTTTTAAAAATAAATTAAATGACCCAGTCTCAGGTATTTCTTTATAGCAATACAAAATGGCCTAATACAAAACCCATATTCTGTTTATCTGCATATAAAATAATCCTTAAAAGGATAACAAGAGCCAACCAGCACCTTCCTAATGCCTTGGAAGCTGCTTTGGATTCATTTTGTAACTGTCAAGATCAGAGGTAAGTCATCTTTTTATTCAACAACCACAGCAATGTATCTGCATCATCTCACTAGGAGTTTCACTGGACATAAAAGGCTGTGGAGAGCTATGGAGGCTGCCAAGTCCCCATAAGTCTTGTGTCCAGCTGCTTCTGCACCAGAACCTCCCCAGTTGTTTTGAAAGGTAACAACTCTGATAAATCAACCCCAGTGATCAAAACCCTATGTGGGATTTCACAGGCTTCAGGAACTCTTGGGCACCACTGGGCCTGCCGGGCTTAATACCTGAAGTACAGTTTACCTTCTTTCTGCAGTTTGTTCAGTTAGTCTCAGATAATATGCAACATCTGAAATGGCCATTCCAAATTCTGTCAGCTGCCAGGACAGAGGTGGAGAAAAGAAGAAACTACCACATGGCAAAGGAAAAAACAATTTCCAACAATTTCTCAGCTAGTTTCAATCAGCTAAGGAATGAATTCTTCTAGGTAAAATCAAAACAAAATAGTTTTCAAAAATGTCTTTTCAGTCAATGGTTCAATCTTAAAATTTAGTTTTCCTAAGGTCTTTTCAAATTCAAGAGGTGACATGCAGGAAAAATATGTCAAATTCATTTGTTTGCTTTTAAAAAAGACAAGGCAGCCTTCACCCAGTTTGGATGACTTTTTTCAAGTTGGTTTCTAACAGCAACTTAAAAGAAAGATGACTGGAATCAAAGAAGAGACGGGCAAAATTTCATAATGAAAGAAAACCGTTTTACCCCTCTCGGGCTTAGAGGAAGTTGGGCTGGATAACCTAAACAATCGCTTTGGAGACTGCACTGTTCAGTTCTACACATGAACCACGCAGAGGGGCTTTCTCCATCATAATCACAATCCCCTGTGGTTAACGTCTCTCTCTCTCTTCCATTTGAGTTTGCTGGTTACATTGATAAGGATGTAGTTGAATATTTCCTTTAACAGAGATATTTAAAAACGTTTGATTTGTAGGGTATCCCAGTGGTGCCATATCATGTTAAATTGTTTTACTTCTTCAGGGTTAAAAGTGACCCCTTGTATTTTTTAATATGGCTATAGTGGAGGTTGATGGGTGGTTGATAAAGCAATTACATGAATTTTTTTTTCTGTGCTTTATATGATACAAATAACATGAGAATGGCAATGGGGATTATAAAGTGCTCAGAAAACTGGTCTGCTGGGAAAATTATGAAAAAGTGTGGAGCTTTAGGATTTGTACTTTTCTTTTGAACAAACCGAGTGGCAGCCTTCCAAAAGGATATACAGATCGTATATGGCAAGTTGGGCAAACTTTTGCCAACTTCAGTAGATTGTAGTGGCTGTGGTGAGTTGTGTTGAAGATTTTAAACTATTTCAGGACTCTGAGGATAAGAGCTAAGGGATCAATTAGTAATCTCTGCCATTGGCAATTGTGGTTGGGGGTGGGGCAGGGTGGTTACCCACATTTGATTTCCAGATTATTTGCTATATCTGATCTAGGCTCTTGCTTTTCATAGGACCACTGAAGACTATATATACTTTCCCTTTTCCAAAGAGCTTTTCCACTATCATCCATATCATGTTCTTCCCACTTATTACATAAATAAGTCAGGAAGCCATCAGTGGTTTAGCGAGAAAGAAGTTGATGTAATCTGAGCAGTAAATGACAATTTAATTGTTTTACAGGGCTTATGCCCAGGAGAGTTTGAAAAGCCTTTTAAGTACTTATCATTGTACATAAACCCTAAATCTCTATCATTTTTCATGGAAAAGAAAAATGAGTTTCCAAAAAATCCAAATAAGTCATTTGGATGATATGATTGAAATTAAATATATATCCTTCTTCACTCACAGCATCCTAGCCAATTGCAGTAGAAACTGAGTGACCAGGGACAAGAACTCTCAAGTGATGTGGGATGGGCACCAAGGTGGCAGTGGAAAAGGAATTTAGAGATATCCATAAAGTCAAATCTATATAAAAGACCCAAAAGAAAGTAATCTAGGTAAGTAGTGAATACCAGAAGACTGACACGGGAGGTGAAGTGGGGTGGGGTGGGGTGAGGAGAGTGATGGCTAATGGGTGAGAATTCAGGAGCAGGGACAGCTTTTCCAAATCCTGTGAATCTTCAAAACTTTGCTTTCTGCCTTTCAGGCCTCTACTATCAGTTTCCTTGCCATTCATGGCCATCATTACGGTAACGCTAAATATTTTAAGTTTTGGTTACAGTCGCATTCCACTTAAAAGCACACAGATCTTTGACAAAGTAGTGCCAACTGTTGTAACAAATTAACCACAGCATCTCAGTGAATTAATTCAAGATTTCTTTTTCTCATTAATTTAAGATTCAATTGGCAATGGAGACAAGTTACTAATCCCTTTTGCTCACATTCCATTATCCTGAATCCAGACTCATGGCCACACCTTGTCACAAGGGAGGCTGGGAGATGTAGTCTGGCTGTATGCCTAGAAAGAAAGGGAGCAGGTGGAACATTTAGCCAATCTGTGCCACAGAGGTGTAGACAGTTTGCTTTAATCAGATAATCTAGTACATTAATCCTTAAATATATTATATATATTGTGTCTTGTCCAGATAGTTGTGTTAATTTTTATTATCTGTCAGTTCTGTCAGTCTTCTTGCTTCGTGCTGTACCTTCAACCTTTGGCTTGTGAAAAATATGGCTATTCTTTGTATTTTGCTTTAAAAACCACCTAGTATGGCTTCATAACAAAGGAGATGACAATGTATTCTCCTTTGTATATCTTCTACTATCATGATGATAGCAGGATACATTCAACGAGTAGCATCTGTACAATTCTGCAAATGTCCTATAGTATCTAATTTTTCATTTGCAGCACTCTCAAACTTGAAGCTCTATACTTTTGTTATCTCAATCTTGTGCCCAGAAATTGACAGGCGGTACCTGAGTATCCAAAAACAATCTCAGTAACAGCATGCCCAATAGATGTCAGGTCTAATCAGGAGCAATATAAATGTAGCAAAAAAGTTGATTAGAATTGAAATCATTTTGTAATTTAATTTTCCTTTTCCCTCCCATTTATCCCTTTTTCTCCTTCTATTTCTTCTTCTCCTGTGCCTCTTTCATCCTCATATACCAGAAATAGACCCTTGAGGAAAGCCCTGTTTGTGACCAGGTGGCATTACTTTGTAATATCCTGAGAAAGAAATGCACAAAATCTGACACTGTGACCAAGACTCTTCTTACTTTGACTGAACCATATACACAGATGTGACTTGGAATGAATCCAATGTAGAGCAAACCAAACAGTTTCATAATTCTCCATTTGAATCAGCCCAGTTCCCAACATTTTATATGTGTGCCATGTCCTGATGGAAGCAAATAAGTGGCTTGGGCCATTCCAGGACTGAATTTACCATGATCCACAGAACTTGGAAGAGTAAGATATACTTAAATGATGTAGTAAGTAATGAACTGGTTGATTACCCTTCTAATTTTTTATCAGTTATGGGACAAATCAGTTTTGAATTGATATTCCACTGCCAATATGAATGAGCTCATAAAATATGTAAATATAGCATTTAATAGTTTTTTGCGAACATATTATTACCTTGGAACGTCCATAATATTTTCCCATCAATTGATTTTGTCATTCTTTGGGATATTTATTCATTGAAAGGTAAAAACTGAAGTCTTTTTAAGTTGATGCCTTGACCTATATTCAGCCCCTGGAATTGCTTTAAAATTATCCTACACTTCTCAATCCCTGACCAAAATCTAAGTGAGTGTACACTAGAGATTTACAAGATATATCAGAGGCTTGCTTTATTTAAAAATCATTTTTAATGGTTTCATTCTGGAAAGTAAAACTTAAAACATCTTGTCAAGTACTTCTATGATGGTTATTAAAAATACATTTGTATTTCAGGGTAGATTTAAACCATATGTTCTTATTTGCTTCCATTTAGCACATTAAACTACTATTTTGCAAGGGACAATCAATATCCAAGAAACCACAAGAGCACCCTCTTAAAAATAGTTTCATATGTTTCTTCTTTTAGCAGAAAGTGACACTTTTTCTCCCCACCTGCCAGCATTGAGCACACCTGGAAGGGTTTATATTTAACTAAAATTTAGACTTCATAAAACTGGAATCATTTCTAGACTTGGCAAGTTTTTATTCATTTGAATGAGGACTGAGTTAGAAGTTAGAACGCTGCCTTAAATTTCTTTTGGCCATTTTTCTTTTGGATTTTTCCAGTGATTTAAACATTTAGAAGATTGGATATCAAGCAGCATTTATCTAAGTATTTTAAAACTGTGCCAAAATAAAAGCTAATCATTTTGTAATCATTTTGTAATCAGTATGCATAGAAGAGAAGAAGCAGCAGTAAAGCAGTTGCTGCATGTTTGCTGACAAAATATTTAATCCAAACATTTAATTTCAATCTGCCACTGTTCTCAGTCAGTATAATTACTTTAAGCAAATACCATGTTGGAAAAAATAGTCCCAGCCACTGAAATGTAAATAATACAATATAATCATCACTACACTCAAATTCATATACTATAATTTATTTGGATCAATTTCATAAACATGGGTGTAATAATGTTTAAATTATCGTAAACATGCAGATCCAGGCCACACTTATAGGAGGGAGTTGGTTTACTCTTTCTTGTTAGCTACATACACCTGAAATAAAAATTGCTGAACAAGAAAAATAACATGGATCTTCTTATACTATTAATAGGGAGGGGCAAAATTAGTTTTGCACTTTTTTGTCATTATGTCATGGTTAAACAATGTGCATAGTCTAAGAGAATTGGCAAAATCGTTTCTCCAATATGTATTTGTAGAATATGTTAGATGTGACATGGTAGATATGATAAGTATACACAAAGTAAAAGTTTCTGGAAATACATATGTATATGATAAATGTGTTTTAGGTAAAAGTTTCTAGAAATATAGAAACAACAAATATAGATTCTCTTTTAACAGAGGTCAACATCAAGAAAAGCATTAACCGATTTTTAAAAATAAGAATCAATATAAATGTGGCAGTATGAAAATAAATAAACAATCCTAGAGCAGGGCCTTTGTTGATTTATCTTTGTATCCTCAGCATCTACAAAATACTGGACCCACAGAAGGTGAAGTTACAGGAAGTCCCCATTATGGCACCCAGTCTGCTCTCTCAGCCATTCCTGCTGAATCTGCCTTACCCACCACTTCCCCTCAGGCAAACAGCATTTGAATATTCTTTGTGAAGAGGAGGTCAACTATTGGACTAGGGTGGCAACATGACCCAGGCTGATCATCAATCCATGAGGTAGTCTGATAAATATGGCTTTTTGTATAGAGCTCTAAACCAATCAGATAAACTCCCTGTACACATAACTAAAGCAATGACCAATAAATATTTGTGTAATTTATTAATATAGCATATTTTAACTCTTCACTTTAAAACTGTTAAAATAATCTTATTTTGATATCTGTGATTTATTTCAAAATAATATGGGAGCAGGGAAATAAGTATTTGAGACGAAACAAAATCGGGCAGGTCTTGTCAATTCTTAAAGCTGGGGATGGGTTTATAAGAATTTATTACACTATTCTTTGTACATTTAATAATTTTCCATATTAAAAAATTAAAAACTCTATTCTTATGCCTAAAGTCAGCCATAGGCTCTGGCAATGTAGTGGCCCTTCTCCATAATTCATTGACTAACTGCTGGTATAACATTCCAATGTCTCTCCCGGTGATAATTCTGCTTTTATACTTCCCTTTATCAGTTTGCAGAGTTCAGAGAACTGGATCAATGCTTTCAGCTGCCTATAACAGAACACCCAACTAAATGTGGTATGTACAATAAGGACCTTTATTTCTCTCAAAATAAGATATCTAGAGATAGATATTTCTAGGGGCAAATACCATTAAACATCTTACCATCTCTGTACTTTATTATCTTCAGTGATATTTACTAAAAATTTAGACCTCATAATTTGGACTTATATCCATCTTTCAAGATGACTGTCAAAATTCCTGCCATAATAGTGGACAATGTCAGATCTAAGAAGAAAGCCTTTTTTTTCTCCATGTTTCTCTTTTGTTTAAACTCTTGCCGGAAAGACCACAGCAAAAATTCCTTAATATCACATTGCCCAGTGGCTAAACACCAGGAGATTGAAAAATCAGTATTTGCCATTTTTAGCTTCTGCACTAAAAGAGAGGCTCTGCAGCAGGTAATGTGGTAGGAGCTGTGTTTGCACTAGATTTCAGTGACTGACACTAACATGGCATCTGTATCAGTTACTCCTGCCACAATAATGCTGGGGAACAAATAGCCACAAAACCTCAGCCGTGTACAATAGACCTTTCTAAGCAGTTATGTAGGGTTCAACTTACCGGAGCTAGACTTGACTAATGTCATTTGGCCTCATTCATTTATAAATCTGTGGTTAGCTGCTGGTGGACAAGTTAGCTTGGCTGATCTTGGCTGGGCTGCTTACATGGCTGGTTTGCCTAAATAACACTGACTCCTCCCTGAGGTCTCTGCTCAAGTGTCATTTTTCAACAAAGTCTTGCCTGACCTTTATTAGAACCAATCACTGTAATATAAATTTTCATCATAATATAAATAGTCCCTTTGTAGAATGGGCCTAATTAAAGTTTTACATTAGTTGGTTGCCCTTTTCAATAAATTTCATATTTTGAAATAATTTTAGAAATACAGAGGAGTTATAAAGATAGTACAAAGAGTTCCCACATACCATTTACCAAACTTCCTCTGATGTTAACATTTTATATAATCATGCTACGTTTATGAAAACTAGGAAATTAACATTGCTATAATACAGACTCTATTTCATCAGTTTTTCCCTATTTGACTAGTTTTTCCACTTTTATCGGTTTTCCCCTGTTTCAGGACCCAATCCAGGATTCCATGAGGTGTTTACTTGTCATGTCTCTTTACCCTCTTCTAAATGTCCGCCAGGAGCAAAATTGCCTCCCAGTAATGAGGCACACCACTCCACTCCACTCAAAACTCAGTGACAATTATGACAACATCCGCCTTGTTAAACTTTCTATTTTCGTTACCCAACATAGTCTAGCCCATTGTAACAATTCATCATCAATATTTCGATGTTATAAATGCTAAATTGAAGAGAGTATCATTCAGATTATTTGTCCTTCATTGGCTCCTCATTCATTTAGTAACGAATGAAAACATTTTTGGTTATCACAACTTGCATCTGGTGGGTAGAGGCCAGGGTGGCTCTAAACATTCTACAGTGCACAGGAGAGCACCCCATAATAAACAGTCATGTGGCCAAAAATGTCAACAGTGCTGCGGTTGAGAATCTTTGGTAGTGGAAGAGATTGACATTCAGGTAAAGACTCCCAGGATGAAGAAGGCTAAGTAAACATTTTACAAAGTATTCTAGAAATCATACAAAAAGAAACAAAGAAATACTAATCACTTAGAAGCTCCATCTTAAGAGTAATAATAAGACAGCTATCTGCAGATTCAAAACATGCTTAAAGGCTTTAAAGGCAGCTGAGATTAGACAGAAGAGAGAGAAGAAGAGAATATGCTCAGAGGATATATTAAATATACGGTAGCATAAATATCTGCTACGGTATATACAAGATATATTACCTTGTGATGTATCACATTTTGACCACCTATATGTCTTTATCTAGTGAAAATGTATGTACAATTATTGTATTCTAGATATGAAGAGTCCTTAGAGATAATCTGGTATGAATGTCTCCTTTAATAGATGAAGAAATTGAGACCAAAAGAGTCTACGATTTATTCTTCATCATACAGAGCTTTAGTAGTAGAGTTGGGCTGGAACACTGGAAACTAACTCTCCGTATATCAAGACTCTTCAATAAAACCACAATGTGTCATTTAATCCAAACGTGTACATATTTAGTAAACACACGTTTCATACAACAAAACCTCTGAAAAACAAAACAAAGTGAAATAATACTTATCTCTGATTTAACGATTCAGAGAATGTGAAGAAAATATCTACAAAATGTTTTGACTTAGTTTTTGAAAAAACTCAAAGCTATTGGTTTTTTCCAACATACCAAATTACAAAGGAACATATTTTTCAATAGTAAAAACACAGTAAGCAGTCTGTAAGCATTTCTTAGGATCTTGATTATTTTGATAAAGCATGAGTTCTGTTGTCATAAAACAAATTTAGTGTCACTAACGGTAATAAAGAAGTGTTCTGGGAAGAACATATATACTAATATTTTTTAAATGACAATGAATTGTACCATTATAAAATGCATTAAATTAAAAAGCCTTATTTAAAAGTAGTTTAAAAATACTAAGAACAAAAACAGCCCATGGTACTTACAGAAATTTTGCTCTCTGTTGATGATGTGAAATGAGGCAAAGTTAGACAGGCTGACTGGCATAGGTAATATGTAGATACTATAACATAGGTCATGTAATATATATCATTCACACTTTCCTGCATTATAATGTTGGGGCATGAAGATCCAGATAGAATTTTCTCAACAAAATATTGACTTCTTTTTCAATATTGGGTCATAAATGTTTTTTGGACAATATCTTATGTGGGAGCCAATATTTAAATTTAAACTACTGGATATAACTCCTTATTATTGATTCACTTAATTGAAGTAGGTAGTTTAAGAAACTCACAAAGTCAGTCTTTTAGTTAAAGTGCTATATATGGACACTGAACAATTCCTAACTAACAGGTATCAAGACTTGATTGTAAATGTTGCCAGTTAGAAAATTGCATGTATAAGAACAGAAACTGCAATATTCTTTTGAACTTTAACCATGAGAAAGTTATTGAAGGGTTTATAGGAAGATGAAAACCCACAGATATCTTATCAAGCAATAACAATTTTAATGTCAAGGGGAAATGCTGGTTGTATCAAGGATGAAGTGCATAGAAATGGTGAGTACTGTAAAAATGTAGAAATAAAACTATTAAATATATAAAATGAAAGTTATGGTCAGTATAAAGACAATATTGGAAAAACAATGCTGCAGTTGTGAGCTCCTTGAAGGGAAGAACTGTGTTTAGGTAACTTTGGGTCTTTGATGATGAATAGATAGGCTGGCGTGTAACAGATGTTAGATAAATGTTAGTAGAAAGAATTAATGAATAGGTAATTAGGGTGTTATAGATTTCTGGTACCATGCTTTCAAAGAGAAAATGCATTCTGAAAATAACCTAATTGTGAAGTTCTTTTACACAAATAACCTATTTTCACTGTAAAAGTATTAGGAATTATAAAAAATGAAACAAAAATGACCCATATATTACCATCTAGATATAACCATTGGTAGTATTCAGAAGTATATTTTTCTAGGTATTTTTCTTGTTACAGTAAAGCTTTATAAGTATTTCAAAAGAGATGGAAAAGCTAGAGAAGAAATAGATTGAACACCAACTGTCATTCATTCATTCAGAGATTCAGGGAAGGGTATTAATTGAGACCATTGGCGAAAGTTTACCTTGAAGAGAATGCAAAAATTAGAGGATAAATTATGCACTATGCCTCCTCCTTTGATAGGCTTCCTCAATGCCTACCATGATGATGATTTTCTCCTTTGGGAAGAATTTAACCTTAGTTGCTACCAATACCCAGGGAGAGGGGCAGAGAAAAAGAGAGAAAGTGTGTGTGAGAGAGAACCTTTCTAAAAGGATAAGGACCATTTGGATTTAAATTTGTAGTTAAACATAATGTTGCTATGATATAAAAGAGTATTCACTTGCTCTAAGTAAATCAAATGGAAAACATCTTTTAAAACTTACTGACCTTGTTAGTAATTGAAATTAAACAGATTTTACCCAATTTCTTTGTTTTCTTTTCTCCTTTCAGTGAGACTCTATCTGAAGAATGCCTGGGATTTGCATCTCACAGTGCCAGATATTGTAGAGTCAAAAATATGTGAACAAGTACAACTAGAAAATATCGGGCATATGGCATGAAACACATTTTCATTCATTTTACAGAGGGGGGAAAATACATTTTAACAGAATGCAAAATATTGTGCTCTGGTTTACTTGCCAAATAGAGAAAAGTGTGAATTTTAGCAAGGAATTCAATGGCTACTTTAAATTGGGGGAGTTTAGAGTAATTGCTTCTATAAGCAAATAATTAGACAGATTGAGTGGATGTTAGAATTTAAGAAAGAGCTTGTTAGAGACTATCTGATTTTCTCTTTTTCTTGCTAACTGAAAGATTTGTTCTGATGAATTTCACTTCTATAGAAATCTCAACTTTTGCAGACCAGAAAGCAAGAGAGACAGTGTATATGCCTCAATATCAGGAGATTTCTGGGCTATTGTGTGTTCATTGTTCTATGAGGCACCATAGATAAAAGAGATAGTCATCTCTTTGCTTATTAGTCTGTTTCCTTCCAAATAGCATTGTGAGCAACCCTAAATATAACTGTACAAGACTGGTTGACATGAAGTATTAAGTAACCCCGCCTACACAAATCATTGGGAATAACCAATTTTAATTAGTTAACTGGAAACCCATCATCCAACAGTGAAAGAACCAACTGAGCCAAGCCCATTTCAAAAGCCTGCCTTGGAATGATGTTACCTTCAGAAAAATTACAACCATAATTCTTAGAAGTGAAGATTTACCTTATTATAGGTCAAAAATGACTGTCTGAACACAACACCTTCTCTTACTTACCAGATTGGTTTACATGAGAAAACAGAACTCATCCCTCCTGAAACTCAGCACAGAAGAAAAGACTGCCACTCTAGTAGTAAGCAGGATAGAAACGATCCGACAGGCAGAGTTATTTATTGCTCCCAGCAGGTGTCAGATGCCATAGTTTCTTTGCAACCATCAACACCCTGGGGCTTTTTAGTTCCACATCCAAGACAAGGAAGAAGGGGGATGGCGACTAACCCCAAGGGATTAGGTACCTGAATCTTATCCCAACTACCAGCAAACTCCAGCTGTGTTTAAATGTTTTTTTGAGGAATTTCTGATGCTCAGTGGTTGCTGATTACTTCCAGATTTTAGTTCTACCCCACTGGATATTTTCTACCAAGAGTTTTATCTGTTGTTAAAATTGCAATTGCTACAAGGAAATGTCTTCTCTTAAACCAGTCCCCAAAACATGAACTGTTGTAACAGTTAAACAACAACAATAAAAAAAAAAAAGCAAAACAAAACAAAGCCTACCTACTCTGTAAAAATACATTAATCACACTGATAGCGCAGTGAGTCAGAATATCTAGGTAGGACTGGTGACATTTGTTTGGGATTCTCAACAAACACTCTCAGAAACCAAGATGTGATTGCTGATGTTAGGATATGATGCCTTTTAAGGGCTTGAGTACATGTTCTTGATTCACTTATATCTGAACTGACAAGATAAAAGTTTGAAGTCAGAATAATAGCCCAACTAGTAATGGGACATAATTATTCAGATCTTTCCCCCCTGAATTTATTTAGAATACTTCCTCTCAATAGCAAAAAAACAAAAACCAAACAAACAAAAACACTCAAAACACTGAGTAGTTTATAATACCGAAAATTGAATCATTCAGGGACCAATTTTCTAAGATGCTCTCTATATAAATACATATGTGTCTATATGAGTATATATGAAAATGTAATCTAAGGCACAGATACATATATACCTTAGACTCCCCTAAGGAACTTAATTGACATTTTTACTTGGCAATGAGGTTTAAAAACACCCAAATGCACTAAATAGACCTTCCCATGGTTCAAACTTGTATTGAATACCTTCTGGTTTACAAATGCTGCTTCTGTTGTTGCTGCTGCTGCTGCTATTTTTAGAATCCTGGGTTGCTAGAGATACTTATTGCCTCTTGGAGGACTGCTGTGCCTGAAGGTTTTCCTCTAGAAAAATTTCTCTATCATGAATGTCAACCAAACCTATCAAATGCTCCTCTGCTGCTGCCCATTCTCCTCCCAACTACACAAAATACAGAGAGTTAAAAATGTTCCCTCTTTTGAAAAATTGGTGCAATTTTTTTCAAGTGAGTACAGACTAATTATGCAACACATGACAAAAGTCAATATTTTTCAAATATGAAAGCACCTCACTCCATAGACAATTTATGTCCCTTCAAAAAAATAAAAATACACAAGCCTCATCTACGGATATTAAGCTTTAAATCACCCTTTTTGTTGGCTTTCAGCCATTAAAGGACACATATTTGACTAGGTCAGATTTCATAAAGCTTGCAACACAGCTATACAGACTGAATTACGAAAATAAATGGAGGTCATGTCCACACATCCAAAGTGAAGATGAAAATTGAGGTAATTGAGCTAATTATGATCATTCTTGTTTCCACCACTCTTCTGTGAGAGAATCCAGATAACCGAGGGAAAAGTGTGGCCTCCTTTTCCAAATCATTGCCTCAATTAATCACGTCAGTTTTCACATGTAGAGAAGGATGGCATCAGTTAATAATAGATAGTTTCATATCCTTCTTACTATATCCTTAATGTATCTCAGTGTTCATATCGAGGGTAAGCATGTAGTTATTGCCTCTTTCTTTGTAGCAAGCCTCCCCCATTACAGACCCTAAAATGGTTATAGAATCCACTCCCCTGTATAATAAATTCTTATTAAATGCTATCTATGATTTTCAGTGGCATGCTGCTTGAGTTGAGCAACAAAAGAATTGTACTATATTCCACAAAGTTGCATCACAAACTTCTGTACCAAGAAGTACAAATACAGCCTTACCATTGCAATTTGTCACAGTCTTCCGTGGTTTATAGCTCATGGAAGTCAATTCTACTCATAACATGAGCCCTGCACTAAAGAAAAGACAACTTGCATTTTATTAAAAAAATAAAATTAAGAGCAGAAGTGAGAATGCAATACCCATATTTTCTCCAGGATAATTATCCCATTAATATCAGAATAATCACATTATTATATTTTCTTTATATCACACATTGTATCATATATCATCTGTAAATATTCAAAAGACAAAGGAATCAAATGAAAATTTAAGTACACCTTTACTTAAAGCCAACTATCTTCAAATTGGGTACTTGAAGACAGCATTAATGATTAGGAGGTGGCGCTGACCTTCAGGACCCACAAACTGGTAAAGAAGGAGGCAGACATATATGCACTAATCATTGAACAAGGCAGATCAAGTGGATCACCAAATGCAAACTAGCATCAGACGTCTATGGGGCAGAGATGGGGGCCCAGTGATCCAAGTGGAGGAATTCAACTGGTGTCATAGAAGAGGTATCCTCTTGGAATTGGTTCTTACAACATGAACACTAAACTGATATTTGTGTGAGCCATAATCTTTGGTGGCTAGTGACAGAAATTCAAATCAAACTAACTTTAGTAAGAAAACACCAGTTTATTGCTTCACAAATTGAGAATGTTAATGGTGAATCTGGAGAGTAATGGCAAAAGAGGTGCTCAAAGCCATGATGAATTTCTCTCTGCTTCTCGTTTTGCTTTTCATAGTATATCACTTTCATTCTCCCAAAACAGCTTCCCTCTGGGGTTGCAACCATGGCTAAGAATTGCTAGAGCTCATCCAGTTAGCATTTTATGACCAGAGAAGAAAGTTGCTTTGTTATCCTTACTCCATTTTGAAAAATCCAACTTAAAGCTCTTACTGGCCCAGTTTGCATCACAAGCCTAACTTTCAGACCCATTACCAGGGCAGGATAGGAATGGCTGTTAGGGAAAGTAAATATGGTTTCCACCACAAAGAATTTGAAGAAAGTGGGAAATAGATTAAGTAGTTAAAAATATGTATGGCTTAAGGCTGAAGATGAAAAGGAAGAAGAACTAGGAATGAAGTAGTATAAATTACACTGCAAAGATATTTGGGGGGTAGATTATGGGTCATATCACGTATGAGTTAAAGAGCTTAAATATTTTTCTATAGACCATAGGGAAATAAAAGATGTATAAGGATATGATCAGCTCTGTCATAAACTGTAGATTTGGGGAGTTTCATGAAGTGGGAAGGGGAAAATAGACAGAAGGAAATCAAGAAGAATATCAGACCACTAGAGTCAAGAAAAATAGCTTCTCCTCCCAATGTGCCACCATCTAGCTACCTGGCTTTTGGCAGATCATCTCTCTTGGCATGGTGCTTCACATTTATAAAAATGAAAATCAGAATATCTCTTCCACCTATCCCATGATGTTACTAAAAACAATTGCTCTTGAATAACTTAGAAGCACTAAATAAATTCAGGGTGTTATTATTTGTAATATCAATGCCATTCAAAATTTCATTTCATTAAAGAATGCAAGACTTCATTTTAAGTATGTCACATTGTTAATCACTACGTTCGAACTTAACCAGGCTGTACGTGAAATGGAAGAAAATGAGCAAAGTTTCACTGCAAATTAATAAAAACAATTAAATAATGTCTGCTATCAATATCTCATTCTAATTCCATGAGAAAATCATGAATGGGAAAAAATGTCAATGTGATGTAATGGAAAAATCTTGGGATTTGGCAACAGACTTGCATGGTATTTAGTGCCTATTCTACACAACACTAGTTATATTTCCTTGGGAAATAAGTTGACCTCTCTGAGCCATACACAAATGGAAAATAAATTTATTTCCTTGGGTAATAAATTAACCTCTCTAAGCCTCATCTGCAAAACAGCAATATCTTGTAAGGATTAAAAATAACAAAAAGTCCTAATAAATTATCTGGCATTCAATAACTGTTAGTCCTTCTGTATTCTTGGTTCATTGCATTGACCTTAGCTTTCGTGTTCTAATTCCTATCACAAATATTAACTAAATATGGTAAATAAAGTTAGTATTGTAAATAAAATCTAGCTATCCATCAGATTGAGAACTCTTCAATGATCTGTCTATACACTTTCAATCAAAAAGTATTATTATACATCTATTATATGAATAGCAATTATCTTATTGATTTGGATATGCTTATCATTCAGAAGTAAGCAAAGAACTAAAAAGTAATTTCAGAAAATAAGATAAAGAAATCAAAGAAAAAGATTTAGGAGGAAAATCATTCTTTCTTGCCTTCCTCTGGAAACAAACAGAAAACATGCTTTATTTGAGGAAAGTGTTGCATAATTTTAAAATTACAAGTAAAAGTTGAGATGTGACGTAAAACACATTTTTCTTTCAAAAGGAAAACTGTTATTTCAAGTCATTAAAATATGATGATTTCATTTTTAGGCATATGTAAAATCTAAGACACTATTATTAGATGGTCTTAGATTGCAATGATAGGAAATATAAAAGCTGAGCATGAAGTTTGTCCTTTTCTCTCCACCTTTTATCGTTTTGATGCTGATTTAACATTACAAAGACAATGATTGGAAATTATATTTTCCATTGTGTAGGGCACACTTAAATGCTTGCATTTGTAGTGCTTATAGTAAACTCTGCTGAACTTTTGAACGGCTTTTGTTGTCTGACGAAACTTTGCCAATATTACAGTTTTCTCCTTTAGAAAATACTTTTATAGTCTTAATTGTAACTTGATAGTTCAATGATGTTGAACCCTGGATAGGAAATAATATTTGAGGTCTCATCATTTTTTACCAAACAGATGAGAATGGTCTTTATAAACCTCTAATAATAAGCTGTCTATCCCCAAAATATAATCCTCTTAGAATAGCTATATTGACTTAATTATGGTATAACACAAGATATCTAAATTTAATTTAGTGAGGAAGCCATTTCTATTGGATATGTAACAAGATAAAGAAGATGGAGAAAAGTATTACCCTAGATTAACTTTGAACATATTTACCATTGATGAAGTCCTTTAATCATTGCGTCTGATGTTGGGAAGATGATATTATGGGCAGGGAAAAGAAAGTAAGCAAAAATGGAAAGGAGAGAAAAAATATAAATGAATAGACTTCCCATAAGCCTAACATCTAGTCTTCAGAAATTCAGTTGAAGCTACTGAAAGAAGAAAAAAAACTTTTGACTCCTTTTCTCTATAACCTTCCTGTCTTGAATTCTAGATGCACTTTAAAAAATGGAAAATCCTAGAAAAGGTTAATTTTGGAGGAGGGCAGAGGAGACACTCTAATACCTGCTCTTCATCATAGAAATCAATAACAACCACAACAAAAAATAACTTCCCATGATTCACAGCATGCCAATACCAGAATATCATGCAGTTATTTGAATTCATTGCTAAGTTTAAAGCAGGGCTGAAAAGGAGTATGCACTGGTATGTTTCTGAGATGGGCTGCAAGGCACAGTTGTGAGGATATGGTCTGTGAGCAAAGGCTGTTATACCAGGTCTAAGACTTGAATATTCTCAGTTGGAACAAACTTCTTTGAGGCTGGTCAATTAGTAGCCTAGTAGCATGGTGGGAAAGGCAAGCTTCTGGGAGCCAGGCCGACATGAGCTTCAATCTGTCACCACCAATTATTGCTCGTGTAACGTTCTACAAGTAATTAAAATAATTTGAAGCTATTTATTTGCTAAGCTAGGAAAAAAGTACCTAGTTCACAATACTTTTGTGAATATTAAGTAGAATAATTTATATATAAGGTAATTATCATATAATAAGTTTTCAATAATTGTTCATACATTTATTTGACCCATTCCAACTATACAGCACAATAC
The DNA here is from genome assembly GCA_008086735.1 of Cheirogaleus medius. Classification (NCBI taxonomy): domain Eukaryota; kingdom Metazoa; phylum Chordata; class Mammalia; order Primates; family Cheirogaleidae; genus Cheirogaleus; species Cheirogaleus medius. The sequence continues at coordinate 12,190,972 of VBSM01001562.1, forward strand.
TTAAGTGTACCAACCAATGAGGCAGCAACATGTGGTAGTTAAGAGTAGGGTCTACAGACTGATTACCTGGATTCAAATCCTGGTTCTCCTTAATTAATTCATTTTTAAAATGGGGACAATAAGAGTACCTTCTCCATAGGGATATTATGATGAATAAGTGGGCTGATATGTGTAAAATGCTTAGAAGAGTGCATGGCACATAGTTAGCAGGATGTAAATGTTTGCTATTACTATTATTTGATTGGGTTATTGGTGCTCTGTTAAGCCCCAGATACTCTCACAACAGTTTGGCTCTATGTTCCTCTCCCTTTCTTGTTGAAATCTGAATGATTCATATCTTTGTTTTATTTACAGATATGGCTATGTCTTCAGATGCCTCCTGGTATAGTAAACCTGTTTTTCAAAGGGTGTTGCGGCAAAGGAAGACCCATGCTCATGAGCAAAGAAGAACCCAGTAACACATTCTTCTGGTCTGATAAATTCTGGGAACGGCAGACCTTATTTCTAAGTAGCCAAGTCCTGAAATAAGATGTGTATATGATAGGAATCAAACTGAAAGTCAAAACATTGGTATCTATTTTCTTCATCTATTCACCAGGGATAATAATATCAGTATCATAGGACTGTTAATTAAAAATAAATAAATAAAATATTATTTTTTAATAAATGCAGATTATTTAGTTTTTGTTTCCTGGTTGGTGCTTTTATCTCTATCGATCCATCTATCTATCTATTTATGTAACTACCTAGTCATGTGCCACATAATGACATTTTGATCAACAATGGACCTCAGTCAGGTATGATGGTGGTCCCATAAGATTATAATATTGTATTAATATTTTACTGTACCCTTTCTATGCTTAGATTCACAAATAGTTAGCATTGTTATAATTGCCCCTAGTATTCAGTACAGTAACATGCTGTACAGATTTGTAGCCTAGAGAAATAGGCTACAAAGTATATCCTAGGTATATAGTAGATGATACCACCTAGATTTGTGTAAGTACACTCTATGATGGTCACACAATGACAATCATCTAATGACACATTTCTTAACACGTGTCCCCATCGTTAAGAAATCCATGACTGTATTTACTTTAAAGAATTGACTCATGCAATTATGTGGGCTGACAAGTTCAAATCCATAGACAAACTAGTAGGCTGGAAACTCAGGCAGGAACTAATGTTGCAGTCTTGAGCAGAATTCCTTCTTTTCTAGGAAACCTCAATATTTGCTCTTCAGGCCCACATTATAGAGAGTAATTTCCTTTATACAGGGTCAACTTGAAGTAAACAAATGGTAGCCACATCTACAAAATACCTTTACAGCAACACCTAAATTAGTGTTTGATTAAAAAACTTGTTACTATAACCTAGCCTAGCCAAGATGACATAAAACTTACCATCACAGCACTATTAACAAGCTCTTTTCGAGAAGAATCTAATTTTTCCATGAGAATTGTAATTCATTTGCTCAGCTGGTATTTCTTGTTACCTATGAGATGTATCGTTATGTGGTGTGATTAAGGCATAGGCTCTAGGGCTGGTCTGACTGTGTCCAAATCCTGGCTTTACCACTCACTTGTGGTTTGACCTTGGACATGTTACTTAACTACTTTATGTCTCAGTTTCCCCACCCATAAAATGGGGACAATAATAGTATCTGCATTATGTTGTTGTGAATGTTTAATCAGCTAATATTTGTAAAGGGCTTTGATTAGTGCCTATTAAATAACAAATGCTCCTATAAAAATTGTTAAATAGTGCTGTTTAGACTTTGACAGCACAGAGCCACTAGGAGCAAAACAAAGTAAGAATGACCAACTGTAATATAAAATGCTATAATGAGGATATCAAAAACTTCTATGGGATTAGAAGAAAGAACCATGAATTCTGCTTGGGCACTAGTAGTGAGGACAGTCTCTAAGTGTCTGATTGTGTATATAAGCAGAAGAAAGTACAGAGATGGCAACCATATGGGTGAAACTTCTATATGTTTTGAAATTCTTAGGAAATTTCTAAAACTTAATAACCTTTCAGCATTTTTACAAGATAGATGTAAAGACATAGTTAAATTTTTCCTACTCTTAGAATACGTGAAAAGTAAATATCGAATTACTTTTCTTATATCGCATATTGATTCCAAATGATACTCATCACTATTTATTATAACTCTATTCATTTCATACCAGAACACAAATGATTTAACAGTCGTGCCACCAATCATAGGAGGTGGAATATTAGTCTGCTACATATGGACACAAGCCTAAGCATTAGAATTCTAAGCATGAGAATTCCTAGAGGTTCCAAGTTATTTAAACCAGAGCTTCAAATCATGCAAAGCAGATATCTGCCCTTGGGGACACATTCCAGTCACCCACTGAACTCATTCAAGTGGTCCTGAAGCTGGTCTTAAAACTGCCAGCTATTTTGCACATTGTCTTTGTCTATAAGTACCACCACATCCAATGACCTGTTTATTGGTTTCTTTGTTTATTGCTGATTTTCCTTAGTCTATTGAAACCATCACGATGGCAGCATCAATCATCATGCTGGGCTCATACTAGGCAATACATTCTTATTTCATTGAGTGAATAAATTGATGTGTTGTCTGCATGAGTCATTTCAGTAAAAAGTTTATCCACTTAAGTCATAGACTAATGTTTCTCAATCTTGAGGGATAAATGAAATGAACTACTTTTAAAGGGACAGTAATTTTGAATTTGTGATTATCTCTGTTGGACACCAAATGTACAAAAATATCAGTTTAAATCTGAAGCCTTATTCTAAAAAAATGACTTTTCCTGTATTATTTTGCAAAATACGTTCTTCTGGTTATAAATAGTTAAAAGAGTGTGTGTGCATTTAAAGTATAAAAGAGATGAAAATAATGACATTTAGAAAATTTCATGGGCTGTCCAAAAATATGTCTTCAGACTTCTAGTGATTCACAGACATCAGTTTGGGAAATGCTAGTGTACACATTTCTGAGTTCATACACGTAATGGTGAAAGGGTAGAAAAGCTTTATTCATATTCTGAAGCAGATATGATAGGAACCAGAGGTTGACCCAACCCTCTAATATTTTTGGTAGCAGCTGAGAAAATGGAGTAAGTGAGCCGAGTTTGCCTGAGGTTAAGTGGATTATATGATTAAATAACTTGAGCAAAATGTCTTTAGTAAACAGGCAGTCATCATCCCACCTTTATTATTATTCCATAATCATTATTGGAAACCACATTTGACCAAATCATCACTGCTATTCAAAAATTTTTCTCATCTCATTGATATGAAGGGTAACTTGATATTTGCAATTTTATGTAGCAGAGAAACAGTAACAAAAATTAGCCAATGCAACAAAGCAATGCACAGCAGGAAAACATCTTAGATAAAATTGAAATATAATTTCAGTCATTTCTACAAGACCTAATGAAACTACTTTAATAAAGCCAACAAAATGTGCACTGTTAACTTAAATTATATATCCTAATTTTAAAAAAATTAACTAAATTCACCTAATACCTTTTCCTATATTTGTATATGTATAAAAGATCTTGAAATAAACTTATATATAAATTCAAAGACTTGGGTTTCTACACCAGAAACACAACTTATGAATCAAGAATCAAGGGGAAAAAAATCTGGATTCTTTTGAAAATAGTCTCTATTAGAATTAATAAATACTGAAAAGATAATTTTACCTTAAAAGCTTAGCAAACCCAATAAACTTTGTATTGTTTTTAATGCTATTATGTATTTAAATAGCTTAAAATATCCTGTTTTACAGAATATAAAAATTTTATAGGAAGAGGAAATTCATAGAAATAAAGGAAAAATATAATAGCAGTAATAATTAAAAGAATTAAACCTTTATATTTGTTTAAGTGCTCTATGAACAGCCCAACTACTCCCTATGACAACAACAAGAATATAGTGAGGAAGACTGGGGTCCAGAGTGGTTTTGTAGCCTACCTGTCATATTTATTCATTCAAGTATTTCTGGATTGCTTAGTTTTGTCAAGATGTTACCAGGTGATTTGAGAGTTCCAAAGATGAATAAGATGCCATCTTTCCCATTTGGAAGAGGTGGAAAAATCACTCGTATCAACAACAAATCCAAAGGAAAAAGTTATATGGCATTATATAGGTAAAATTAAAATTCTAGAATGTTCTGAGAAGTAGGCTGAGGAAATCATAGAAGGCTTCATGGAGGAGGAGGACTATATGATCTGGGCTTGAAAGATAAGTCTAATTTGGATCTTTGGGAAGGGCGTTTCAGACATAAAGCTAAAGAAGCAAGGACAATATATGAAGATGAAATTTAGTTTATCTAGAATATTGGCTTTACATCAGAAGCTTAATACTATTAAAACTAAAACTAAAACTTGAAACTTACATGTTTTAATCTAGTACCTCTTTGATCTACCATGCCCAAAACAGTTATCTAACGCTATATAACAAGCCACCACAAAATTTAGTGGATTATAATAATAACCATTTATTTAGCTCATTATTCTGGAGGTCAGCAATTTAGGCTTGGCTTGGAGGGGTGGTTCTTCTGGTTTGGGCCAAGAATCAGTGATTTGTCTGGGCCTTACTCAGGAATTTACAAACAGCCAGAAGACCAATTAGAGGCTGGCTAGTCTTGGATGGCCCCAGCTTGGATAATTAATCTCTGTTCCATGTGTCTCTCATGCTCTAGCAGGTTAGACCAGGATAATCACATGACAGCTGAGCAGGGGGTTCAAGAGAGCCAGTAGAAGCCTAGGCTCCACACTAGCAGACTGTTACTTCCATCACACTTTTTTTTTTTTTTTTTGAGACAGAGTCTCACTCTGTTGCCCAGGCTAGAGTGCCGTGGAGTCATCACAGTTCACAGCAATCGCAAACTCCTGGGCTTAAGTGATCCTCCTGCCTCAGCCTCCAAGTAGCTGAGACTACAGGCAGGAGCCACCATGCCCAGCTAATTACCATACCCCGATAATTTTCTTTCTTTCTTTCTTTCCTTTTTTGTAGAGATGGTGGTCTCAATCTTGCTTAGGTTGGTCTCGAACTTCTGCCCTCAAGCACTCCTGCTTCAGCCTCCCAAAATATTAGGATTACAGGAATGAGCCACTGTGCCCAGCCTTCCATCACATTTTATTGGCCAAAGTCAGTCCTAAGACTAGCCAAGATTCAAGAGGTGGGGAAACAGGATTAACCTCTTGATGAGAGGAGCTGCAAAATCATATTTTACACAGGATGTAGACATAGAAAGGGATGGAGAATTGGGGTCATTTCTAATCAATCTACCCCATATGCAGTTAAAAAAGAGTTATTTTAAAAATTTCAGAAACAGGAAATTTTTCTGAGCTAGATACTAGATTTTAACCCTAAGCAGGTATATGCTCTCATAAGCATATAAACACAAACATACATAACCAGGCCCGGCTCTTATTCTCAGAAAATTGGACACTGTTTCAGTCTGCTTTATTTTACAGCTAATTTTTATCCAGGCATTGGCAGAAGCTATAAAGGACTGGGCAGGGCATTTTGTTTCCCCTTTTCAATTCAGTGTCTTTTAACTTATCAACTGCCATTACAATAAGAGAACATCAATTAATGCTAAATTACAAAGAGATTCTTGTGGGATTGCCTATTGCAGCTGCCTTGATGCCAAAACCATTCAAAGTGATGAATGTTTTACACTGAATACCAAATACACTCGTAATTATTTTGCCATTTACTGAAAGTGTTGCCAATCTACTTTTGATTCTAAAGAAACTGCACATCTTTATCCACATAAAAATAAAACCTTGTGCTCATGAGATCTACACAAAGGCCCTTTTATGTGGGTCAAAAGGATGTTTCCCTCATGCCCATTTAATATGTTTTTTTCTGAAGTTCTCTATGTTGCCCTTAGGGCCATCCACATACTGGTGATAAGCATGTAACTTGCATAGCAAACTCCTTCCTTCCCAACCTCACATCACAATGTTCAGAATTCAGTATGCCCCATAATAAAATGCTATATTTTTGTCTGCTCTACACACACTGCCGAAGTATTGCTCGTGAATAGAGCTCTACAATATAGACACAGTTTACCAGGAACTTAGCATTTAAACGACTTTCATCTTGACAATGACTGACACGTCTCTTTGAGAATATTATATATTTAGAAGATTTTTTTTGAAGGCTCTATACTTAAGAATCATGTCTCATCATATGCAGTGAACTTCTGAACTAAGTCTTAAATGTTTAAAGAAGGGTCACAAAGCCGCTCCGCTACAAAAGTCTGCAACTTACACCCAACTCATATCACAGAAGAAATTCATGCATAGAATAATTTTTTCTAAGTTTTCTTTCCTTATTTTTTTTTAAAGCCCTTTCTACTTTTAGCTTTGAATATTTATCACTGAGATGAGAACTTGTGTGGAAATCAAACAAAGTAGAAGACAAACTCTAGGGGGGAAAGTACATCACATTCTTCATAAACTTTGTTAGAATTTCTTCAGCACATGCTTCTCCATTTATACAACAGATCAAGGAAGGCTAGAATCCAATTTCAAATCAAATAACCCCCATATCGATGTGCGAGATAGTTGACAGTGCACTCTCATCAACTCTGTGCTTTTCTGGTGGGTAATGTGCACAGTGTAACTTAGAGTAGCCATTTGGCAGAAAACCACTCTAGTCAAATTGAAATAGCCTTTAGAGCCTTGGTTAGAATGGAGAGCCATAATGTATGCTTGTCATTTGATGAAAAATAGTGCGTTTAAATTAAGGGGGGAAAAAAATCCTGTCGTCCAGATCGGAGCCTGCACAATGACACAGGTGTCAAGATCTTATTTAAAAGTGTTAAGGTACAGTACTGCTCAGCAGCACAATTTGTAAGGAAACACGGGATCATGCGCCACGGACTGAAGATTTGCTGCCTGATACCAGCCATAGCTAGTGATAAAATATGTTTCTTCCAGATAATTACTTGCTGCTCAAGGAAAGTGGCATTTCTAAATTGATATCTCAATGCAGCATAAACAGATTATGCTGCACAGGTAGACACGGGCTAGTGTTTGTCACACGATTAGACTTGGAATCATTCAATGCCACCTAAAACTAATTTTGTTTTATGCTTACAAAGCAGTACAACTTCACCAGAGTTAAGAAAATGTCCACTTATGTGGATGTAATGAAAGATTTAGACCTCAGATTGCAAAAGAAAAAAAATTATTGTTTTATTTTGACTGTTCAAAAGGATTCTAAGAATAGTCATGTTAGATAAAGCTGTATAAATATCTAGAAATAAAGCAATTACATGATATTTAGAATTTATCATTTTGATGAACAAATAAGTTATCTTTCAAATAACATGCTAAGGGATTTTTACACATCTTATTTAATTCTTAACCCTGTGAGTTACACAATATTTTTCTCATTCATAAATGAGAAAACCAAGGTGAAAGAGGTCAAGTGACTTGTCTAAGGTCCTACAACTGGTGAGTTATGAAGGTAGACTTCAAATTCAGCTATTCTGATTTGAAAACCTGTGTTAAATAATAGTATACATTTCAAAGGTACACAATTAGAATTATCGAGACATATGCTACCATCTTGTTATCTATGAATATAGGCAAAAACTCTATAAGCAAAAATATTAGAAAAGATAATAGTTTTTCTCACTCTCATCCTAATACTTTTATTAACTAAAAACTCAATACAGAACTGTGCTAAGTACCATAAAATCCTATTTTAACAGACAGCCATGGCCTTCAGGGCCATGGACAACCGCTTTTTTTTTTTTAATCAGTCAATAAAAACTTGAAAGGTAGAGTAAAACATGTAAGTCCAGCTTCACCAGTGTGGAATACAAAATGTGGTGCTATCTCATTCAATATTTGAAGAAACAGAATTCTGAGCTCTCCACCATTTCTCTGTCAGCAAGAGTGAAAAGCAATGGATCTTACATTTTGGATTGCAAATTTCCCAATCTCTGACATTGGGTGGGCTGGGTGGAGGTTTGGAGGATGTTCAAAATTGCCAATGTTTTTAGAGCCAGATGGAGTACAGGGGTTGGTGGTCTCAACATTCAATAAGTAGACTGTCACTTAATGCCTCTGTTTTGGTAAGCTTTCTTGATTTCCACTGTGCTTAATCAAGCCAATCTAGTTTTAGGATGATCTGAGAGGAATGCTCACCTGGCTGAATGGGTAAAAGAGAATTGGGAACATAACTTTTTTATACAGACTTCACAAAATATTACTATTTCACTTTAATTCTGATCTTCTGAGATCCCTAATAAGTTGAATTCTTAGTAATATCCAGGATTCAGCATTGCAGATTTGCTTGATTTTTAGCTACCTGCTCTGCAAACAGTTAATTTCAGTTTTTTCCAAACTACCAGGTCAATTATGGCTCATTCACCATGTTCTACTTTCCAAACTGTGTTGACTTCCATTACAGACAAAAGAATATTCTGCTGTCTTCTCTACCATTCTTTATTTGCATAGATTTTTGCCTTACAGTTTTTTGTTTTTTCAATTGACCAATAAACCAAACAACTTTCCTGGCACTTTAGTGAAGTCTTGAAGGAAACAGAAGTAAGTATATATTCAATAACTGAGTGTCCATTTGTTTTCTAAGGATTTCCTAGAAATCATATCAAAGATAATTTATCATAGACAAAGATGTCAAATATCATTGAAAAATTATACCTCTAGCTTGAGTCTATCCCTTTGGCTAATAATGTCTCATTCAATGAAGCATCAAATTGTTAATAAAACAGTTTTTTAATGAATCTTTCTAAATATTTAGAAATATCTCATCTTCCTCTTATCTAACTTTTATCCCATTTATTCAAAAGATAATTGTCGGCCCGGTGCGGTGGCTCACGTTTGTAATTCTAGCACTCTGGGAGGCCAAGGAAGGTGGATTGCTTTGAGCTCAGGAGTTCAAGACCAGCCTGAGCAAGAGCGAGACCCTGTCTCTGCTAAAATTAGAAAAAAAATTAGCTGGACAACTAAAAATAGAAACAAAATATTATCCAGGTATGGTGGCTCGCGCCTGTAGTCCCAGCTACTAGGGAGGCTGAGGCATGAGGATCACTTGAGCCCAGGAGTTTGAGGTTGCTGTGAGCTAGGCTGACACCATGGCACTCTAGCCTAGGCAACAGAGTGAGACTCTGTCTTAAAAAATAAAAAAAATTAAAATTAAAAAAAGAAACAGTAATTGTCACTCCATGCCTAACTTCTTTCAGTTATATCAATTTCTTATCATTTTTCTATTAATAGTACCCACCAATTGAAACTGCTCAAACCACATACCAATTCTGAGCTATTATTTTACGTATCCTCTAAACATTTAGTACCTTCTGCTATGTCTCTTTGGAAGTCTCTCCCTCTTTGTTTTCTGTGACAGTCTAGGCCTAGCATGCATCACTGCCTTTCTGCTCAAGACTCTGTGATGTGCTGTTTATTTACTTTTCTGCACTCACTTCCTAAACGAAAGAAGGTCTTTGTTAAACCACTCATTTATGCTGTAAATCACTTTCCAAATCCCACCTTGCAAATTTAACTAAGTGTCATTATCTATTATAGAGCTGGTTGGTGTAGAATGGCCTCAATATCATGTCTGACATTTGACGCCAGCTACTGGGTGTGTGGAAGGAGGTGAATGGGCCAGCAAGTTTGCCCAGGCTTGTTCACATAGTCATGGTCTCAGGATTCCTAGGAGCAACAAGAGCGGTTATACCCCAACACACAAACACTTCTTAGTTCTCTACTTATGTCACATTTGCTATTGTCCCACTAGCCAAAGCAAGTCACATGACCTAACTTAACAGCTTATATCAGAGGATACTATCCAAAGTCATGGATATAGAAAATTATAAGCAAATTGGAGACCATTACAGCAGCAATCCACACCACTCCATAGTGTTTCTTCTTATGCTTAATATCCTGCCATTCCCCAAATCCTCCATATGTGAAACTTCTATATTTTACCTTCTCCCAAGCACACCATGAATTTTCCCATCCCAGTCTTAGTTCATGACACTGGACTCCCAGGGGTTTGTTTTAAAAATGCAGTTTCCTATGCCTCACTCAGATCTTTTAATTCACAATCTCTGAGGCATAGCTCAGAAATATGCAATTTTGATTAGATCTATAGAATATTCTTAGGCATAATAAAGTTTGAGACTAAGCAAACTTTTTCAGTATAACCAAAGCATAGAATTTTTAACTACCTTGAGATTCATGGACCTTTAGGAGGTCTAGTGATGTTTTTCAGGGAATATATAAATCTCTTAAGATTGCGAACAATGTGAAGGTGGGCACATGTGTTTTTTTTTCAGTGTTCTTTATGTACATCTGGTCCAGCCTGTTCCAACTGTGTTTCCACTGCTCGACTGGCTTCTCATGCTCAGTTGTCCACCAAATCTTATGTGTCTACAAGTTTGAATTATGCTGCAGGGAATTAACAGCTTCCTTTCATTTAATTTCCATTCCCCGTGTCCTTTCCCCTGCCTTTCCCACTCTGATACTCAATAACAAATCTGTCTTAGATTTAGAAAGGAATTGGAGTTGCAAAGTGCTTCCACGTGTATTAACTCATTTGATCCTCACAAACTTCTCTGTAAAGAAGTAAAGTAATTATAAATACAGTTGCTCCTTAACTTACAATGGGTTACATCCTGATATGCCCATCTTAAGTTGAAAATACCATAAGTCAAAAATGTAATTAATACACCTATCCTATCGAACATCATAGCTTAGCCTAACCTACCTTACAAGTACTCAGAACACTTACGTTAGCCTACAGGTGGGCAAAATCATCTGACACAAAACCTAATTTATCATAAATACCTCATGTAATTTATTGAATGTTATACTCAGAGTGAAAAGCAGAATGGTTGTATGGATAATTGGAGTATGGTTTTCACTGAATACATACCACTTTCTCATTATGATGAAATTGAAAAATCATGTAACTTGAACCATCATAAGTTGAGGACCATTTACATTCTATTTTATAGAGCAAGAAATTTAAATTCATAAAACTTTGTAACTAGTTGGTAATAGATTAAAAAAGAACTTATGTCTCTTGACTATTTACCATGATTGCTAAATGCTAGGGCCTCACTTGAGTCTTTACTCATTTGTACCTATTTCAAAAGTTTTTGTTTTTCAAATATGGAGAAACACTGGGAGGAAATTAGAATTATAACATTAACACTTAGGTTTTTGCCCCAAATTTGAAATAGTCCACCTTGAGAAATATATGATGAAATTTATCATTTAATATAAAGGATAGTTGATAACAGAAGTTTCAAAGGAAAGCAATTGCTATACAGGAAAAATTCTTTAAAAATTTTGGCATTAGTCCCTAAAGTATGGAAAGGAATGGATGTTTCTGAGGTTTGAAAGTGTCTTAATTCTTATACTACCAGTGTTCTGTTTACAAAAAAAGAATGAAATAATTGCCTACAGGGGGAACTTGCTGTACTGTATCCAAACGTATACAAAGCATGCTATGCATTTAAATCAACTGTACAATTTTAAAGGATGGTTTTATACTCAAAAAGCTGTATAGTGAACAGCAAGTAAAGTTTAGTCAAGCAGGCAGCAAGTGAGTTTGTTGGTCCCCTCTCAACACACACCTTCTTCCTGTCTTGGAAAACCTAGAAGTAAAATCCTAGTGGAAGTCATGTTTCTATAAGCCTTTTTTAAAAAACTAGATAGATTGGCATTTCTTGGATTCTCAACAGCTGGGTATTACATATCTGATAACCCAAAGATACACAAAAAATCATGTTAGGAGGATAGGCTCCTGGTGGCTCTACTCAAACACTCCAGTATCACTTAAAGAGGAAAAAACTGTGCATCAGTGCTGAAGGAGTTCCAACACTTGCTAATTTGTCTACTGTTCTACTGCACTGTGATGTTAAAACTGTGGGGACCAGGCACAGTGGCTCACGCCTGTAATCTTGGTGCTTTGGGAGGTCAAAACTGGAGGATCACTAGAGGTCAGGAGTTCAAGATAAGCATAGTGGGCACCATAGTGAGACCCTGTCTCTACAAAAAATTAAAAAAATTAACGGGGCATGATGGTGTATGTCTGTAGTCCTAGCTACTCAGGAGGCTGAGGTGGGAAGATTGCTTGAGCTCAGGAGTTTGAGGTTACAGGCAGTTGTGATCATGCCACTCTACTCCAGCCTGAGCAACAGAGTTGAGACTCTGTCTCTAAAACTAAAAAAATTTGAAAATTTAAAAAAGCAACTGTGACCTTAGAATACCATTTGGTTCTTAACATTAACAAATATTTCATGAATTGTTGAGAAATAAATATGTGAGGTAGAGATAAAATCTATTTCTTACAGGAATTAAATATAAGGAGTAAAGATGTCTTGAACCCCACTGTAGGGCATGACTGGTGCTGACTTTTATGGGCAGAAGACTCGAGCACAGAGGCTGTATCTGATCCAGAAAGGTGTTATAATTTTATAATATTCAGGAGGTTTCCTTTCAACAATAATATCTCACAATATAGAGCCTATATTTCCTCTATGCTGGAGTATGAGTGCTTCAGTCTGCCAGAATTCCCATCCAGCCTGCTTCTGTTGTTTAAGTTTGCCAGGCCCTTGTAGCTTATTCAAGTGCTTTTTAGCCTCAGTTTAACCAGAGATCCAAGTCCCCTAACAATTTCTCTCCCCTCACCTATGTTACCTAGTTGGTAAAAAGTTGTTAACAAAGATCTTGAAAATAAGAATGAGATTAATGATTAAGTTCCAAGATCTTAATCATTATGTTGAAAATAAGAGCAAAAACAGAACAAAAATTTATAGGAGATTGGTTAAATACAATATGACGTATCCATAAAATAGAACACAGCACAGGCTTAAAATGACTTTAAAAAAAAAACTTGTTGACAGAAAAAGATATTCTCAAAATACTGTTGAATGAAAGGGTACCAAAAGTATGTGGGATTCAGAGGTATGATAGAGCCAACTCATCCTAACACACAAGAACCAATTTTGTCTACCTCTTCTCATCTCCTTCCTCAGTGACTTTACATAGGTAGTTTGAAACCAGCCATGGTGAGAGTATTTATACCATAGAAATTGGCAATGCTACAAATCAGGGCTTTATTTTCTTTAATTCTTTTTCTGAGGTGTTTGATGTTAAACATTTACTAGAACATCACTGGGTATTATCATATACTTCTTTTTTTTAAGTTGGGAAAATACATATGAACACAAGAAAAGGGCAGAGAAAAAAATTTCTTATCTAAGGTATTAACAGTGGTTTTTTATAGTAGTGGGGTTATGTTTTCTTCTGCTATTTGCTTGTCTTTTCTATTAATAGATTTTCCTCAACAAATACATCTCTTTTGTAATTTCTTAAAGTAATGCAATTATGTTTAAATGACAAATACCCTTGTATAAAAAACTTACTAAAAGGCAACTCTTTACCCAGCTGTTATTTCTACGTTTATGTTTGTTTCAAATCCCAATATATCCTTGAGAATGCCTAAGATTTATCTAGAAACTAAAAGCCACAAATGAATTCATTTTTACCGATAGCCCATTAAGTATTTCAATAATGCCTAATGCACAACAGGTCAGGTGTAAGGTGGGAAAGGCTATGGAGGATAAAGAAGAGAACATCGTGTCTCAACTGTACTTAGGGCTCTGAGAGAGTCTGGTTTTGGAAAAGGCCTGATCCTAATAACCAGGATAGTTCTAAACAACATAGATGTGCTGGGATTGGGCTGGTTTAAAGGTTTTTGGAATGTAGCAGATCAGCAATAGTCACGTGGGGGCAGGCATGAGCATTTGGGTTATTTTAGCACTATTTATGAGGGCTTCTTGCTTGATTACTCATGCCATTAGCATAGAGTTGGAGTCTAATTTGTCCTCTGCTGGGCATAGCCTTAAATGACTCGGGGTATGTTGAGTGTATGCTCAAGAAACTATATCAAAATGAAACTTGTTAGAGTTTTCCCTTCATAAGTTTTAAATACAATTGTAATGGGTCAAAAAAGTGTTCACAGATACCCTGAGAGCCTTTTAAAAATGCCTTTAAAGTAATATATCTAGTAAATAATTTTCTAAAGTTTTGGATGCCAAAGAGTATGTGTGTGCGTGTGTGTGTGTGTGTGTGTGTAAACCTTTGTCTATTGAAAGTATGTAGAAATAGAGGAAAATTGGTGGAAATTTAAGCAAGAAGAAAAACATGACATCTTTATGTATTAATCGAATCTTAATACTATGAGGACTTTTTTACCTGGGTTGTATAAGAACTCTCACTTTTTTTGAGTTTTTACTTTCACTAATCTAAATTCAACCTTCAGAGAATTAGCCTTAAATTTGTATCCCTGAAATGCTCTCTAGTGGCTGGCATGGGAGTTCACAGTCCTGTGCACTCGTGGTTATTAAATAACCTCAGGGAATTTTTGTTTGTTTGCTTGGTTCTTACCTTTTGACTAAAATTTCTTTTGGAAATTACTTTATCTTGCTGTTTTTCCCTATTTGGTTTTCATTGACTACCGCTTTTTGCCTCTTGTCATAATTATCTGTAATGTTGAGTCAATTTTGAAAGTAAGCTCAGACTTGCCCTAGAGGTGGCAGAATTTCTGTGGTGGGTAAGTGAAATGATTGCTCCATATAACTTTATAAAGTGTAAAGACCTCTGAGATGAAAGGAGCTATATAAATGTAAGGCTGTCATTTTAAATTGCCATTACCGTTTGAAATTCTCAAGAGAAGCATTACTGAAATCCGGCGTATGCACCATATTAGATTGCTTAATATCATTAAAGCATGTGCAGCAAATGAAAATACCAATTTCCTCTTATATGTAGCTCATGTCTAAGGCTGCGTATCCAAAGCTAGCATGTTTCACAGCTCATTCTGGCATTTTAATACTCACTGAAGGAAGAAGAATCTAACAAAGTATGAAGACAATGATGTTTCTCTAACCCAGTGAATGCTTGTTTCCGAATGTGTGCTTGTGAAAACAGAAACAAATCCGAGAGATTAAATGAATGGAGACTTATACCAGAGAGGGTTTGATATGACCAGCAGAGAAGTCTCCACAGAAGCAAATACAGCATATCACTATGTGATTTATGTTTAGCTTGGCAATAAGCAAAGCAAAAAAACCATGTATTTACAACAGTGGAAAAGCATTGCAAGAACAGAAAAATTACCATAACAGTGAAAATGGCCAGCCCTCTAATGTGAGACCAGCTGTTCTTGTCCACTCTGTTTGCAAGTTTGTTTTAGGAAAGGCGAATGCTCTGTATTATTGGAGCCCTGAACAACCCAGCAAGACTAAAATGCCAAGAAATAAGCAAGCGAGAGCGAGGCATCAGTGGCAAATTGGAATCTAAGGCCTTTTGTGCTTGTTAAATGGTGGAATGATTATAATTGGAAAAAGTGATGTGCATTAGTTCTGAGTGAATGTACAAGAAATGACAAGCGTGTAACTTAATGATTACTTCACAACACTCAGGACTGCCTTCTAGTCTCGTACCGAAGAGTTCAGCCCTACAGCAGAGAAAGCCACATGCTTTCTCCTCCTATTCATGAGTATTCTCCACAGGTCACATGGAAATAACCCTGAAGTGATAAGTCTTGGTTTAGGAAGTCTGCTGCTTAAACTAGTGTAAGTCATTGTGACAAAGAATGGTAGGATATATTTTTTTCTTTTCCTTGAAAACCATTACAACCATTGGCAAGGGAATGGGCAGGACTTTGTTTTAAAGGAAATAGCATGTGCTTGCACTCCTCGGATAAGGGAGGATATGGGGAAGTTTCCTGAGAATCAAATCTAATATTCAAATGAGTGAGAGTGTGTCATCTTTCTCTTCTCTTCATATTATGTTAGTTTTATAATAGCTTAAGAAATGCATCCTTAATTTTTCTGAATAAGAAAATCTGGAGAGACTGGAAACATTCACTTCATGAAATAATTCATCTGGTGTTGGGTTCCTTCAGCTCTTACTATTTTAAACTTTTTAAAAGGTAATTTTGCAGGGACTTTTAGGCAGGAAGGGAGGTTGGCTACAGGAAAGCAGCAAAAGGGAGCTGAGGGATGATCAAACTGGTCCGTATTGTGGTTTTGTTGGTGGGTGCACAACCCTTTGTCTATGCATTTGTCAAAAACCATAGAACTGGGTACCACAAAGAGTCAATTTTACTGTATGTAGGTTAAAACAATTTTAAAAAGTGAAAACAAACAAGATTAATTTTCAAAATACTTTTCTATTGGAAAAAAGTATTCTTGTAATTTTTATAACCTAAAGTCCAAATAATAACAATAATAATAGTCAAATTATTCACTACGGTCCACAAAAACATATGAAACTGTCAAGATTCAAATTCTATTTCGTTTTACCTTGAGAACTGTGTCTGGAGTTGCTAACACAAACTAAGATCTGCATCTTAGTAAGCTTGTCTGATAACATTTTCCAAAAACCCAAACAAAGTCTATTGACAGTTAGAAGCACAGCTTAGAGATTGTGATGAGTGTCAGGAAAACATCATTTAAGAGAGGAAAACATTATATAACTTAGAGACATGTATAAAATTCTTTCCTATAATGTAATGAAAAGGGCGAGGGTTATTTAAGAGATGTATTTAGAGCTTGTGTACTTTCATGGTACCTCACAAATACTTACATTGAAGTTCCTTTAATTGTCACTAGATGGTGTGTGTTATGACACAGCAAAATCTGGACTGCTTCATTGAGGCCGACTTTGGATGTAGTCTAGTGAGGAATACTAAAAAAATCCAGGAAAGCTATAGTGATTTTCTACTTTCCATAATTAAAGTTACATCTTTTTTTTTTTTTAAAAACCACAATCTACAACATTTGATCCCTAAATGCTTTGCCAATATATTGAAAAACTATTTCTTCTATTACTTTGAAAGGCTCAATGATATTCAGTGTAGCAAAGTTTTACAAGAAGGTTTTCTTGACATAAAGGAATGAAAGTCCTTTATTATCTCTTTTTTGTGTGTGTGTGGAAAGTAATCTTCATTTAGATATATGATTTACTGTGGAAGGGTTTAATAAGAGCTTTTTTTCTTTTTTAACATCTATTAGTAGGATGAAGCGAAGATAGTTACAATGAAGAATGTATTATCAAGACCACCGTGCAGGTAATATCCTGCATATTGAGTCTAATCACCCATTTAAGTTAAAGTAAGAGTTGTTAAGAATATGGAGAATTGCACTCTAATGATTAGTGATGAGAATCACCTAGATAATGAAATTAGTATTGAGAAACATATTTTTAGGCAGAATGATTATCCTGGGAGATTGATTAAAAGGATAATTGAAGAACAACGTAACCTTTTTCATAGTTATCAGGTTGAACTTGTTTAAGGTAATTTATCATAATAGTGTAGCTATGCCAAATCATAAAAGGACTGACCACTGCTTAAAAAGATGCTTATTATATATTAATGCAGACATGTTGTCATACCAATGAAATATCTCCAATAAAGATGTGGAGGATAATAAGTGCAGGTGAACATATCTCAAGCTATCTCAATAACTCTCAAGAAGCAGGTGAAATTTAAAAGCAGTTTGCAGCTTAAAAAAAGAGGGTTCCTAAAAAGGAATCATAATTTAATGGCTCAGTCTATTAGTAACAACAGGAAAAGCTACCGCTTCAGTTTACTTGAAAATTTACAAGGATTGCATGATATTTCATTTCTTGCATATAAAATAAAAATCAAATTTTTACTTTCAATCAGTCATAAAAATGGGTTGACAGAGGAATT
Source organism: Cheirogaleus medius (assembly GCA_008086735.1). NCBI lineage: Eukaryota > Metazoa > Chordata > Mammalia > Primates > Cheirogaleidae > Cheirogaleus > Cheirogaleus medius. The sequence goes on from VBSM01001562.1 coordinate 12,208,738, forward strand.
AATTAACTAATTGAAATTGGAATGTAAAAAATGACAAGATGTCATTTGCAAAAATTTGTATCTACCTCGTGCCTTTTTTCACCTGGCCTTCTTGCAACTTCTAACTTTGGATAATTGACTTGCTATCATTTCTATGTGTTTTCTTTTTAACTTTTATTTTTGAAGTTAATATGTAGTAAAATTCACTTATTTAATTGATAGACTTTATTTTTTAAAGCAGTTTTAGGTTTATCAAAAAATTGAGTAAAAAATTAACTTCCAGACACTACCCTTTGTTTTCCCCCACCCCCAGCAGACACACACACATACACACACACACACACACACACACAATTTGCCTATTATTAGTATCTTTCATTAGTGTAGTACATTTGTTACAGTTGATGAGCCAATATTGGTACACTGTTATTAACCTAATTTCATACTTTACACTAAGGTTCACTCTCTCTGTTGTTTTTACCAAGTGCATAATGCCATGTCACCACCATTATGAAATCATATACAATAGTTTCATAGTCTTTAAAATGCCTTCCCTCCACTTATTTATCCCTCCGTTCTATCCCTAGTGCCTAGCTCCCAGTGATCCTTTACTGTCTCTGTAGTTTTCCAGAATGTCCTATGGTTGGAACACACAATATGTAACCTATTAAGACTGGCTTCTTTCACTTAGCAATATGCATTTAGGTTCCCCGCATATCTTTCTCTGCCATGGCAGCTCTTTTCTCTTATCACTGAATAATATTCCATTGTATGAATGTATCACAGTTTGTTAATCCATTCACCTAATGAAGGACATCTTGGTTGCTTCCAATTTTTGGAAATGATGAGTAAAGCTTCTCTAAAGATTCATGTGCAGGATTTTGTGTGGACATGTTATCAACTCATTTGGGTATCTAAGATCACAATTACTGGATTGTATGGAAAGATTATTTATGTTTAGCTTTGTGAGAAACTGTCAAACTGTCTTCCAAAGTGGCTATACCATTTTGCGTTCCCACAGTTATTCCAAATCTTCATTAGCATTTGGTATTGTTTCGTGTAACAAACAATACAAAACAATATGTTTTGTATTTTAGACATACTCATGGGTACACAGGTGGAATAAAGTTGACTTTTTTGGTGTATAGTTCTATGAATTTTAACAAATGCATATATTTGTTGTTACCACCACAATCAGGATACAGAACAATTCTATCATTCCAGAAAACTCTCTTACACTTCTTTTGGATCACAAAAGATCCTCTCCTCCTAACCTTCAGCAACTACCAATCCATTCTTCATCACTATTCTTTGGTTGTTTCAAGAATGTCACATAAATGGAATCAAATAAGATGTAGTCATTTGAGGTTGATACTTTCACTAAGAATGATACTTTTGAGATTAATCCAAGTTGTTACAGATATCAATAATTTGTTACTTTTAATTTATAGGTAGTATTCCGTCATATGAATGGATCACAGTTTGGTTCACCATTCATCCTTTGAGAGACACTTGGGTTGTTTCCAGTTTTTGCTATTACAAATAAAGCTACTAAATATTTCTATGAACAGGTTTTTGTTTGAATAGGTTTTCATGCTTTCTAGGGTAAGTATTTAATAGTGGGATTACTAAATCATATGTTTAACTTGATAAGAAACCGCCAAGCTATTTTCCAGAGTGTCTTTACAATCTTGCACCCAACTAGTTATGAATGACAATCCCAGTTGCTCTACATCCTCTCCAGCACTTGGTATTGTCAGTATTTTTTTATATTAGTCATTCTGATAGGTGCAAAGTGATATCTTTTCATGGCTTTAATTTGATTTTCCTATTTACATTAATGGTATAGACCATCATTCATGTGTTTATTTGCCTTTTCCTTATTCTCTTTGGTTTAAGTGTCTGTTCAAGTCTTTTATCCATTTTGATTAGGTTGTTTGTTTTTTCACTGCTGGGGATGTATTCATTATTGTTCCTATAATTCTGGATACAATTTTTTGTCATATATTTGATTTACAAATATTTTCTCCCTGACTATAATTGTCTTTTCATTATCTTAACAGTATTCTTCACAGAGCAAAGATTTTAATTTTAATTAAGTTCAAATATCAATTTTCTTGTTGTGGATCATACTTTTGGTGTCATGCTTAAGAACATTTTGCCTAACCCCAAGTCATGAAGATTTTTTCCTATGTTTTCTCTTAATAGTTTTATGGTTTTACCTTTATATGAATGATCTATTTTGAATCATTATGCATAATGACCACACATTAAATCGAAGTTGTGGTTTTTTTTTCACATATGATTGTGCAATTGTTCTGACATCATTTGCTGAAAGATTGCACTTTCTCAATTGAATTGTATTTACAATATTGTTAAAAATCAATTGACTATATTTGTGTGGGTCTTTTTCTGGACTCTATGCTGTTCCATTGATCTATGTCTCAATTCTTTTGTCAATACCTCTCTGTTTTGATTACTATAGCTTTAGGTAAATTTTAAAATCAGGTAGTATAATTCTATTCTTCTTTCAACATTTTTTT
>VBSM01001562.1:12226589-12322847 GCA_008086735.1 Cheirogaleus medius
TTTTTTTTTTTTTTTTGGTGTTCATACTAATCAGCTTATCTTTACATGCCACTTGGTTTTGTTTTGGAAATTCTTTTATATTTGCTTTTATTCCTATGAGCCCTGTCAATCAATCTCTTAAAGATTTTTCATAAGTTATTAATACTTCCCATTAGGGTTTAGGTGCTGTCCCAGTAATCATAGATTTGGATTAAGTCATGAAAGACTTTGTTATTAATAATTCAATATGGGTTATTTTCAGTTGAAAATAATGGGGGTCCCTAAAGTACCATGTATTGTTCTATTCAGATTTAACATCAATACTTCGGTACGTGCATTGGCTGTACTCTGTTTTGCAGATGGAACTCCCTGACCACAGACCTGCTCCCTAGTGTATTAAGGAGGACTCAGTTGTTTCTGTGATGCCTAGTGAAAGAGGAGCACATGCTGGGGAACAATGTAGAGTCAGAAAAACAAGGGAGATGGTTTTTCTCTGAGTAACTCCTCCTTTGTAGTGAGGTTGACTTTAAATTTATACCATCATTCCTCAGTCTCCTCCAAGCTCTGTGGTCTTTAGTAAAGTTTCTTATTTGGCCTAGTTCTAAAGCTAATGCTTTCACTTCCCTGGTGTTTTTCTGTTTGGGTTTTCTCTCTTAAAAATGTATTTAAAACATTTTTGTGTTAAACTTAATGAATATAATAAATAATTACTGCAACATCTGTCAAAAATTCATGGGTCGACTGACCAAAAATTATAGTCCAACTAAGGAAAAAAATAGGATAAACAAAAAACCATAACTCAAAGAGATTAGATTAACAAATTCGAGAATATGCTGATAAAACTATAATGCTCTCATCACTAACTTGTGGTAGTTGATTGAATTAAGAATTGCTCATAAATGTAATGTTTTCCAATAATATTACAAAACCAAAATAACATTTAAGAAATCACTTTAACTCTTCTTTAAGAACAGCTCTGCTTTATTTTTCTTTTTGTTTCTTATGGAATACTGAAAACATGGAGTGGCTTTCTCTCTTTGCATTTACCAGATAAAGGTATATTTTACTTGTTAACTACCCTTGAGGATTTTGAATCCTTAAGACATGTACTGACTTAGACTCACACAAAATAAAGTAAGAAAGAAAAAGAAATTAAAGACCAGATGTTCCCTCATTCCCACTTTTGGCAGAGAAAAGAGAAAGAGAGGAACATATGAGACAGGGAGAAGACACACTGTTGCCATCAGCAACCACCATTCAGTAATATCCATGAAGATAAAGCTTTGAATATACTACATTGATAAATTATAATCTTACATAGAATGTATGATAAAAAATTAAAAGAAACATTAAAAGTTACTTAGGTTTTATTCTTTCTTAAAGTGGCATCTATGTTGTCACCAAAAAGTGAAGGAGTCATAGCTGCATGAGCATGCCTTTTGTCTTCAGGTTCTTATGTTCATTTGGTGTGACTATGCGTATATTTGTTAGTTTTTACTGTCATATTCACACTGTCAAAGATAAATTGAAATTGTTTGCACCTAGAGAAGCTCTGCATAAACAAAAGAGAAGAAGACATTGAAGAAGAGAAAAGGAAGAGAAAGAGCTAGAACATTTTTGTATTTGTTTTTGCTCAAAATGCCCTAAATTGGTAGTAATGAAATATGCTCTAATAAGCTCTAGTTTATTGCTAAGACTAACTGCTATGGCCGGAACTTATGTGCTTCTATATACAAAGAGAAATAGCTGTGATTCACTAAACTTTAGGAATTATTTATCTGTTCATAGTCTAGATCATACAATAGCTTCATAAGAAAAGTCTATCCACCGTCAAAAGCAGACTAGAAACTACAGTGAGGTCAGGGTACTCTGGATCATGATGATTGCCTATCATCCACTTCTCATCCTGATTATGTGCTTTCTTCATATTTTAAGAAGCTATGTTGCCTGATAAATTTCCAAATCTAAAAGACTCATTAATCTTTTGATTCTCTAAACTGACACCAGCGTTTCCAAAAATTATTTTGAAAAAAAATATTTCTAATCTTCTTTTCAGGTCACTTAGGAGAAGTCTATCAGCTGCATTTCCTGTATGTGGAGCATCCAAGCTGTCCTCATATTATCTCAGTCCCTAAGATGACAAGATGCGTAACTGCCTGTCTTTGTACTGCCCAATGTGTTTTTTGTTTTTTGTTTTTGTGAGACAGAGTCTCACTCTGTTGCCCAGGCTAGACTGAGTGCCGTGGCGTCAGCCTAGCTCACAGCAACCTCAAACTCCTGGGCTCAACCAATCCTTCTGCCTCAGCCTCCCGAGTAGCTGGGACTACAGGCATGCGCCACCATGCCCGGCTAATTTTTTGTATATATTTTTAGTTGGTCAATTAATTTCTTTCTATTTTTAGTAGAGACGGGGGTCTCGCTCTTGATCAGGCTGGTTTTGAACTCCTGACCTTGAGCGATCCGCCCGCCTCGGCCTCCCAGAGTGCTAGGATTACAGGCGTGAGCCACTGCGCCCGGCCCCCAATGTGGTTTTGAATTAACCAGGCAGGGCAAAGGAAAAGGTTAGGAAGTGTACAATGAAACATTTAAAAATTAGAGTAACCAGGAGAACAGCATAGAATAAAATTACTTAGTACACCTCATTTCACCTTTCCAAATCAAATTCACAATCCCTTATCCAAAGCCATTGTACCAGATGTGTTTTAGAATGAAGGTTTTCTTTTTTCCTTTTTTAATCTTAGAAAGCAATGTGGTGCGTTCACTACATGTTAGGGAACACTCCCAGTAGGTAGGTTCTAGGACAACGCTCTGTAATCAAACCCATTAATATAACTGCAACAAAATACTTGAACGATCCCACGAAGTAGAATAAAGACTATAAATGGCCACACAACTGCTCTGTCCAGGTTTTACTGCCAAATAAGTTATGAAAATGTTTTGGCTTTCAGAGCTGTTTGGGTGCCAAATTTTGGATAATAGATAGACCTAGAATTGTTTTTCCTCTGGATAAATTGTTTATCCTTTTATGATAGCTGCAAATATTAACACATCATTACTAAAACAAAACAAACAAATGAACAAGCAAAAGAATCTGTTGACTTGGCTTCTTAACATTTATTTAAATTGTTTTTTGGTAAGTCTTGAAAAGGGTTGAAGATTAGGATACAGGTGCTGGAACCGCTAATTCTCCACTTCTTCTAAAGACAGGACTAATGGAAATGACACGTGGCTTTGGGAGATAGGACTGCAAAACATTTACTAACAACACTATGACTTTTAGATTTGTAAGACATTAAAGGAAAATAATCATAGTAGCTTAGAAAATAGTCTTCTCCATAGAAAGAGAAGAAACAGACAGACAATCTGATAACTGGAATGGCTATATTCAGTTTCTCCTTAAGGGAATGGGCCCCCTTATATTCATAATGCTGTGAACAACATTCTAAAACTATATATCCTTCCCGTGGCAGACTCATCATTGGGGCTTCATTAATACCAAGTGTTTTCCTTGTTTCCATACATCATCTATACCCGCCATGCAGGATGGATCCACATGATAGCTGAAGTATAAAATGGTGGCTAGGCTACTATTTTCACTTACAAGTTTCTATATTTATCGACTTTACATGTGGTTAAAGTGTCTTATTTAAGAAAAATATATTGTTGACAATAACAGAGTAATTACACAGTCATTGCTTCAATCTGGCTATATAAATCATTGTGATTTAACCTACAGTAGTAATAAAAATAAATGATATTGTTTTTGGTTCATTACTGCTGATCTAATAAAATGTAATGAATTAAGAAATTTCCTGAGTGAAACAGTCTCATAAAAATAACAATTTACTGATGGTGCTGTAACACCCAATGAGAATGAATGAAGGAAGAAAAAAAACATATTTTAATGAAAATCCATCTTTAAGAAAATGTCTTCTTCATTTTTTTCATTCCCTTTCTCCTAGTCCGAATGCATGTTTTGATTGCATCCATAGAGATCATTACCAGGAACTATAGTCTCAAAATGATTTCTTGTTTATATTGAAAATTTTAATAAAAGTTCCAGGAATTCATGAGTTTCTGGGTAGCCTATATGAATTTAAGGAGAAAGACATATTCTATCCTTCTGGGAATGCCTATGTGCCAAGAACTAATTCTTGTTAATGAGCCAACAGTTATTAGAAAGTGAAGAACTATGCCTCCTTCATTTGTGGTGCTCTATGGAAAAGCCACTGCAACTTTCTCATACTGATTTCCAGACTTGCCTGTCTCTCTCTTTCAGCTTCTCTCCTGCTTAACCTGCCCTTTCTATTTTGCATGTGCACACACAGTCACAGTGGGAGCGCATGGCTGTTCCTTCTCATATCAAAGATGAAGAAATCATTTGAAACTTATTCTGTATGGTTTTTACTTTCAAACATAATGACCTGAATTTCATTCAGTGTAATACTCCTAATCAAATTGTTGCCTTTCTTTATCACAGATTGAGATTTTTTCTGATGATGAAAATGATGCATGTTAATTATGGAAGGAGAAAACAAACATCACTCAAAATCCCACTAATTCGAAGTAACTAATTTAACATTTGTCATATTAATATTTACACTCTTCGATGCCATACATTCAGATATGCAAAAAAATATTGCTTTTTCTTTCCTCTTTTCCCTCCCTCCCTCCCTCCCTCCCTTCCTTCCTTCCTTCCTTCCTTCCTTCCTTCCTTCCTTCCTTCCTTCCTTCCTTCCTCTTTCTTTCTTTCTTTCTTTCTTTCTTTCTTTCTTTCTTTCTTTCTTTCTTTCTTTCTTTCTTTCTTTCTTTCTTGTAACAATTCTTCATTTATGATTCTGGGTCCCTGTTTTACCAGACCGACAGACAAACAAATGTGACCTTGATTCTTCCTCAAATCCCCTGTCTCCCCTAGGGCTCTGTCATGGTTCTTGGATCATACACAGGATTAAGACACCAAAGGTCCCACTGGACATTTGGTAATTGATTCAAACAGGATACTGCTAAAGAGTGAGCAGGACTGAGTGTTGGTGGGATCACTGGAAAAGCAAGCAGGAGAGGGAGCCACATAAAATGGCACATGTGTACCTAAAACTATTTATTTTAACTGAAAACAAAGAAAACATTTGAAATATATCTTGTCATAGAAAGCATTTGAAAATATCTTGTCATAGGCCAAGGCTGTTCTTACGACTATGCTCGTCCTCAAAGGGATGTTCATATCTTCTTTCCTGGGCAGTCTACAATTTCAAGCATTGATTTCTTAAAACTGATAAATGCAAACTTAAAGATGTGTGTAATCTGAGTCAGAATTCTTAACTTTTATATTACCCCACATCTTTTAATATTGTATCACCTGTGCATAATTCTGTAGCGACGTGTTTTGAAAGACACACCTTTATTTAATTTTTCCAAGCCTTCAGCTCTGTTTATGCAGAATACCACTTTCTTTTCACACTTTATCAGTTTATATAAAATTTAATTATATTATTTACTTATGACAATAAGTTTAGGTGGCATAAAGAGGTTCTTGCACATTTAATTTAACTTATTTTTGGTAAGCAAACATTTCAACTGGTGAAAGTAGAACCAGTGAGCTTAACAACCTTAAGCACTCCTTGTGTGATGCAATTTGGTGACTAATATGAAGGCAATAGTAGAATTGGGTTAATCTGACCCAGCTAAATAACAGTCAATTAAATAAAAGTTGGCTAAAAAATTCTATTGTATTAATATATTTCTCATTAATTGAGTTATTGTTTTTATAGAATCCTACTTTCTTTATCTATTATACACATACCCCATAGGTTCAAATAGCCCTCAGAAATGTGATTTCTAATATGGTTATGAGATTTCTTTAAACAGCTGCCCCAAATACAATTTAACCAATTTATTACTAGTTGAAATTTCAAAATTTTCACTAATAAAAACTTTCACATTATTGTTAGGATAACTGTTAGAAGTATAATTACTAAAACAAATCGGATATGTTTAAATATTCTTAATGCCTATTTCTAAGTTACTCTTGAGTAGGTATTACTTATATACCTACTTTTTGGGGCAGAGTTAACATTCATGCAACTGTTGTCCTGGCTTTACTGTTTTATATACCTTTTATGTTATAATTTGATAACCAAAAGTCTTCTCTTTCTATTTTAATTCTGATTTCTTTGATTATTTGAAAAGTAAAACATTAAAAACTATATTCAATGGTGTTGATCCATTCTGTTCAACAACATATTCTTATTCTTGCACATTTTTATAGTAGAGTTTTTGTTTATTTTCTTATTGATCTATATATTTTTTTATACATAGAAGATTAGAGCCTTTGTTCACTCTATTTTAAGGAATATTTTTTGATAAATTTTTCTTTTTTCTTTAATGATATCTAATGTTGTTCTTAATGTTCAGAAATATTGTATTTTATACAGTTAAATCCATCAATTTTTCCTTTGGTGGTTTTTTTCAAATATTAATGGACTTTCAGCATTTTGATCAAATAGACACTCATATTTACTTCTACTTTAGTTATTAAATGATTACAATATTAAATCACTTTATTGAAATAGTATATTGAATAAATAACTAGTTTAAATAAAGTTATTTATTAACTATTTAATTCACCTGATTTATTTTGCTTTTTTAAATTAGGTGTCCCCTAGCTATTTGCATAATAACTATGAACTGTTAAGTGTATAGTAGATATTGGTGATGGTTGCACAACATTGTGAATGTGATTAATGCCACTGTATTGTACACTTAAAATGATTAAAATGACAAATTTTATATTGTATATATAACTATAATAAACTATTTTAAGACAACAAAACAAACTAGAAAACAATATATAAATAAATATAATCAAAAACAAACAATTCATATTTTTTAAAAGCCCACTCAAGATGTCGATAATAATAAAGTTCTTATTTTTACTTTTGCTTAAGTTTTACTTTTTACTTATTGCATTTGCCAAAATTTTGTCAAATTTTTTGTTAACTTTATTGAAAGACATTTAACATCCAGTGAAATTCACCAATTTTTTTGTGAACCAGTCTATAAGTTTTAACATATGCATACTATAATGTAACCACCACAACAATCAGGATAGATATCTTACCCAATAGAACGCATTTCCATCACCCCCAACAAGTTCTCTTAGGCCTCTTTGTGTCTTCAAGAAATTTTGTTCATTTTATCTAAGCTGTCAAATTTATTGGCATAATTTTTTAATAATATTCCTTCATTATCCACTTAATGTCTGAAATTTACATAGTTATTTCCCTTTTTCACTTCTGATATTGGTATTTTGGCCATCTTTTCTTTCAATTGTGCTGTCTATGGGTTTATCAATTTTATCATTTTACGAAACAATTTTATTTCATTGACTCTCTGTTTCCTGTTTTTCTTTTATTGATTACTTCTCATCTCTTGATTATTCTCTTTTTCTCCTTGCTTTGATTATCATTTGCTCCAATTTTATTTAGTTTATTCAGGTGGAAGCTGAAATCATTGACTTGGGGCCTTTCTTCCTTTCCAATACAGGCATTTAAGTCTATACTTTTTCCTTCATATACTATTTTAGCTGCATCCCACCCATATTGATATGTTGTGTTTTCATTATTATTCAATTCAAATATTTTCTAATTTCACTTGGGATTTCTAATTGTATACAGAAATTAGTAAGAAGTATATTATATATTGCTTTATTTGCAGTTCTAGGTATCTTATTTTTTATTTAATTCCTATTTGATCAGAGAATGTAATCTGTGTCATTTCAATCTTTTTAAAGTTATAGAAACTAGTTTTATGTCCAAGAAAATGGTATATCCTGAGAATCTTACTATGTACACTTAAAAAGAATGTATATTTTCCTGTTATTAAATTTCAAGTTTTATAAAATATCAATAGTCTAGTTGGATGTGGTTGTTATTCAGATATTTTATGACTTTGCTGCTTTTGTTCTTTTTCCCTCCACTGCTAAGAAATTGGTGTGAAAAATCTCAAACTATAATTGTGGAATTTTCTATGTATTCCTTTAATTCATTGGTGTTTTTCATGCATCTTGAGACTATTACTGGGTGCCTACATGTTTATGAATTGAAATTTTACCATTAAAATGTGTACTTCTTTATCTCTGGTAATACATTTTCATTTAAAATCTGTTTTATCTGATATTAATATAGCACTCCAGTGATTTTATGTTTATTATTTGAATGGTGTATCTTTTCCCATCCATTTATTTTCAACTGGAAAGCTAGAAGCAATATGAATTGTGGCTACTACACAATGTTCTTGTGTGATAAAAATTTGTTATTTCTTTGAGATAAATCCCCAAGTACAATTGCTGAGTCATATGGTAAGTTGTCTGTTTTGTTTTATAAGAAACTGCAAATCCATGCTCTAGAGAGGCTATACCATTTTATATTCCCATCAGCAATGTATGAGTAATCCACCTTCTCTACATGCCACCTAATTCTGAGTAATAAATTAAATATAGCTTCCCAGATAAACATTAGGACTGTTTTTTTGAGCTGCAGGATCTCAGTCTTTGTCCAACAAGATTCAGGTCCCTAACATTCTAATTGGCTCCTGGGGACAAGGTGGAAATGTGGAGAACTAGAACTAACACAATTCCTCTAAAAGGACACAATCTAATTTTAACCCTAGTGATGTATTATGTTGTGTTTCTGATGCTTTGTTTTAACCTCTTTGTATTATAATTGCATCAGTTATCGCCTCATTTTCAGGTGCTATTTTTTGTTAGTAGGCCAAATTTTTAAAATTTTTATGAAGTCTAATTTATTGATTTCTCTTTTTTGGATTGTGCTTTTGGTGTCACATCTAAGAAATCTTGTATATACTTGTAGAGCCTTAAAACTTTCATATTTTTTTAAGTAAATGGTATTATTAATTTTAGTGTTCACGTGTTCATTGCTATTACGTGATTGCTGTATTTTTATCTTGTGCTATGTGACTTTGCTGAATTCATTTATTAGTTCTAAGATTTTTTGGTTTGTTTCAGATTCCGTGGGATTTCCTAAATAGACAATCATGTCATCTGCAAATAGGGACAATTTTATTTCTTCCATTCCTGGCTGTATAGGTTTCATTTCTTTTTCTTGCTTTGTTACACCAACTAGAAATTCTAGCATTCTATTGAATCAGAGAGGTGAGAGTAGACATTCTTTTTTTATTCTACATCTCCCACCTGTGCAGTAGACATTCTTGACTTCCCCGTCATAGGTGAAAGCATTTTGTCTTTTGCCATTAAGTGTAATGTTAGCTATAGGTTTTAGTAGATGCTCTCTATCAATTTGAAAAACTTCCTCTGTACTCCCCTTTTCCTGAGAGTTTTATTAATGACTGTTGAATTTTGTCAAATACTTTTTGCATTGATTAAATGGTCATGTGATTTTCTTCTTTAACCTTTTAAAGGGTGAAATACGTAATTAATTTTTGAATATCAAACCAGCCTTGCATCTCTGAAATAAATTCCAATTGGTAATGGTATATAATTCTTTTCATGTATGGCTGAATTCCTTTTGCTAGTATTTTATTAAGGATTTTTGCATCTACATTTATACTGAAGATTGGTCTGTGGTTTTCTTTCTTTTCTTTGTCCCGTCTTTGTTTGGTTTTAATATCGGAGTAATATCAATTTAATAAAAAGAATTAGAAAATATTCCCTCCTCTTTTATTTTCTAGAAGCAATGTATAGAATTGGTGTTGATTGTTATTTTAGCATTTGTTAAAAATATACAGTGAGACCATCTGGTCCTTCTTTTTGAGGGTTTTAAAATTACAAATAAAATTTCCTTAATAGTTATAGAGTTATTCCCATTGTCTACCCTTTTGATGTCATAAGGGTCTTTAATGATATTTTTCCTATTTCATTCCTGATATTAGTAATTTGTATGTTTTCTCTGTTTTTCTTTGTCAGTCCTGCTATAGATTTGTTAATTTTATTGATATTTCCAAAGAACCAGCTCTTTTTCCATTGTATTTCTCTATCATTTTCCTGTTTTCAAATTCATCAGTTTCTGCTCTTCTATTATTTCCATTTGGTTGCTTGGTTTTAGATTTATTTTCCTTTTCTTTTTCTATATTATTAAGTGGTAGCTTAGACTATTGATTTGAGACTTTTCATCTTTTCTAATGCAAGTATTTATTGCTATAAATTTCCTTTCAGTAAGGCTGTGGTTTCATTCCACAAATTTTGATATGTTGTATTTTCATTTTCATTCAGTTCTACATATTATTTTACTTTCCTTGAGACTTCCTTTTGACCTATGGATTATTTAGAATTGGGTTGTTTATTTTCCAAGCATTTAGAGATTTTCCTGTTATCTTTCTGTTAATTGATTTCTAGTTACTGCATTCTTCTATGTTCTTTACGTTTTATATCTAGTTATTCTTTATTGTTAAGAGAGGGGTGTTGAAGTCTCCAACCAAAATTGTATGTTTATCTGTTTCTTCTTCAATTTTATCAGTTTTTGTTTCACATAAGATTGTAACTCTATAGTTTGATGCATATGCATTTATGATTGCTATTACTGCTGATGGATGTATAATATCCTTCTTTGTCTCTGGTAATGTTCCTTCTTCAGACGTCTACCTTATCTGATAGTGATATTGCAGCTCCTGCTTTCCTTTAATTACTATTTTCATGATATGTCTTTTTCCATCCTAAGTCATCTGATTCCTTCTCTTCAGATCTCAGAGTCTTATGTTTGTTTTATTTATTATTATAAGGGATTTTATTTGTACTTAGAGAGGGATACGCAAAACTACACTTATACCTTCCTGAGGTGCAAGTCAAATCTATACCATTTTTATTCCAGAGATTATAGTTTTTACTCTTAGAGTTTCTATTTGTGTTTTTGAAAACAGCTTTATTGAAATATAATTCATGTATCATAAAATGTATCAATTTAAAATATACATATTTTTTTGGTATATTAATACAGTTGGTGAAAAGTCACTACAATCTAATTACACAACATTTTCTTTTCCCATAGAGTAAACATCCTACCCATTATCAGTCAACCTATTTCCCCACTAACTCCTTCAGTCCTAAACAACCAGTAATCTACCTTCTTTTTCTATAAATTTGCTTATTCTGTCCATTTTATATAAATATAATCATATAATATATAGTCTTTAGTAGCTGGCTTTTTAAAATTTATTTTTATTGACAAATTATATTCCATGGCATGAGAATACTACATTTGATCTATCCATTCATCAGTTGATGGACATTTTGGCAGTTTCCCGTTTTGGCTATTTTGAATCATGTTGCTATGAATATTCATGTACAAGGTTTTGTATGGACATAATTTTACTTTTCTTGGGTATATACTGAGGATGGAATTTGAGAAATGTCAAACTGTTTTTAAAAGTTACTGCACTGTTTTATATCCTCACCAATAAAATATTATAGTTCAAATTTCTCTACATCATTGTCAACACTTTTTATAGGCTGTTGTTTTTATTATAGCCATCCTAGTGGATATGAAGTGATATAACCTTGCAGTTTTGATTTGCTAATGACTAATGATGTTGAGCATCATTTCATGTACTTATTGCCTATGCACACAGCTTCTTTGGAGCAAAATGTTTATTCAAATGCTTTTCCCATAATTTAATGGAGTTGTCTTTTTATTATTAAAGTAGGAAGATAATATGAATAAAGGGACTTTATCAGAGAAATGCTTTGGAATATTTTCTTCCTTTCTTTGTTTTTTTTTTTTTATTTTCTTAATGGTATTGTGTACAGCAAAAGTTTTAGTTTTTAAGTAGTTGATTTATTTTTCTTTTGTAACTTATGATTTTGTTGTTGTGTTTAAGAAATCATTCTTAATCTAAGGCCACAAAAATTTATTCCTATATTTTCTTCTTACAGTTTTATAGTTTTAGTATTTACATTTAGGTCTAGAATCCATTTTGAGTTCATTTTTGCCTGTGCCGTAAAATAGAGGTTCAACTTCAATATTTTGTCTGTGAGTATCCAGTTGTCTTGGCAACATTTGCTGAAAATATAATTCAAGACACTGAATTGTCTTGGCACTCTTGTCAACAAACAAGTAACCATAAATATAAAGACTTATTACTACACTGTCACTTCCATTTTATTGATCTGTATGTCTATCCTTATGCCAGTACCACATCTGACTGTCATGATTACTGTAGCTTTGTAGTAAGTTTTGAAGTAAAATATTTGAATGCACCCAACTTTGGTTTTCTTTTTTAGATTGTTTTGTGTATTCTGGGTCTCTTACTTTTACACATGAAGTTTAGGATCAGCTTGTCAGTTTATGTAAGGAAGATAGCTGTGATTCTGATAAGGATTGCATTGAATCCATAGATCAATTTGGGCAATATTGCCATGTTAACGATATTAATTCATCCAAGCTGTCTTTTATTCATTAGATCTTCTTTAATTTTTTAATTTTTTAACTCTCATTCAACCATCTTTTATTGTATTTTATATTTCAAAATATTATGGTGGTACAAATGTTTTTGGTTACATGGATCACTTTTGTAATGCTCAAGTCAGGGCTAAAAGTGTGCCCGTCATCCAGATAGTGTTCACTGTGCCCATTAAGTAGGTTTTCTCCTATCACCTTATCCATCCTCCCCCCACTTGATTTCCATCGAGTTTTACTTCCCTCTATGCACTTGTGTGCTCATCAGTTAGTTCCAATTTAATAGTTAGTACATGTTATGTTTACTTTTCCATTCCTTGGATACTTCACTTAGAATAATGGTCTCCAGTTTCATCCAAATTGTTGCAAAAGGCATTAAGTCATCCTTCTTCATGACTGAGTAATATTCCATGGTATACATATACAACATTTTGTTAGTCCACTCATGAATTGATTAGTGCTTTGGTTGATTCCACATCTTTGCAGTTGTGGATTGTGTTTCAATAAAAATTTGAGTGCAGGTGTCTTTTTGATAAAATTCCTTCTTTTCTTTTGGGTAAATACCCAGTATTGGGATTGCTGGATCAAATGGTAGGTCTACTTTTAGTTCTTTGGGTAATCTCCATACTGTTTTCCATAGAGATGGTACTAATTTGCATTCCTACCAACAGTGAATAAGCATTCCTTTCTTTCTGCATCCATGCCAGCATCTATTGTTTTTGGACTTTATAACAAAGGCCATTCTAACCAGCGTAAGGTGATATCTCATTGTGGTTTTAATTTGCATTTCCCTGATGATTAGAGTTGTTGAGCATTTTTTCATATGTTTGTTGACCATTTGTCTATCTTCTTTTGAAAAGCTTCTGTTCATGTTTTTGGTCACTTTTCAATGGGGTTATTCGATCTTTTCTTGTTGATTTGCATGAGTTCTTTGTAGATTCTGGTTATTAGTCCTTTATTAGATGTATAGCTTGTGAATATTTCCTCCCATTATGCAAGTTGTCTATTTGCTCCATTATCATTGGCCATGAGCAATCAATTAAACCTCTTCTTAGCCCTTCTTCCCTCCTCAGAGGCGTGGGGGTGGGGGTGGGGGGGTGGAACTGAGTTTCAGCTCTCAAATCATATAATTGTTTCCTTTGGTAGCTAGCTCCCTCATCCTGAGGCTGTCTAGGAGTCCCAAGCCATTAGTCTTCTCATTAGCATACAAAAATATACTTGTCACTTTGGGAATTCCAAGGATTTTAGAAGTTGTGTGCCAGGAACCAGGACCCAGGGACAGAGATCTTATTTTTTGTGATATCACAATATCACAAAGGGTAAATCAAATTTTTGTTGTTCTATCATGAGTAGACATTTAAAACTGAGTTTTGTCAGTTTTATTATAGTTTTCGTTCTTTGAGAGGTTTTTGTTTGTTTGTTTGCCATGTTGTTGTTTATTTTTGCTTTAGAAAAAACATATTGGATTTGATATATTCTAATTTTGCACCAGCCCGTTTCTCAATTTCTTTCTTTAAATCTTGTTTTTCTTTAGTGTTACTTTCATGAGGGTTTTTCTTACTGGGTTCTTATGTTGAACAATTTAATTTAATTTTGCTCATATCTAAAAACCTTTCACACTCTGTGTGCAGAGTTTTAGCTTTATTTCATAACTTTATGCAATTTTTTCCTTATTTTATAAATTATCCTTTAATTGTGCTTGTAATTTCTCCTTAGACTAACTCGTTACTTAGTATTGACAGTGTTTTAAAATGTCAAAGCGGTTGAATATTTGAGCTTTGCTAATTTATAATCTTGTTATTATTCTATAATTTCTCGTTTCCAATTTCTAAGAATTTACTAAAGTATACTTTCTGACTTATTCTTATGTAAGAGATTAAATTAAATACATAAGTTCTGTTTGCATGTTTTGTGTGTGTGTGTGTGTGTATCCACATCTCCAATTTATCTTATTCAGATTCTCCTCACTCCTCACATCTAATCCAATGCAAAATTCCTGGCAATTCTATCTCTAAGACATATCTTCTCTCCACCACTACTATTATTTTTCCACTTGAACCCCAGGCCAAGGCACCATCAAGTTTTTCTCAAATGACTGCAGTAGTTTTCCACATTGTCTTCTCTACCATTCCATATTTTTTCCTCCCAACAAACCGTTTTCCACATCAAAACTAAAATAATCTCTAAGAAGTAAACAGAAATCCCTTCTTATTTACTATGTGAGATATTTGTGATTCACCTATTTCTGGCATCAACAGTGCTGTGGCAGCTCTAATCATCTTCATGCATGTACAGTCTGACAACACCTTACCTCAGGCTCGCAATGTGATTCTCTCCTCTCCTGCCCTTGACTTCGTGATATGAGGTGTTTGGGGAATTCACTCACTGTCCACACGTGTACAACTCAGAAGTATAGGGATATTAGTGTCTTATAGGAGAGATATTTGATCAGTGGGAACTGGAAAATGATGGGGAAAGGATGATGAAATGGATTCCCCTAACATTTCCTAGACAGACAGTGAAAGACATATTCCATATGGTTCTTAGATAGTCTCCTAGTATCTAGCAAGCAGTCACTGCTACTGTTGGCCAATTTAGTAATGCATTGTATCCTCATATTGGCTCTCCCTCATTCTTTGACTTGCTATCATGTTTCTCCTAGCTGCTCCCTCAGATCATATTCCCCTAAAAAGCACCCACATTTAAGTTTTATCTCAGGTCTTGCTTTCTGTGGAACTCAAGCTAGAACAGAGATTGACTCACTTTTCTCAAAACCTCCAATGGCTGAGTATATTCAGAATATTATCCAAGCTACTTTCCCTGACTTACAACACTCTAAATGTTTTGGTTTCATTTCCAATCCTATCTTAACACAATTTCTCTGACTACTAGGATTCAGTCATACTAGCTTTCTTTCCATACCTTGAAATTACTATGCTTGTTCCCGCCACAGTAAATTTGGCACTAAAATAGTCCTCCAGAATCTCACCACTTCTTTCTAAGAGACCAGCTCCTTGCTGTTTGTGTCTCAGTTTCATGTTATTTTCTTACAAATGGCTCCTTGACTACCTAATTCTAAAGTAGTCACTCTTTTACTTTCTTTTTTATTATTATTTTTTTTTTTACTCTTTTACTTTCTATTACCTGATTTATTCCACTTCTAGCACTTATCATTACTAGCCATTTTAAATGTTTATCTGAATTCTTCATTGTTAAGTAAGCTTCTAGAGACCTAAACTCTTCTGTTCATTGCTATATTTTGTACACAGCTTGCTCAGTGTCTGGCACAAAGGAAACCTCAGTAAACATTTGGTCAATGAACAAACAAATGAAATCACCATCTGAAACTTAATCATCTATGTAGATTACAAAATGAACTGCTATGGCTTAAGCTAGCTCCTTAACGGTGTTTTCCAGTTTTAATCTCTTTTCGTATGATATCCAGTTCGCAGTTAGTTTTTATCTCATTTTGTCCTCTCCTGTGTGTTTTGGCTGCTGTTGCATAAGGGGTTTTATGATTATTGTTTGGTTAGTGAGTCCTTCTGAAGGAGAACTTTAATAACAATGGTATGGAGTTTGTCTGTAACACTGAGGGCAATGGATGCTATCCATGACATCATTGAAGACATCAAACAGTTTTATAAAATTGTCTTCTGGACCTGGTTACATTTTCTTAAGGATTTTCTCTGGATCTGCAAGGTGCTGTGCCCCTCTGACTTCTCTTCTCTACCCCCCTCCCCCATGAACAACCATTGTTTTGGGTTTATTCATCCTCAAATGAGCAGAGATCTGTCCAAATTCAGTGTTTATCATGAGATATTGTGTTATCTATATAACACTTTTGCCCAAGTCTAACAAATTCAAATACTGTTCCATTCTCAGATACAGAGGTAGTCAGTGCTCTGAAGTGCATGACTTCCATCATCACGACTTCTGTCTGCAATATATTCAGTTAGTGGAGGTTATAACAACTTGACATGAACCCCTATACTCTTGTTGCCCAACACTGTGTACGGATGGAGCACATATTAAATTACAAACCTTAGTATGTTTTGTATTTTCAAGGCCTATTCTAGCTGTAAATCCATTTTTTCATCTTCCTAGCACTTACTGTGGATATTATAGCTGCTAGGATATAGTCTACCAGAATTCTAGCTACTTAAAAACAAACAAACAAACAAAACAAGAAAACCAGTACCTTTATAGTTGTTTTGGTTGGCACTGACCTTGTGCTTCTCAACCAGGAAATAGAGTATGAGGAGAGAGATGAGAGGTGTTCCTGACAACTTTCAAGAAAGCAGGGTTTCTGCTTCTCCAGATTATACCAAGAAAGGGCTATCACTTGTTTGTTTCCATATAGTTTCATCAACTTTAATATTATGGAAAATTTCGTCCAGATTTGGGCAACAAGGTGACAGTCAGCTATAGTTTTCGGGATTGTTAGGAGTTTTCTAGTTTTCCTATATTTTAGATATTTTAGTGGGCTGTCAGCCAGAAGATCTTTTCTTAAATTAAAACATCAATTTGTCTGCCGGCACAGTGGCTCACACCTGTAATCCTAGCACTCTGGGAGGCCAAGGCGGGCGGGATCGTTTGAGCTCAGGAGTTTGAGACCAGCCTGAGCAAGAGCAAGACCCCGTCTCTACTAAAAATAGAAAGAAATTAATTGCCAAACTAAAAATATATAGAAAAAATTAGCTAGGCATGGTGGCACATGCCTGTAGTCCCAGCTACTTGAGAGGCTGAGGCAGTAGGATTGCTTGAGCCCAGGAGTTTGAGGTTGCTATGAGCTAGGCTGATGCCATGGCACTCTAGCCCGGGCAACAGAGTGAGACTCTGTCTAAAAAAAACAAAAACAAAAACCAAAAAACATCAATTTGTCACCTTTTAATGTTAATATTTAATCACTCATGGAGATTTAATTTTTTCTGTATTTATTTCCATTCATTGCCCAAATTAATACCTTCTAAACAATATTTAAAAGTTAAAATATGTAGTTTCTATATGTAGCACATGTAGAAACTAGAAAGACAGGGAGTAGAGAAAACCACAACACTTATATTTTTTGAGTTCATAATATGTACCAGGATTTTTGTTTGTTTGTTTCATTCTCATTCACCATAGAGTTAGGTGATATTATCCCTGAATCACATGGAAGATATTAAAGCTCAAAGAGATTAGGTAATTTGCTCAAGGCCACACAACTATATATTAGTTCAAGTTTGACACGGGAGCACTATGATGAAATAGTTCACATATTAATTAGCATCTGTTAATTCCTAACCCACAGCTCTCAGTTCCAGATTTTAAATGAATTATTTAACAGAAAAAAGAAAACCAAAACAACTCCCTTTCAACTCTCAGTTCCAGATTTTCGACAAATTGTTTAACAGGAAAAAAAAAATCTGCTTCCTTCTAATTCATTTGCTTTTATTTAGAGAGATTTGCTTCATTGCTTTGTGATAAGGACCCATGCATAATATATAAATAATTAGGTAAAAACAGTTCTACACTCTAAATTGAAGAAGAATGTTCACAATATCTGTGAAACTAGTGCTGCATCCCCAGGTTGTGAAAGTTGGTATTCTCATTTCTTAGTCCATCAACAAGTTTCTTGGTCATGGACTGGACATCTAAACTACCAGTTTGTAAAAAGACCCCACTACTCAGAAAGCTTACAAACCTAACAGGAGAATCCCATGGCCCCCATCTCCATCATAAAGAAAAGCACTTTTATGCTCTTAAGAGCCCTCGCTTCTTCAGGGATTTTCCCAAACAAAAATGACTTTGGGAAGCTTTGGAGGAGGCAGTCCTTGTGCTACAAGTGAAAGGAGGGAACCTGGAGGAACTGAAAGAAAAGAGCCAGGGGCATGTGTGTAAAAAGTTTCAGGAAAAGGCCTGGAGACAATGGTGGGAGAATTAGCTGTGAATCAACTCAAGAGAGAAAGCCTGGCCAGAATGGTATCAATAGGCTCAAGATTAAAACAAGTAAGTGGGGTGAGTCCTACTAATGGAGAGCTTTGAAGGCAACAGTCAAGAATTTATCTTTGGTCCAGAGGGCAATGGATGCCATCCCTGAGCTTAATGAATAGGCTCTTTCCCCGGGCAGTGTGGTGGCTATGCAGGGCCATTCTATGACACTTTTACTCATGGAATGCCAGCAGCCAGCAAAAGGGAGAAGAGACAGGCAACTAAATTCAATGAGGAGAGGAAAGCAGTCCATTTTCATGTCATTGATTTCTACAGTTTGTTCACCTGTTTGTTGAGGGTCGTTTCATTTACTTGCCATTCCCT
This sequence comes from Cheirogaleus medius, assembly GCA_008086735.1. NCBI lineage: Eukaryota > Metazoa > Chordata > Mammalia > Primates > Cheirogaleidae > Cheirogaleus > Cheirogaleus medius. The sequence goes on from VBSM01001562.1 coordinate 12,245,288, forward strand.
TTTTTCCCACTGCTCAGCACTTCTCTCAAGTGCTGCATAGTTATTGACTGAGTGTGACACTTTCTTTCTGTGTAAGTTAGGCAATTGGGAGAAAAGGGTGTGTAGTGAAGGCCAGTAGGCACTGTTTAGTAAGTTATTCCACTCGCGCATAAAAAATTCATTGACCAGAAAGGGTTAATGCTCCTCCAAATGGCTTAGCTTAATCCCCAAGTGCAATTGGCTCATTGAAGGATCTGGCCCATTGAGTGCATGTTAGCAGAGAAGCCAATACACCTCTTTACCAAGTCTGGTGCAGTGAGGTTAAGACCAAGGGCATATAAAAGGTCAGTAGCAGAGTCAAGAATAAAATCTCAGCCTTCTGAACCCCCTGAAAGTGCTCTCTTCACTCTACTAGGTTTCTTTCTCTTATGAGGTATGAGAAGAAAATTTGAGAATAGGGAAAATTTAAGGTATCAATTTTTTAAAAAAGTAATTGCAGTAAATTTTGTCAGACCCATAGGAGGAAGAAATATGGAAACAGATGGAATAGACTTCACGCACAAGTTACGCAAAAATTTATAAGTACTTAAAATACAGCAGGGTAGCAGAAAGGCCAACCTACCTTGTTTTGGGCTTGTGCGTGGAATGCACATATGCCCTGCAGTGTGAACACAGCCGTTTCTCCTTTGATCAACTTGAGAGATAATAAAATTAGCATTGTTTCTGAATTACATTAAAAAAATAGGAAAGATATATGGAACAGATGGAAATTGTTGAAAATAAAAATAATGTTTATAAAGAAAAGAACTAAAAAAGTAAAGAATTATACCTTCTATATGCCATAAGTGTAGGATAATGGAGATGTTAACAGCCCAGGATTGGGAATCAAAGGCCTGAGTTTGCATTCTTGCTTTGTCACTTTCAGTAGTGGTGATCGAAGTCATTTAATCTTTTAGGCCTCAGGTTCCTTATTTGGGGAAATGGGAATAATAATAAAAGTAGTTACTTCACAGTGTTCCCTGATAATTGAATGAGATAGTGCATAGAAAATACTTAAGATGATGCTTGGCACATAGTAGACACTTGGTATGTATTAGCTCTTATTCGGCTTACCAAAGGGCTGTCTAAATTGGGATTGCAGTGGATGGAGGACAAATGTAGGCCTAGGGAAATACTTTCTGGTTTTCATATATGTTTTTTATTAGCTTAAGGTTAAGAGTAATATAATCATGAACATGTTATATGGATAACTAGAGAAAATTAAACAGAATTTTAAAAAACAAAAAGACAAGGCAGAATATCTAAATATGATAAAACTGGTAGAACACATTTATGGAGTATGACTTAGATTGTTAGACCTACAAATATCTGTGTTAAAAATATTTTTTAAAGATATGTCTTAAATTACTATATTATCTAGCAAATCTGTTCTCTCTTCTATCTGAAATTCTAAAATTTTATAATTAAGGGGTCAGTGATGTATAAATTGGAAAAGGAGACTTTTAGGATATGTGATTATTTACATCAAAGCTGTGTCCACAAACAACACAAATTAAGGACTCTTGAATTCGATCAAGAAAAATATTTAATCAAAAGATGGTTGAGGTCGAATATATCCTTTTCTTCAAAAATTTCTAAATTCAAATTATCTATATAACTGCCCAGACTCTCTATGTTTCATTTAAGACATTATCCCACATAGCAATTGTAAAAGGGAATGTTCTTGTTCAGCCAGTGGCTGTGGGCTGTGGGCTGTGGGATCTGGGCATGGGTCCTGTCTACCCAGACTTTTGACCAACAACCTTGGCTTCTCCTAGATCAATAATCTGTGTGCCCCACTGAAACACTAGGAAAATTGTGTGTGTGTGTGTTTGGGTGTGTATGTGTATGCATTTCTTTGGGAAAGGGGTGCATAGTGTTAGACCCTTCAAAGAATATATGACATCAAAAAGGTTAAGAGCTATGAACTATTTGGGTCTTCGTTTTTGCCCAATTTTTTCTGATTGAAGATTTCATTTCACCTTTTAAATAGCTTCTGTTTCTGGCCCCATGACCAGGCCTGGTCTATACCCTGATCACTGCACACTTGATTCTCTTATTCTGGGCTTCTTGTCTTATGCCATAACCTTAGCTAGCCAAGGCCAGGTGCTGATAGGATTTTGCTTTTCTGATATTTTACTGCACACCTTCTGTAGCTACATGGACATTAGGTTTACAGACCGAGGACAGAAACAAATCAAGTGCTTTCTTCATTTCAAGGAGTTAAAAGATAGATTCCAAAAGACAAAAGATGAGGACTGAATTGCACTGAATCACGTTCTGCATGATATTGATATTGAACTTTTTATGGGTGTATGTCATAACGCCCATATTTTTCATGACAGGGAAGATATAGTTTAGATGATATAGGACAGGCACAGGTTATAATCCCTACAACTAGAAGGATGCTGTGTATGTAGCAAACATGTAAATATTGGGGGATCAATGTGGTTATGTTCATCTCCACTTTCCCTTTTTGTCTTTATCTTCTTCTGCTAATTCTTATTAATAACATTCATATGAATATTTGTTTTCTGAAATAATGATAGACATAATAATAATTTTCTTCTTCCTACTAAGTATTAATAACATTGGCTTTTCTTCTGATAATGCCTGAATTATCATTGCTTGGAATTTATTGTACCGTGGCCAATTTAAAAGATACTTTCCTAGGCTCTACTTTTCAAAGTAGTCTGAGAACTGAAAATCTAGTGATCAATTCCGCTAGACTGCAAGTTTTCAGTAATGAAAACAATTACTTGCCACACCCCCACCCCATTTCTAAGTAAAAAAACAGCTCTTAGGCAGAGGTCCTCAAGCAGGGGAGATTCTACGTTTTCACTGCCATCCCAGACATTTGGCAAAAGTTGGCTATATTTCAGTTGTCACAACTGATAGGGGTGCTATTGGTATCTAGCAAGTAGATCCTACAATGCACAGGCCAGCCCCCTACAACCAAGAATTATTCAGTTCAAAAAGTCGATAGTGCTGAGATTGAGAAACTCTGCCCAAGAGTGATGTTCTCAGTCTCACTCACCACACTTTATGTTCTCTTTCCTAGGAGAAGAGGAGCGGCGGCTTATTTAGTTTGCAAGTATAAACCAGACATGCTTGCTGCAGCCTGTCCTTTTGCTTTTCTCTCTGGAATCTGACAGCCTACAGAGAAGGTGGATTTCCACCTGCTGACAGCCATGTGATAAAGTTGGTAGAGCAGGCTGTGCTCCTACCACCGCAGGACTGCAGGGGTTTTGTTTGTTGTCTGTTTGGTGGTAATGGGAAGGGGGGTGACTTCAATTCAGAGGAGCCTTAGCAAGCCTATTAGGACTTATCTAAGCTATGTCCTTCACTATTGCTTTTATCAGTAATAAAGCTGACATTTTGATCTCTAACTGTCTGACTCCTGTATCATTCCCTGTAAATTGGTTCTGATCTCAGGTTGGGAACAGTGGTGTTATTATTGACCCCCTAAAACCCAAAATCTGTTACTGTCTGATGGTTCAGGATCTTAATGGCTTACCTCCAGGATTCTTGCCCTTTTATGTCAAAGGATCTCACTCAGACAAAGACTGCCAAAATATAATGCTAACTAATTTATATAAGATTCACACATGTTAGGGCTGAAATTATCAAAATAAAAGCACTAGATATCAATTTTAAGCCACCTTCTTTGAACATAGTATTTTGCTTCTTTATAGGTAATGAAAAAGAAAATCTATTACAAAGATGTGCCTATGGGATTTTTTTTCTGAAAATGGCAGTTAATTCCTTACTTAAAAAGTATTTAAAAAACTAATATAACTATACACATTTTATAATCACCTTTATGAATTTTCTTCACTGGTGATAGATTGACCAACTGTATAGAATCTTGGTTAGTAAGAAGCAAGGCAAAAAAGAACACTTGGAATTTGTAGTTGAAAGAAGATGAGGGTGAGTGAAATTTGTTCAATAGGATACTGTGGTCCTAACATGAAATAAAGCCTATGAGGCATTGCTGTAAAGTAATGAGATTGATTGTTTAAATCCACGCTCAAAAGCTAGCTCCCTGGTTTTGTCACACCAATGTATGAAAAGAGTATATTGTTCTTAGGACATTGCAAAGAGCAATGCTACTTTAAGTGAAAAAGGAGAAGGACATTGTATATGGCGATGTCAAACACCATACAACTTTCTCAAAACGTACTCTGTCCGTCAGGACAAGCTTAGCATTACTCAGATGCATTTAGGGAACATGCTGCCCCTCCACTGCCCTTCTCAGGGGTCTCTGTGCTCCTTGTAGTCATGCAGGAACCCAGACTGTTAGAGAATCCACTTTCACTAGCTATTCAACAAAGATTGGAAAAGATGGAAAATTGTCTAGTGGTTTTTAACCCTTCTTCCCAAATGAGAAGACCCACTTCTGGCCCAAGCAAGCCAATGACCACACCTATCTTCAAAGGTGGTGGTAACCCCACCATGTACCTGGAAAGAAAAGAAAACTGGAATGTAGTGAATGTTGTGAACAGATCTCATTACCAAAATTCTAGAGAAAACCAATTGCTCTTGATAGCTAATCGTTACATATGTTTTCCATTAATGACTATGATAATTTACAATGTGCCCTGGATTTCCAGAATAATCAGGATATCACAAAGTACCTTTATGTAGGAAGCATTTTATCATCTTATTTTTGGGTAGTGCAGTGTTTAATATTTAGCATTCCAGACTCTTTGAGACCTGTACAGCCATAGTAATTCCTCTCTCTGCTCGTGTCATGCACTGCCATGTAATAATACCATGTATTTAATATAATGTCATTTGGGAAGCCCTGTAGCACCACGACCCCGTATTCTCACAGGTGCCCAGTTTGAGCTGCTTCATTGTCCTGAAGGCATTTTCCTACGAATATCTTAAAGACATATACAAAAATACTTCTTGCTACATTTTTTTACTTGTGTGTTTCCTTTCATCATTGAATATATAAAAAAAAGGATGCTTAGGGGATTCAGGTTCTATTTGAGACTCTGTCCTCTGGTTGCATCTCTGAACCTTTCTGGGTCTCACTTCTTTTCTCATTAAGTAAGGGAAAGGGATAGTCCATGTTGTCCTTGTTTACATCATTCCCATAAATGTCAACTGTGTTCATTTCTGTCGTCGAGGTATTTTGGGCAGTGTAAAGTCTATAGATGAGGGGTTGTTGATCAATAAGAGGAAAGGGGAGGCAGAGGAGGCATAAATGGAAAAGAAGAAGAATGGAGAAAATAAGGAAGAAGACAAGGCCAGTAAGTCATGGCACGGCAGGAAGGCAAATGTGGCCTCTGACATGGGAGACAGCAAGATTTCACGAACACTGCCCAATCCTAACAGTGAGTATGAAACACAATTTTCAAAACACCCTTTGAGAACAGAGAGTTTATGATGGTTTTAATGTGATGTTCTAAATCATAACTTTTAGCCATTAAGCAAATGTTCCATGATAATGTGGTTACTTTATACCTTTCTTGTTTAATTGTCTAAATCTGGACACTCTTGGGTATCTCTACCTACATGAGGTGCATTACTCTACAAAGTCCTTAGAGATACCAGACACTGTGAACAGACAAATCCTTGCTGTGTTCTTTAACAGTGATAAAAGAAGCATGAGAAGCCATGGGATCAGGGGAATTAGAGGAAATGCTCATTAAAACAAATTTAAAAGGTCTAATGATTAAAATATTGATTAATTAGCCAAACATCGATTAGCAGTCACACTTTATCAACTACAAAGTTTCTAATTACTGCGCCATTATTCCATAGATTGACCTGTTCTTTCCCATCACTTATGATGAAGAACAATTTTTATTAAGTGGGCTTTGGATTTTTGACCTGTAAAATTTTAATAGGGAGTACAAAGTGGGTGTTGTGTGTGGTTTGGCATTTTATTCACCAAGGGACAGATAGTTACTGTCTCTACTTAACCAGAAGCATGAGAGTGCAGGAGGGATATGAACACTAAGGGATTAAAATCTTACCATCTTCCCAATCAAGGGAAAAAAGCTATAAATTCATCCATTGAATACGAAAAGAAGAAAATGGCCGCCTTTCCGGTTGTCATGCATAGAATGAGTGATAGGAAAGCTTTCAATGAATTGTATAAGTTACAGATCGGCCAGAAATGGTGGAGCTACGGTAATATAAGGTGTTTGTTATGGAGTTCATTTTATGCAATTTGGGAGCTGGTTAAGCCACGTATGGACGGCTTTTGCTCCTGCATCTGTACTGGGCTTGATGTCAGCAGGGCAGACAGGTGGGAATTGATGATGGACAGGAAGTGGGGGAAAGTAAGGACAAACTGGAGCTGGCATCTGCCTCTCACTGCCTCCAACAGCACTGATGCAGGTGACCTGCAGGAGAAGCTGGCGCTCTTAACCAGGGAGCTGCCCGTGCTCATAGCCCAGGACTCAGAGATGCTGAAAGAGGAGATCCTGTGGGGGCTGGAGTTGCTGCAGGTCTGGCTACCGCCCACACCAACATGGTGAGTCAGCAGATTAGGACCCTGTGTGAGCTGCAACAAACATTCAGAGTATAGAAATGGTTGCTCCATTCCTTCTACTTTCCAAATCTTTCGTGCAAATTTCTTTCGTGGTCAACCCTAAGCCACCATCACCAGAGAAGGCAGCTGTGGGAAACAAAGCTCTAGCTTAACTAAGTTGTCACAGTACCAAGCAATCACAAAAAGCAACAAGGATTTTAACCTGCAGTACCACAGACACCAACATCTCAACTGCTGGGGCCACATCACACAAGAAACGACATCAGGGCCTGGTTACCACTTTGGAGGAGGTCCACTGCCAAACCAACAATATTTCCTTTTTGAGTAAGGATCCTTTTTTTACAGATGTCAAGCAGGAAAAGAGAAACCAAGAAATGATTCACACCAGGCCAAATGAAAATACCCCATTGTTAATATTTCAACCGGACAATTTCTGGACATTTTGCAAAGATCTTGTTGATCTCAATAAGTGTCTGTTTAAATCTGCTGAGGCAGTGCTTATGCCCAGATTCACCAAAAGAAAAAGCCAATACGCCACACAGGGTTACAATCTCAATATAACTGTCTGCAAGTGCTGCTCCAGGTTTACTCCTGATGAGATCAGCTCGCAGGCCAGAAAGCAGATTTACGGCATGAACATAAACGAGCAGGGGGCACACCTTTTTGATCATACATATGCTTGACAGGCAAAATGTGCTTACGACCTTATTGCCAAATAAGTAACAGCACGTAAGCCCCTTGCGGTCTGTGAAAAATGACATCCCGAAGACCATTCAGAGCAGAGCATTAGGCTGCCGACAAGACCAACAGCCACAGTTTGCAAAGGGCCAGGATTGAGGACTTGTGCTCAGTGGGTGCCTTGCAGGGGAGGGCCTCCTACAAGCTTGGCTTCTGGGTCCCACCGAGGGGCCATGTTTTAGGAACAGCTAGCTTATTCAGAAGCATTTGAAAAGAGAACTGGCGTTATGCCCAGATAAGAACTGCCTTACCTGCTTCTGTGTGTGAGGAGGCAAGAAATAAAGGGAACACATACTGCAAGCCTATAAGCTAAGTGAACACGCCTGTGGTCTGCAGTCCCCACATTTCACGTATCTGAACGTGAAATATCAGAGCGGAAGGGAGGACCTTTTGCTACTAGCTGTTTCACTGTGCCCTAGTAATTTAGAATATAAATTTTTCCCAGTAGTAATCCAACCCTAAAAATACAAAGTGAAAGGAAGTATTTGAGAAATTAACTGGATAACTCAAGTTTTAATTATTTTTTTTGTTATCTGGGCACTTCAGATAAAGGTTTTTTTAATCCTAAATTAAGATTTCTTCCCCCCGACCATATATGGCCATAACTGTATAGTAAGATGTATAGGTAAATGTCTACTCCATGCTGTATTACCTGTTGCAAATCTAAATATTAATAAACAAGCAATCACAACACTACCTTTCAGTAAAGGGTCACAATATTTTCCCCATATCTAGTGAAAATATGGAAACAATGTCAGAGAAATAACATAGAATGCAAAATTTGAGGCTACTTGTGGTGTAACATTTAGCTTAAATTAGAAAAAACAAACAAAAATCTTGATAACAAAAGAAGAAAATAAAATGCTGTATTATTATTAATTTTTTATATCTTCTTCCCATTTTACTATTGAGTTTTATTATTGTTTATAAATGTGAAGGAATTCCTTGTGTATTAAGTGTATTACATCTTGCTTTGTCATATTTGTCATAACTATCTCTCTGGTTTCTCTTATAATTTGGCTATGACTCAAACATCGATTTTTCCTTTTTGGTTCTTTTTGTAACTTTGATGTTCAGAAATGAGTCCCATTCAAGTAAGAGTCTTCCTAGTTATAGAAGAAAAGGGGAGGGGAGAGAGAAAGAGAGAGAAAAAAGGAGAGAGAATATGAAAATGTATTATCTTTATGGTAACACATCCTGTGGTTTCCCTGGAAAAGCATTCAAGAAATTCTCCTTAAATGTCTGCTGTTTTTGTGAATCATCTCAGCGTTTCCTCATTCTAAAGCTTTTAAAGACATATTCAATATTTATGAAGCCAACAATGAAATGCATAGCCTCAACATAGGATGACTTAAATTGTTTCTTTTATTTCACTTCTGAATACTTACACTTCTTTATGTATGGGGAGTCAAAATTATATCAAGTAAGTAGTGTGGGTAAATGTCTATTCCTACACTGTATCAGAAGCTGTAATTCCATTCTGGGATCAGTTATATGTTGAAAGACTTTGTTTTTACGGTTTAATTTTAACATTTAATTTCTTTAACACCTCAAATTTTTGAGTGGCTGATATAAAGTGAATGTCGAAATGGATTATTATTCCAAATAGTCAATTTGGCTAATGTGTTTATTTGAATGTGTCATTCCTTCACACTACCTTCTGTTATTTATTTTATTGTCCACCTAGTATAAAAGATAGATGATAGACTAACAGATAACTGAATGTATGGCTCATATATTTTCATTTTTATTAATTAAATACCAGCTATAAATTTGCTTTGGTTAATGCTTTGGCTTTACGCCATAACTATTCTTATGTCACGTGGTAGACACAGAGTTATGCTGCCCAGATCCTCCTTCCAGGAAGTACTTCCTGCCAGCTCTGGGGAGTGCATTCAGCCAACTATCTTCAACTGTCAACTCCTTTAAAGCATCTGCTTCCACTGCAGAGAGCCCTTCACCCAAAGTTATTCCTTTCCTGGGGCAACCAATTTAGGTGACTGAATGAGCTGAAAACGACCATTTGGGCTCAATATAAGACAGTCCAAATGGCAATGCTTGCTCCATATCTTCCTGTCAGTACGGTGTGGCTTTGTCAGACCTGTGTTACAGTGACTTTCTCCTCTGACAAATCCCACTTTCTCCCTCTTTGCTTAACCTGTATCGATCCCTAAAAACATTTGCTTCTCAAATTCTGTCTGCCCTCTGCTTCTGGAGGACCTAGCCAGTGACAGTTCTTACCAGGAGTGGTCTGAGAAAGCACTCCATAAAATAGTCGTTGGCTGAGCAAGGCCAAGGTGTAAAGGCTGATCATTTTATCCCAACATAAGACACTTTGATGGGCAATTCTTGCTCCCAGGTTCCCTGTCCTGTTGGTGTATTAGTTTCTTAGGGCGGCCATAACAAATTACCATAAATTGGTGGGTTAATTCAATAGGAATTTACTGTCTCAAAGTTCCAGAGGCTAGAAGTCCAAAATCAAGATCTAAAGGTTGGTTCTGAGGGATGTGAGGGAAAAGTTCTTCTACGTCCGTCTCTTAGATTCTGGTAGCCCTAGGTATTCCTTGGTTTATAGAGGCATCTCTCCAATCTTCCTTCTTCATATGGTGTTCTCCCTGTTTCTCTATGTCTTCGTATGGCTGGCTTCTTGTAAGAGTCGTATTGGATTTGGGGCCCACCCTGCTCCAATATGACCTCCTCTGAACCTAACTAATTATATCTGCAAAGACCCTGCTTCCAAATAAGGTCACAATCACAGATACTGGGGGATTAGGATTTCAATATGTCTTTTTCTGTGTTTGGAGACACAATTCAACCCACAACAGTTAGCCAAGGTTTTGTTTCACTTGCATGGAAGTTTGGGGGATCTTTCTGACAAATCCTGTCTCTTCCTCCTTATCTTCTTATCTTCACAGGTTTGATTCTCATAAATATGTTTGTACCTAAAATGTCTCAGCCTTGGATTGGGGAAAATACATCTGTGACTTAATATTCAGATTATCAGTGTTTTTCACATATTTTATCTCTGTTGTTACAGAAGCTTCCATTTAGTTTCACTAATTCCTATGCCAATACTACATACGCTTAATTATTATAGCTGTGAGTCTTGATTTCTAGTTTGGCGTTTCATTCACACATTGCTCCATTCCATTCTTCTTTAAAATAAGTTGGTGCAATTTTTAACCTTTATTTTTCCAGATATGTTTTGATATCAGCTCATCAAATCCATGAAAACAACTTAATTTTAATTGAATTGAATATATATTGATTTGAAGATATTTCAGATCATTAAGAATTATCTTTCCATTTATGATCACAGAATTACCTCCATTTAAGTCTTCCTTTATGCCCATGGTAAGAGTTTATGTATTTCTACAAAAAATTCAGGTACCACATCTTTAGGTACATTCTCAAATACCATACAATTTTTGTGGCTTTATAGAATAATTTTCTTCTATAATATCTTAGATATTGCTAGTGTTTAATAATGTATTAATTTATGTACATTGATTCTTTGTATACAACAACCATGCTGAATTCTCATTCACAGTCTGATAGTAGATTATCTTGCATTTACAATGTAGACTCTTACTGCTTACATATAATGAAAATTTTGTGCTTTCATTTCCAAGCTTTGAACCAAATTTTAATATTTTTCTTATTTTATTATGCTAGTATGGACCTCTAGTATAATATGTAATAGAATTCGATCTTGAATGTCTTGTCCTCTTTCTGACCTTATTGGTTCTGTTGAAGTTAATTGCACAAACATTTTAGTATAATAAGTGTCATTTTATTCCTAAATAAAGGATGTTGAAATATCATATAATTTTCTTCTTTTTATCTGTTAACTTCTGACTTACACTGACTTCCTCTATCTTTAGATTCCTGAGATAAATCTTAATTGGTAATAATATATATTTTTAATGTTCTGCTGGATTTAGTTTGATAATACTTTGCTGCTTTTGCATCTGTATTTGTAAGCTACAACTTATAAGTTATTCAGGTTTTGAGTGAAATTTACAATTCATATCAAATAAATTGGATATCCATATCTCTTTTTCATTGTTAACAATTTGCCTAGCATAAGGATTACCTTTTCTTTAATTATTTAGTAATTTTTAAAATATTTTTGGCTCAGTATCTCTTATGTTCATGGTTGGGACTTTTGAGTGCTGATCAATATCCTTTCATAATCATTTATATATTTGGGCTTTTAATTTCTTCTTGAATTAATTTTTATTTTTAACATTTTCTAGAAAATTATCTTTTTCATCTACATTGTAGAATTTATTAGCACAAAGCTAATAGTGTTAATTTTATATTTGAATTTTATTATATCCGTAATTATGTCTAGTTTTTTATTTCTAATGTTTTCACTTTGGTGTTGTCTCACTGATATTTTTAAAGAGCCAGTTTTGATATTTTTCTAGGTTTTGATTTGAATAAAGTACTTATTTTCAGTCTTTAATGCACTTCATAAATAATTTAAGTTTATAAATTTACCATTGAATATCATATTCTCTGAATAGTACAATATTTTATTTTTAGTTTTTCATAATTATTAATTTCTAAATCTTTTATATACTTCTTATAGAAATGTTACATAAAAATATTTTGTTTGATGATTCCAAATGTATAATTTTTGATATCTTTTATTTTTTAAAAATTTAATTGCACTGATTTTATAAAATGTGGTCTGTATGTTTTGATTTCTTCAAAAATTGTCAAAACATTTTGATGACATAGCAGTTGGTCATTTTTTGGTAAATGTTCATATGCTTGATCAGAATACATAATTTCTGCTTGATCTAGAAAGAATAAAAATAGGCCAGGTACAATGGCTCATATCTGTAATTCCAGTACTTTGGGAGGCTGAGGCTGGAGGATTGCTTGAGGCCAGGAGTTCAAGACCAACCTGGGCAACATAGCAAGAACCCCATCTCTACAAAAAAAATAATTAAAAAAGAGCATAAAAATAGCTAGAGATAGAGATGTAGATATGGATATTATATATATCATATATATATAGCTATGGCTCATTATTTATGATCTATAAGTTAGTCACTTCCTTATTATTTAATATCTTCATTTATAACTTGATTTTGTCAAATTTATCTTTGTAATTTGTAATTGTCAAATTTATCTTTGTAATTTGTTCCATTTTTCTCTTACTTATTTTTAGGCTACATGGTTAGTTGCATACAAATTCGTGATTTTTGTGCTTCTTGGTGAGTGGGTCTTTTTTGTTTTCTTACTTTTATTCTTTAACTCTATTAATGTGTTAGCTTTGCTTTCTATTTTGCTGTTGTTAATATTGCCTCATCAGCCTTTTTTGGTTATTGAACTGCTGGTCTATCATTTCCTTTTTAGTGGTATTATTGGATTGGATTTTCAAACTCCAACTGAGAGTTTTGGACTTTTAATTTGTGTGATTGTTAAAATATTTGGACTAAATTTTAATATTCTTTTTTTATATTTTCGGGTTGTCATGCTTTCCTTTATTCTATAGTTTTCTCCTTTCCTGCCTGTGTTGGAACAAAAGCTTGTTAGATTTCTTTTCTCTCTCCCCTTTGCCCCCTTCAAAGCTATTAGTTTCATTTCTATTATTTTAGTTGTTACTCTTTTTTAATGTGAAAGAGATTCTGAGTGCTCTTTTTTATTTGTATAAATTTATAAGGTACAAGCGCAGTTTTGTTATATGCATAGATCGTGTATTTGGTGAAATCAGGGCTTTTAGAGTATCACCTGAATAATGTACATTGTACCCATTAAGTAATTTCTCATTATCCCCCCTCCTCCAACTCCTTCACTCTTCTGATTCTCCAATATCTAGTATTCCACATTCTATGTCCACCTGTACACCTTATTTAGCTCCCACTTATGGTGAAAACATGCAATATTTATCTTTCTGTGTCTGACTGGTTTCACTTAAGATAATGGCCTCCAGCTCCATCCATGTTGCTGCAAAAGACATGATTTCATTCTTTTTTATGGGCAAATAGGATTTAACTTAGTTGTTACTCTTAAATTTGTAACACATATGTAAAAAAGGTTATCTTTGAACCATGGTACAGGGATCAGTTAGAATGCTTTATTGACTACAATATGTATGAATTATTTTTATAAATTCTCTATCTCTGTTTTAAAAGAAAGAATAATTTCTGATTTTATAGAACAACATCCTACCTCTATTAAATCAGTGTTATTAATAAATAAATAAAATTCTATGTTCTCATGAGTTGTATATTAAAAGAATTTAATGAAGTCAAATAACCTGTGAAAGTGAGGTAATTAAGAATAAACCAGGATCTGTCCTCAGTACTCTCAACTTGAATTTATTTTGTTTTGCCAGTATAGGGTCATTCAGACTAAGAAATCAAAATAAAATTCAATATCTGGTACATAATAAATAAAAGATTTATGTATGCTATTCAATATCCATTTTTTTATTTTTTAAAAATCCACCTGACCCCAAGTTTAAATGAGCTTATGAAAAGATGCAATTGACTTCCCATGAATCGTGTAGAGTACAACATCAAATTCCCAGAGAGAAACTGATTTTGCAGCCACTTTCCTCGTTTTGGAATGTTTGGAAAGAGTCTGATTGGTTCAGCTTTGGTAAAGTACCTATTGTTGGATAGTTGTTTGTAGCCAGGGGACAATAAATTGAGAATGGACTATAATTTGTCTAACTTGGGTTAGGAGCTCTTCCTTGAACCTATCAACCATGCCTGGGAGTTATGTACCATTATACCAGACGGAAGCTTTCATTATATTCAGATAACAGAATGGGAAAGATGGGGCAAGATTTCAAAGTAAGGGAGATACTTTGCCCATAAAACAGGATGGTGGCCACGCTGAGGCAGTAACACCAACGTAGTAGCATCCATAGGCACAAATACCTACCAAATGTGTTCTCCCTATGAACTTGTAAGGAAACGGAAGCATGATTCTTGCTTAACTTTTCAAAAATTACAATATCCTTTAAACTTTTTAAAGAAAACATTTTTGAACTCATACTACTGATTAGATAGGGATTTAAATGAACAATTGTAATCTTCGTAAGAAGTAGTTTCTATCTCCTTTTTTTCTGAAAACTGATGTGACTTTGCCAAAGTTGCTCAATGAATTAGTTAGCATCTTTTGGTTGCAATTGATAGGCAACCCACTTCAAACTGGCTTAGGTAGAAAAGGAGATTGTACAACCTCATTTTAATCTTTTAATGGGCAATTACAGCAAGGAAGCGAACTGGATTCAAGGGGGACGTGATATGGAATGCTCAGCAACTGGGAGGTAGCAGTAGAGAATAGGTTCACCGTCCTGAGTGGGGCAGAGTGAATGTGGGGTCCAGTAACAGATCTGAGAAAGGAAAAGCTATAAGAAAAGAAAAAAAAACCATGTAAATATCAGGATAAGAATGTGCAGTCTAATTTCTTACCAGAACTGTCTCCTGCTTGGAGAAAATTATAAGAAACACATCAGCATCCATCATCAGGCAAGCTCAGCTGTCTGAGCCTGGGTGAGGTTGTGGCATGCCTTTTGCCTCGGCAATTCTCAGATAAGGCAACAAAGAAGCATCCTGAATGTTAGGGGTAGGGCTGGCTCTGCCTGAATCCTCTGACAGTCACCTGTGGCAGTGGCACAGTCCACAGATGGCAGTGAAGAGTCATGAAGAAGTTAACACTTGCCAAGTCCTTGACATGTTAAATTAAAAAAAAAAAAAACTTTTAAAACTTTATATCAAATTTAATGATAATACTACATGTCTAGAAAATGGGTTAACATTGTTACTATATAGGGAAGACATTGCATCTCCTTTGCTTCTTTCTAGTTAGATTAACAGAGTGTAGAAATACTCCTTCAGCCACCACCATCCCTCTATCTGAGAGCTAAAAGTGGGGTGGAGGGAGCCCTTATAGACTTGAGTATACCCTGCTTTGGCCCTGCTTGTGCATCCCAGATGTCTGTGCAGATAAGGACAGACACTGAGCTTAGGATCAAGGGTTCTCTGACACTGCAGATCTGTACTAAAATAAATGCCACTGCCAGTAGCCTTGGCTCTTACAGCTCTACGGGGAGAGAAGGAAAATAAGATTAAGGGGAATTGAGAAGTTGTGACATGGAGCCTGTTATGCTTTCCAAAAAGGCCCACAGGTCTTTAAAATTAGAAATATACATATATGTTCAGAATAAAACCATTCTTGCCAACATCAATGAAAGGAGTTTTGAAGGGACTGTACCTTGGCATTTAACTGAATACCACTGAATGATTTCAGATGCTGATTTGTAAACTAACAACTTTAAAAAAGCTCTTTGTTGCTTTACAAATGTGAAGTGGTGTGATTCCTCTGGGAATTCTGAGCAAGCAAATATTTTTGTTAGACATGACAGTATTTTCCAGGCATATGTTATTATCATTGGTATCAGTGCATATCCTGGGAAGATCTTTTTTTTTACTTAGCATGTAAAGGGCTTGGCAAAGCATCCCAACTGGGGTACCTGTATCAAGCCTATTAATATGAGAATTACATACAAGTCCCTCAAGGCATGGATGGAAGAATAAACTTCACACTCTGCATATGCAGCAGCTATATTAACATGATAGATTTTCAATGCTCTACAGGATCCATTACTGTGTTTTGGGCCAATAGTCCATGAATTTGAAGGATTTATACAATGGACCATAACAGCTCCTCAGGAACGATTATGTCCCATCAGATGAAAAAATGTCTTTTTAAAACCTTCCTATTAACCTGTTTGCTCCATAGACCATAATCCTTTGAAGGTTAAATTATATACATAGCAAAATGGGCCAAATCACCTCATTTTGTGTTTTAAAATGTATTTATGATGAAAAACCTCTCCAAAATGGGCGAATGGAAATTGTACCCAAGAGTACCATCAAATCAAGGTGATTTTTAAATGTGAGCAACAGGCACTACTTGCAATTTCTGCTAAGAAAAGAAATCTTGATAATCCAGAGATAATACCCATTTATGTACCATTTCCATTCACGATCATCTAAAAATAGATCAAACAATTCAATGCAACCTAAATAGTCAAATTCCATGAGACAATAGCTCTCAAAACTTAGGCAGGCACAAGGCATTATGATAAAGGCATAAGCTACAAATTAAATGAAAAAACATTGTTAAAATACTTTATATTGCCATGTGTTATCTATGATTGGAAAATTATATGATTATAAGAGAAAAGTTAGATTACATGCATTTTGAATTATTGATGTGATTTTATGCTTTTCACAAATACTGTTGTCCCTAGTATTTTGTTGAATACCTGCTAAGTATCTAATGCATTTTAGTTACTGTATCAGTGAGGTCTAAATTATTAACTTGATATCTCTCAGATAATTGGAGTCTTCTGGTAACACTGCTTTAAACCATAAAATGGAGGGAGCTGCTAGAGGGAAGTTCTTGATGATCAGGACATTGTTATACCCCTCATGATGGACCACAAATCAACCGCTCACTCTCACTGTCTAGAAAAAGTCCTAATAGAGATACAGTCATTTCAGAGTTAAGAACTCATGGTGTATAAATATTTAAGATTTGGAGTATAGGGAACAAATTAGTTAATTTTAAAATTATGAGAGAAGCATAGTGAGCAGGTTAATTCAGAGAAAAGACTATTTGCTTCTTTAGGCAGGTAACGTGGTAACTGTCTTTCTGTTATGATCCTTACAGTCTGTTCCCCTTCCTTTGAATACCTGTTAGTGATGTTCATTATTTTCCCATAAGGTTTCGGAAAAGTACCTTAAAGTCTTTGGAAGAAATGACAATATAAATCTAAAGAGGAATAGAAAATAAACATCTGTGAACTTTTCCAAAGTCCTCTTTTCTTTAGCAAATACATAGACTCAGAGCAGAAGTAGCCAGAAAGAATGGGCAGGATAATAAAAAAAAAAAAAATGGCTAGAAAAATCACACCCTCTAGTTAAGAAATCTCAGTTCTTCTTACTCGAATGTGTTAGTCTTCTGTACCATACTGAATCCCTATCAGCATGCAGAGTGTAGTAGTAACAAATCCTTAGTATCTTATTGTGCAGTTCTCCTTTAGATAGAGATCTGTAAATGAATTTAATTATACTATGGATTCTTTCTAATCTGCATGCTATGCCAGTTCATTTGTGAACCTATGCATTATTAACTGTGTTGTGATAATTAGGAAGGCTACACTTTTAAAGTGATCCTTACCTCACTTAAATATAAAAAAGTGGTTCAACTGTCTTGTTTTTCTAGATATTTCCCCTCAATGGTAGAGAGATTAAAACTGGAAAAAACGCAAGTAATTGTTTTCCTTACAATTTTCATACCTGGCCTGAAAGAAACCCATTTTTCAGTCAACTCAGTTCTTTCTTTTAAAGATATATGGAAGAGAGAGGGGGTGAGTTGCTGTTGTAAAGACTTCTAAGACTATTGGCTGCCTCTGCATTTTTATTTTGAGCTGAGAGCTCCATATCACAGCTTAGTAGAAAGATGCTCTCAAACACTCTGTCTCAACCTATGATCTGCTCTTTGGAAGCATACTTGAGGCATGGACAGGCAAAGCCACCTAAGTAAGATGCTTTGTGCTCTACTCTGCCTCCCAAGGTGTAGTTGGAGTTATATAGGGACTGTGGAGAGGAATGTGGCACTTCCATATGGAAGAAATCTGAAGTCCTTTTTCCTCTCTTAAATAGGAGACCTGTGGCTTATACTCTCCAAAAAGCAAGGGGAAAATTACATTGGCTATTAGTCAAATCTGCTTTATGATGTTGGGGTAATGGTCTTATTGCCTTTCCAAAAGGAACAGACTTTTAAAAAAAATCCAGTAGTGAATATTTGACAAAGGAAATGCCAATGGACACATTTCGTGAATATAAAATGGTATCTGACCTTAGTTCTGACACAGCCTGCAAGGGGAAAGCTTCTGCCGAAGGGATTTTAATTTATTTTATTGCCTTGTAATTCACTAATAGCAACAATTTTTAATGCATTAATCATCTGAAAGATACACCTCATGTAGGAGTTTTGTGTACTTCTTGTTACAAATATTTACCATTATTTTACCTTATAAAAGGGCAATGATATTGATAGTTAATGCCTAAAAGTCTCTCAACTTTTGTATTCTAGGCGTTCATGATTGTGACCTAATTTGAGCTCTGTGCACCAGACCAACATATGGGTTGAGCATAGCACTGCAGAGGATAACATAACGAGGAGCAAGCTAACCTTCCTTTCCCACCTTCTCCCAGGCAAAAACATACATTGGTCACACTACTAAGCATTAGGCAAACTTAATGTTGCCCTTGATGGGAGAAAGAATATCAGGTTCATTAATATTGTAAATAATATAATCAACTGGGAACATAATGCATCAACCATGCATTAGAAACATTTGCTTTTAAAACCTCTCCCAGCAATTACCCAATTGGTATTTATAAATTACAATCACACACGCAGATCAAGGAAACTCACTGGAGCAATTACCTATGCATGAATGGTTTCACCTTTCAGGACACTAGTAAAAGTAAGACATCAAATAAAACTAGTTTGTCTTTCACTGTGGCGTGGAGATTGAGAGCTAGTCATGCTTGAAAACTGGCATTAATGGTCCAGGTTAAGGTCACAAGTAAATTATTGTGATGGGCACATGACCAATAATAATTTTTACATAATAATAAAGTAAAATAAGAAAAAAAAATAAAAGAAAAATGGGAAAAAAGAACAAAAAGAAAGAAAAAAACATGGCACCATTTCTCTTCCTTGATACCCGCCAGCATTGAATTAGCCCAGAAGACTCTTAAGCAGATACCAAAAGCCTGGCTGCACTTTTCAGAAATAGGTTGCAGAAATTGCTGGAAGCTAGCATCAGATCCCTACTTTCAAATCAGATTCTGAAGGAATTGTGTGTACCCCCAAAACTAGAAGTCTCACTATTTCATATGGCAGGGATATACCAAACACCTTTAAGGTTTCAGACACAGCCTAGTTTCCATGAACGAATAATTATATAGACATTCTTCCTTTTACCTTGGTTTAGAGGGTGAGGGGCTTGGAGATGAAGGAGGAGATGGATAAGGTAGGGGAACTGAATCATTAAGAAAAGTACTGCTGCAAATATCCTATGATGATCTGCCCAACCATGTAATTCAAATTCTCTGTGGGCTTCCATGGGTATGACTGCAAGTCATTGTAATAAGGCATAAATAGTCTTCTTCAAACTTGAGAAGCTCATGA
This sequence comes from Cheirogaleus medius, assembly GCA_008086735.1. Lineage (NCBI taxonomy): Eukaryota > Metazoa > Chordata > Mammalia > Primates > Cheirogaleidae > Cheirogaleus > Cheirogaleus medius. The sequence continues at coordinate 12,264,798 of VBSM01001562.1, forward strand.
CCTCAGGGCTTTGTTTTTGCTCTTTCCTCTAATATGTTCCCCCCATATTTCCTAATGGCTCAGTCAGGTCCCTCACTCATATTCCACCTACTCTCCCTCCGGCCCTCAATCACACCATCCTCTTACCATGCTTTGTTTTTCTGCATAGCACTTAACATTCTTTGAATTTATATTGTTCATTAATTTGTGTACTAGAATATGCATTAAATGAGTTGGAATTTTATCCTTCTGGTTCACTGTTTTTATCCCCAGTATCTGGCATATAGAAGACATGCAATCCATAAATGGTGAATGAATGAATTTACTTAGTACCCATTTATTGACAAGATCTAGCTACTAATTATTGTTTCAATAGCTGGTTTTTTCCTGGTTGTAGCTCTAAAATATTAAGACCCTTGTAGTTCTACTGACATTCTTGTTGCAATGAACTACATACATACTTCTCAAACACGGGCAGCATGACCTATAACATTGTATATAAGAATACTTACCTAAAAGAAAACAGTATGAGATACAAATGATTGCACTGTGTAATGGAGTTGGCTGGTTTTGACCCAAGATAATCAAAACCCCACTGAAACTCTTTCTAATCAGAGATATACATTCTTCTCATTCTTGTAAAAGTTCTTAATCTATTTATTTATTTGTTCAATATCTGGATTGAAGGGAGTCCCATCTTCAGATTTTATCTGTCTGTGTCGTAACCTTAATGTTACTTAAAGCTATGCCTTCAGGAGAATCTATTTAAAATAAAAATAATTACTTAAGAACAGTGCTTATATTTTGGAATTTTGAAAATGTAATCAGGGTAGACAGATATTACTTTGTGTTACAAATCTGAATGTGAAATTTCAGAAATCCTCCTTGCATTAAAAATGAATTAACTGTGTGATTATTAATTGTGCATATTCCAATTCCTTTGTGCTGTACTGCATGTTTCTTGAATCTCATTTGAATCCTTTGGCTAAGTAATGTGTCAAGGGGGGTACGAGCCTGAATGCCTGAGTTATTTAAAAGGCAGGACAGCACTTCCAGATTAGAATACCAATGAGTGGGGTTAAAAAGGCTCTACTGTAGTTGGAGGGCAGCTCTCAGTCTGAGAAGTACCTGAAAAGGACCTCTATGGACTAATTTTCAGAATCACATTGTAATGTGGGCTCATGTCAATCATCAGAACAGACAGCTTCATCCCATGATATAAACTAGTTATACATTCAAGAGCTGCCAGAGGATCTTCATTAAAAAGGGACTTAGCATTAAAGGAAGAGGGTTGTTTTATTATAACACTTCAAACACAGTTTTTTGTTTTATATGTTCTCAGAATTCTTTTTTGTTCTTTGCTACAATATCAAAAAAAGTACCACAGAAGAAGGAAAACATTAAATATTCCATTTTTTAATAGGAATCAAGGAAGCTTTCTGGTTTAAGGCATTAAAATCATATACATTTTCCTAAATTTATTCATGGCTTTGAATAACAAAAAGAAATCTCTAGATGTAATAGGAGGATGTTTTTAATCTTTTGTGAGAAGGGATTTGCAGAGCTGACTACTCAAGGTAAAATATCTACTGGCAAAGTATATCAGTGAGAGCTTTACACATATAAATTTGTATAAAACCTTTGGGCTCTCCACAAGCTTCCAGATACCAGTTAGATATTACAATTGATGTCATTAAAATTTAATATAATTGTGTGAAGAGGAAAACAAGAACAATTTCCATGTAAGTAAATCACTGACACTGTAATCTAGTATTTAAAGAAAACTTAACAGGGGTTTAATAAAATAGATCATTGTATCTTTTTGCCTATATTCAAAAATGTCATATAAAACCTTAATTTACATATATTTGTATAAGTCAGATAACCTCTTCAAAATATTCAGTGTATATACTTATTTATCTAAATCATCTCACTTATATCAAGAAAAAATGTTAAAACAGATGGCTTATTACATGGAATTAAAACAATTGCATTGTAAAATCATCTCTGTTTGCAGATGATATGATCTTATATGTAGAAAACCCTAAAGACCCCACAAAAAAAAACTCTTGAAACTAATATATGAATTCAGTAAAGTTGCAGGGTTAAAAATAAACATACAAAAATCAGTTGTTTTTCTATACACAGCAAACTATCTGAAAAAGAAATCAAGAAACAATGTTATTTATCATACCATCAAGAAGAATAAAATACTTAGGAATGAACTTAATCAAGAGGTGAAAGAATCATACATTAAAAACTATAAAACAGTGATGAAAGAAATTGAAGAAAACATAAATAAATGGAATGACATCCTGTGTTTATGGATTAGAAGACTTAATATTGCTAAAATGGCCATACTATCCATAGCATTCTACAGATTTATAGCAATCCCGGTCAAAATTCCAAAGGCATTTTTCATAGAAATAGAAAAAATAATCCTAATATTATATAGGACCATGAAAGACTCCAAATAACCAAAGTAATCTTGAGAAAGAAGAACAAAGCTGGAGACCTCACACTCTCTGGTTTCAGAATATATTACAAAGCTACAGTAATTAAAACAGTATGTTACTGGCATAAAGACAGACATATAGACCAATGGAACAGAATAGAGAGCTAAGAAATGAACCCATGCATATAAAGTCAACTGATCTTCCACAAAAGTGTCAAAAGTACACAACAGGGAAAGGATAGTCTCTTTAACAAATGGTATTGAGAAAACTGAATATCTACATGCAAAAGAATGAAATTGGACCCTTACCTTATACCACACACAAAAATCAACTCAAAATAAAATTAAAGACAAGAATACAGCTGGAACCCATTCTACTAAGTGAAGTATCTCAAGAATGGAAAAACAAGCACCACATGTACTCAACAGCAAATTGGTATTAACGGATCAACACCTAAGTGGACATATAGGAATTACATTTGTCGGGTGTTGGGTGGGTAGAGGGGGACAGGATGGGTATATACAAACATAATAAGTGAGATGTGCAACGTTTGGGGGATGGTCATGCTTGAGGCTCTGCTGCGAGGGGGGAGGGGGGCATGGGCAATATACATAACTGTAATATTTGTACCCCCATAATAAGCTGAAATAAAAAAATAAATAAATAAAATTTAAAAAAAAAAAGACTTACAAGTAAAAGCTGAGACTCAGAAAAAAAGATAGGGGAAAACTTCTTTATATTGGCCTTAGATATAACCCAAAAGTACAGGCATCAAAAGCAAAAATAGATGACTGGGCTACATTAAGCTATAAAGTTTCTGCACAGCAAAGGAAAAAAAAGCAAATAAAGACAACCTATGGAATGGGAGAAAATATTTGTAAACCATATATCTGATAAGGGGTTAATATCCAAAATGTATAGGGAACTCATACAACTCAATAGCAAAAATATAAACAACCTGATTTAAATATAGACAGAAGATCAAAATAGACATTTATCTAGAGAAGAAATACAAATGGCCAAGTATATGGAAAGGTGCTCAATGTCATTAATCATCATGTAAATGCAAATCAAAACCATAGTGAAAGTTCACTTCAAACTTATTAGGATGGTTATTATATATAAAGAAAAAGATATCAAGTGTTGGATAGGTTATGGAGAAATTGCAACCCTTATACACTATTGGTAGGAGTGTAAAATAGTGCAGTAGTGATCAAAATAGTATGGTTGTTCCCCAGAAAAATAAAAATAAGACTATTATGTGATCCAGCAATCTTACTTCTGGGTATATGTCTAAAAGAATTGAAATCACTGTCTTGAAGAGGTATCTGCACTCCTACGTTCATTGCAGCATTATTCACAATAGCCAAGATGTGGAAACAATCTAAATGTTCATCAGTGGGTAAACTGATAAAAAAAAAATGTGGTATATAATACAATGGAATATTATTCAGCCTTAAAAAAGAAGAAAATCCTGACAACATGGAGGAAACTGGAGAACATTATGCTAATTAAAATAAGCCAGTCACAGAAAGACAAATATTGCATAATTCTACTTATTCATATGAAGTATCTAAAATAGTCAAACTCATGGAAGCAGAGAGTAGAATGGTGGCTCCCAGGGGCTGGAGAAAGGGGGAAATGGGGAGTTGCTGTTTAATGAGTATCAAGTTTCATTTATGTAAGATGAATAAGTTATAGGGTTTGCCATACAGGTTTGTGCCTATAGTGAACAATATTGTATAGTACACTTAACAGTTTGTTAAGAGGATAGATCTCATGTTCACTGTTCTTTTCTACCACAAAAAAAGAGCAAATAAATAAATAAGTAAAGCAAGTACACAGTCTCTTGTAAGATATTGGCTTTATAGGCTGCAAAAAACGCTGTTTTTTGTCATTTATTTTCAATGAAAAGGATACAATACGATAAACAATTTTCTTTTCTGAAACTGAAATTGCCAATTACAGAGCACATAATCTTAAACGGGTCTCATTATTTTAAAAAGTTCATGATAGAATATATGTATTTATTTGCAGATAATTCATTATAAGCCACAATTTGCAACTTTTCCTTATGACACAACCATGCTATCTGTTAATTTCCAGTGTTTCTCCTCAGGAATCTACCTGGAAGCAGACTCATTAAAATTACTTGTGAAAGCCAGGGAACTCTCCTGGTGGGGAAGTTCTCCCACCATCAGGAGGAATAGAGCTTAATTAAAGGTCCTTTGATGTTCAAAGACCAAGTGTCCATGGTAAAAGAGCATGTCTGAATCCTCTGTCCTCATTGTTTCCCCCATGCAATGACTTCTATGCATGATTACCTATTTCTTTCCATCATCTTCATATAAGCAGTCTCCAAAATTCATCTTTTAATGTTTTGCTATTCCTAGCACTCAGAGCATTGCAGGAGCATTTTAGCAGCCAAAAACCTGGAAGATATTCTGAACAAAATTTGTTTGTCTGACCCCATAGTATCATGGAGAAATGCAGGATGGAAGGAAAAAAAAAAAGGGAAAATCATATATATGTAGTGCTTGTACTTTTTCTCTCTTCAGATTTCTCCATTTGGATGCATTATACCACTGAATAGATTTCTGTTTCATTCATACTTATAATATCTAGCAAAGGATAGGAATGCAATAAATACATTTTACCAAATGAATAAAGATATGACACAAATGACACCATGTGGTGCCTGAGTACAATTTTGATAGTAAGTTACCAAAATATTAGATAAGAACATACGAAACGAAGCTGCATGTAAAATGTGCTTGAATTTACTGCTCCTTGTTACTGAATTGAAAGCAAAAAAAAATGATAACTCACTGAATTCTGATGCCCATTCAAAATATTTCAATACATAAATCATTAAAAAGATTAATCCCATTCTTAAGGTAAATGGCTAGGATTCATAGTTAAGACTTATGAGTTGCAAGTCCCTAATTAAATTCTTTTCTCTATAACTAGTTTATAATATCTAACTAGTTTATAACAGAAAAAGCTTATGTTAACATATTACAGTTATATTTTTAACTCCATGAAAATGAATTTTGTGAATTTTTAAATTAATTTTCACCTCTATATTTAAGGTTATTTTTATGACCAAATAGTTGCAGTTGTCTGAAATAAAGTATTTTCTTAAATTATTATATCATACTTTCATATTTTAATATATTTAAATAATTTTGACTTAAAAATTATTTGTTCTTATCTTTATTTTGTCTATTTTCCTCCTATCTAAACTTCTAAAGAAAAATTAGTTCAAGAAGATGCAAATCTTAACACCTAGTGATTCTGTTCAATACACTATCATCATATGAGCTCTACCAAAGCTCTTTGAACCCTGATACATGACTCTGATAACAAAACATATGTTGGTAGGTAAGTATATTTCTTGAAGGGCATGTTATTTCCATCATTAATACATATATTGGTCAATCAGACATTCATAATAAATAGTTCAAGGACCATTATCTTTAGCAAAAAAAATGAACAAAAAATTCATAAGTCATGTGAAAAAAAATAATTTAAATACCGTGTCTTTTCTTCCAAGAAAATTTCAATGCATTTTTCCCCTGTAGAGCCTCTCCGTTTTCTGTTTTAGTATCCTGGCCTCTCCTTTTGAAACACTGTTATGGAACAAAAGTAACAAGAAAAATTAATCTATCACTTCATGACTATTTAAATGATACAGCCAAACCTTGGCTAAAGGAAAAATAATGCAGCTGTATTTTATGAATCTTTGGGGTAATATTACAAGTCCAATTCTGGCTCTGTTTAGGTTTGTAAAAGAGGTAATAGATTTGCAGAAGTTACCTAAATATATTGAAATATATAATTCAATCAGTAGAGATTAAAATTCCCACTAGAAAAAGAAAGAATCATAATGCCTTTATTTCACATATTTTATATATATTATATGCATATATTTCACATTTTATATTTGTGAGTGTGTGTTTTTGCGGGCATTTTATAGATTTATTTCATATGCTGTATATTTCTTAATCCCTGCATTCAGCAAACTTTCTTGACATTTAGTAAAGATAATTGACTAATTTTGAGTAAAATTACATTTTTCCTACAATGGAAGAAATATACACACACATATATACACACACAGTTATAATGTGTGTTAATGTTTATATATTATAAATACATATATTTTAAATCAAATAAATAGGATATATTTAATGATTATGGTGGTCAAAAACAACAATTTACATAAATTAGAATGTGGAACTCCAAACAAAATTTTTCAGGTTTATTCATTTATGTCTCTGTGTGCCTACTATAAAAATATTACCAACAACTTCACTGTCGCAAATTTTGCAAAAAGAAAAAATAGAGGACAAAGGTGGAGAGGGAAAGAGAAATTGAGGCAAAGAAACACAAACATCGCTGATCCAGACTGGCAAGAATTCCTGAACATCAGGATCAGTAAATACTCTAAATGGTAGGATTCAAAAAAGGCTTCCATGTAACAGCAGTAAAGACACCATGAACAGCCACTACGGACATTTCAGATGGATGGAAAGAAGTCGTAAGTGGAACACTGCTGTAAGCATCAGGACTTAGAAAGCTTTCTCTACTTTATATATTGATGGCCAAGTTGAAAGAATGTGCAGCAAACTGAGAATCTTGCTGGTGAAACAAAAAACCAAGGAAAGGCAATCAATAAACAGGTGGGTAGCAGTGCAGTTGAACAATTAGCAACCTTGAAGCTAAATGGCATTTTGCAAGTCATTGTGGAAGAAAGAACAAAAACAGATTGAACAAGAGGAATCTCAAAAGAATTCTCCATTTACAAATGTGCCTACAGAAAAACTGAACATATAAAAAGTATCCGCTTCAGATCTGTTTATACTTCATCACAGTCTCCAGATGAAAAGTGAAAGAAACATTGCTTAATCTTCTATAGATATTTTTTGGCATGTGTGTAAAACACAAAGTTGAAAACAGTTAAGTGATTCTAAACATCTAAGCATCTGGCATACAGTCAATTTTTCCATAAGTCAAAAAATATTATAATAATACTTATAAAGCTCTTTTAGCATTATTATCTTTACAGATAAATTTTCTAAACTCAGAAACAGATGAAGGGAAATGAAAATGAATTTCATGTTCCTAGAGTTCCTCTTTTGTGCTCTATGTACACTGTGGAATATTTATTTATTTATGGAAGATGTAGGTATTTATTTATTTGGACTATGTCAACACAATGCTATTAAAAATATATGTAAGTACTGTTTTTTGTAAATTAGTGGCTAAATTTTTCAGTTGTTTTTTAACCTTTCGTGAAGTGGCCAAATTTGATTTGTGCTTTGATTATTTGGGAGAGGTTGTGTTATTACCCGATCAATGAAATTGATCACACTAACCAAATATAGACTGAAAAAATAATTACTGTTCTCCTTTATATTTAATTGCAGAAACATGGTCATACTCAACTTCCTTTGAACAGCTAAACACAATAAAATACACATCTCAAATATTGAAGTCAATTAGGACAATATACTTTGAACAGGGTATTCTTCAAATTACAACATTATGGCTCCCCATTATTCTACTGGGACAGGGCTGCTATTTAAAGAAACTCTGTGGTTTGAGAAATGATGATATGACAAAGAAATGTACACAATCCTGAAGGGAACCAAAAGGACAGATGCTGCAGGCTATCTGAGCTTCTGTTAAATATGAGAACCAAGGGGCATGAACTTAAGCTAGAGAATAGCCTAGCACTAAAAAGTGCTTCAAACTCTTTTGCAATTGCCCTTTGCGGAATAAACAGCCCAGAAAAATATAACAAGCAACAGACACAGCAAGAAGGTGGACAAGTGGCCCTGGACAGTGCGATGGGAAACTTAATGAATAGAAAATCCTCAGTATTTTATTTGTTATTTCTTGGGTTAAGTAATGTATATTGATGCTCCTAAAAATCATCATTTTTGTTACAGGAACAGAATTATGACTATTTTTAGGAGTTTAAAAATCATACAATTAAAGGCCAAATAGTTTATCTATTAAATATTCGTGGCTTAAGTAGCACCTTTTAGAAATTATCAAGAAACCTAAAATGTTTCTATCTAGAAATATTTTTACACATATAAAATTGCTACAATTTTTATTTAAAAACGTATACATTTTTAGTCCTACAATTTAATCCACCTATTAAAAATGAAGTTTTTTAAAAAGTAGTCTGGTATTCAATTCCTTTTCTCTTAACACATATCCATAAAGCATGGAATGTTAGAGAGTTAACAAGAAAAGCTATTATCTTGCCCTTGTAAAAGAAACATGCAGGTAGGCATCAGGAATCACAACTCTATGGAATAGTTACAGCTAGAGAGAGCTTTAGAGTGAATTCTCCCCATTTTGAAGACTTAGAAATGTGAAATATTTTACTTATAGTTTTGTGATCAGAATACCCAGATTCCCAATCCATCATTTTTTCTTTCATTAAATATGATGAGGCATAGAAACTGCTTAGCACACTGCCTGGCACAGAGGCAGCGCTTAGTAATTGTTGCTAGAGCTATGTAATAGAGAACAAGAAATAGAGGTGTAGACACACATAGAGGTACACACACAAATGCACACACAAACTGATGGTAAGAAAAGAGCTGGAGCAGAGATACCGGGTAGGGTCAATGAGTTTTGGGCTACGTTTCAAAAGTATTTAGATTTTCCTTTAGGCATTCAAGCAACTGCTCTTTCTGGTTGTTCGACACTAACCTAGTTTGCAACTGACTCTCCTAGCTCAGTGAGAGCAAAATTTGTTTCAATGTCTACTTCTTATATATCAGACTAGGTACTACTTTGGAGAATAGACCATGCCTTTTATCTTTGTATATACCAAATTCCTCTCACATGTTAGGTTCTCAATAAAAGGTGCTGCTCCGTAATGGATGAAAAAAACTGTAGCAAATAGGCAATCATGAAGTAACAGGAAAATTCTAATTCAGACAACTCAAATGTGCATGATCAGGATGTGAGGAAATGCATATTACACTCCTCATTCCTTTGCAGATGTTTTGCCCTACAGTTATGGGCACAGATATGTTATTTATGACTATTTTGGGGGCTGGAACATATCTTCTGGTGCAAATGAACATGAACGTGTTTGTGCGCAGGTTCTCCCTGGTCTCTCATTAGTCGTCAAGAGTGACCTAAGGTTTTTAACCTTAAGGACAGAGTCTTTCATTTACATAGTTTTGTCCTGATCTCTATCCTGATAGAGTTCGCCTTGTCTGACTAACCAGCTCACCTGCCTGAGAGTATAGAAGAGCAAGAGGGAAAAAAACCTAATTAAGCTAGTTTAGACATCTTAACATGTCTGGAAAATGGTAGAGTTAATGGCTGCAAACCATTTTCGATACTTTAGTCAAGGAATTTTTTTTTTCCACTTCTAAAATGTGCCTATGGGAAGGAAGGAAAGGAAGAGGCCTGTGAATTCAGGCCCTCATATCCCTTTGCAGTAGCTGTTAAGCCAGTGCATTAGTGAGGAGGGAGAAAGGATAATAGGACCAGTAATTGGCAGGGCTGTCCAACTACACCTCCCCTCTCTCCCGCCACCTGGCCCTGCCCAATTTATCTCTTCTGCAGCCCCATGATGCCTCGTCTCTTCACCAAACTTTTTAAAAGTTGCCCCCTGTATCTGGTGGCTTGTTATGTAAGGATTTTTCATCAAAGCTTCAACTTGAATGTTCTCCCACTTGTTAAGCCAATATTAAAACAAGAAAGAACCCCTAGTTTAAAGCATCCGTGTTGCTAGTCCCCCAGCTGGACGGCCACTGCCAAAGGTAAGTGGTGAGGGAAAAGTATAATTAAAACTTAACTTTCAAATAAATCTCATAGTTTCTACCTGGCAAGAAGCTCTTTTCGCCACGTGAACTTTCAGGTGGCTGTTCTGAACAAAATAGGTGCTGATTCCTTTTATGTGAAACCCTTAAGATAACTTTAACATGGTCCTTTGCAGTTTAATTTATCATAAATTCTGGCACCATTTATCACTAAATGCAAAATGATGAAGAAATGGCTCTATTAAATCTGAATAACTAGGGAATTAAAAAGCTGTTAAATGAGTTGAAGCACATAGTACTGTTAACAATATGTGGAAGTGTGTTTGGCTGGAATAAATTACTTTCACAGTCATCATTTGAAGAGTCTACCTTTAGAGAAATATGTTGAAAATTTCACATCTTGATTCCCTGACTAAATCAACACACATTGCTAATGTCCTTTTAAATTGACTTCACAGAGAACGTGAGTAATGCCTGGGTTGAAATTCTTAGGTATCAAAACAGAATTCCTCTATTTAAAAACTGAAGACAAGAAGAATTTAAAATAGGCATGTAAAATATAATAACAGATTCCAATTAAGATATATTTTCTTTTCTCACTCTTAATATTTCTGGAAATGGTTTCACAATATTTTTGTGTAATCTAGCACACTAACTTTTCAACAACAGTTTTCCCAAGATAAGTATTTTAGCATACCTATACACAGTACATTTAAAAATAAAAAGATGATTGTCTCAAACATTTAATGGCTAGATTTTTATTCTAAGAAATTGTTTGGCAATTATAAACCGAAGGATTGTTAAAAGGAAGGCTCTATCACATAATCTGTATGCATTTATATTCTGAATATCATTAACAAAAAGGCTTAAATAGCAAGACATTTATAAAATTCAGAACACAGTATCTGGAATTTGTAGAGTCTAGACTTTTACAAAAAACATTCCTAGAATCTGAGCTAATGGAGCCCTGTCCCCCAAGTATGTCCCCTTGCAGTGTTTTAGCAGATAGTGACTATGTTCTTAATCCTTACCCTCACGAGGGCACTTTGTAATGTCTTTAATTATCACCCTGGCATTGTGATTAGAAACAAAGACTTTTCAATAATAGTGTCCTATTGCATGTTTAGAGATATTTCAGTGTGAAGTCTTTAATAACAAGGATTTGTGAATGAACTTAATTAGCCCTGTTAAAAACATCCAGCGGATAGCAATCTCATGTCCACAGAGAGGGCTGTGCCTCGGCATGGGGGCAGGTTCCTGGGAGAGACTCTTTCTCTGCGAAAAGCAAAGGTACTATTGTTAGAAAAAGCACGCGCTTTGTTTAAATGTTTACCAAATACAATATCTGGTTTACAGAAAGTAGTTTATTCAACCATTCTCAAAGCCAGCCAGATTATGTTGTTTCACTGGGCTTAGAAAAATACCTATGGACACAATGCTAATTTACACACACACAAAGGAGCATTTTTGAATTCCAAGATGGTACAAACATATCTTTATTTTTGTTTCTAATTTCTTTTTTAAGGACTATATAAACTATAGTTTATATTGAAAAAAAGCACATGTCCATGATGACTATTTAAATGGCATTGGTTCCTGCCTTCTCTTTTTTGTTCTCATGCACCCCTGTTCATCCTCCATTCTGCCAGCCTATCCCCGCAAGGAAGGGCACTTGATATTCTCTAGGCTATTACGTGCAGTAGAGATATAAGAATAGAAAACAGAAATTAGAAGACAGAGTGGTGGGAGTAGAACACTTATAAGTGAAAAGGATGGTAGATGGTTCTTTAACAGCTGAACGAGTCTTTAAATGGGCTTTGGTGACTGTTGGCTTATGAGATACTGGGCAACCTTGAATCTGATACCCACATTAATTTCTCCTCTCCAATTTGATTTGCTCTGGGAGTGCTTTCTACTTGGAATGTGAACTTTAATTCTACAAAGCTAAGAAGCCTCATGAAAGGGCCAGATAATAGGAAGCTGTTGAGTTGGCTATTAAGCTTAAAGCTGTTTGTATGCTCCTTTGTTTTCTTAGGTTTCTATTGTAGCTTTCCTGCATTAGATTAATAGGAAAAAAGATAGGTAAGGATTCAGGGGTAGTAATCTATCCAGGATTAAAAATTATGCATTTGGTGAATCTTCCTTATGCTGCAATGCTGAGTATATGCGCATGTAAGATAAAGGATAATGGAAACTTAAACATTTGGAACCTAATTAAGGGACACCATTGAAATTAGAAACCTGGAAGTCATCCCCTATTGCTCCCTTTTAGTCATCCTCTCATTGATAGGAAAAATTATGAAGATAATCCCCACAAGATTCCTGTCCCCTGGTTATTCAGTCAAACATGATCCAGGAACTTCTGTGAACAGGCATTGAAGATGGATTTAAGGCTACTAATCAGATGATGTTTAAATAGAAAGGGCATGCTGGATTATCCAGGTGGAACCAATGTAATCATGTGAGCTGTTATAAATAGAAGAAGAAAGCAGAGAGTCAGTCAAAGAGATGTAGCAGGGTGAGAAGAATCTGATGCGTCCCTGCTGGCTCTGAGTTGTAGGGGGCTATGTGCAAGGATGAGAAGGAGGCTGCTAGGAACTCAGGACAGTCCCCAGATGACCGCCGGCAAGAAAGCAGGGACCATAGTCCCAGAACCACTTGGAATTGAATTCAGTGAACAACCTACCTGAGCCTGGAAACAATTTTCACTTAGAGACTGCAGCCCTGCTGACACCTGATTTCAGCCTTGTAAGCCCATTGGACTTCTGACCTACAGAATTGTGAGATAATAAATGGATGTTGTTTCAGCTGCTAATTTTGTGATAATTTGTTATGGCAGCAGTAGCAATCTAATACACTCCTCCATCTATTTTTGATATTAATTCCTGTCTATTCTCTCTTCTTAATTTCTGGAATCTCTCCTTCTGTGCTCATCGCCACTGTACCAGTCAATCTTCATAATGCCTTCCCACATTAGCAAGATACTCCTAATATGTTTTCCCTTTTTATCTTCCTTTATCCTCAATCTAGTCACTTTAGTGCTGTATGGATGGTCTTTTTTAAACACAAATCTATGGCTTTTATATCAAGATGGTTGATTTGCTGTACTCAGTTATATTTTCATCCCTCCAAGATCCAACTAAAATATACTAGATGAATATTTCAAGGTATAAGCATATCATATAAAAAACAAAATTGGAGATAAGCAGATGAGTGAATAGAAAAATGTATGCACATTTCTAGAAAGTAGAAAATAAAGATAACTGGTGGCTCACAAAGTAAGATAAATAAGAACACAGCTTAGATCCATGCAGAGGGTACTGCAGCCAAATGAGGGAGCCCACAAACCCAGCAAAACTCCAAAGAAATTTGGCATTTGAAAGGCCAAAGTATGACTGAGGACAAAAATGAGCAAGGGGTTGAAATCAAGAGGGCTAATGGAAAGTCAATAAACATAACAATTGAATTCCCACTTCTCCCACCTCTGTGCACAGAACTGCAGCAGCCAGATGTTTAATTCACAGGGAAGAAAAATAAGAAGAATAAAACAAATGTTCTACTTTAAAAAAGTGAACAAATACCTGTGGAGGCGAGGGATGCTGGTGCAGAGCCTGAGAGCACAGAGCAAAGGTGTCTCCGCTCTGGAGTGCAGGGTGTGTGCCTGGGGTAATGGCAACTCACTGACCACTAACTCCCTGTATGGTGAAGTCTGCCAGTGAGCAGTCAAGTTTTTTCTCATTTCATTCTTAAATATGAATAATTTACTAAGGTTCACCAGATATTTGATGAAATTCTACAACATGAAAGAGAACTATTGGAGGAACAGAGATAATTCAATAAACATCAGATTTTATTTTGAGCTCTGAATAGTATAATCAGAAAGATTTAAGAAGGTTTTACAACTATTAGATAAAAGAACATGATGCTATGAAAAGAAAAGGAGTCATAGAAAACAAGGAAGAGACTCTAAGGACTAAAAACCTGACTACAAAATTAATAAATCTTGCAGAAGAATTTAAAGAGAAAAATCAATGGTCAGGAAGTTGAACAACAACAGAAATCAGAAAATATGAGAAAAATTATTTTAAAAGTATAGAGGATAAATCGAAGAATTCTATAATCATGCTGTTAGAAAATCCAGAAAATAGTAACAGTGGCAATGAAAATTAATTCAGTAACAATAAGCAAAGAATTTCCTAGAGCCAAAGGACACAAGTCTTGAAATTGAAAGATCCACTAATTGTCTGGGAGAATTGAGGGAAAAAAACTAGAACTAAATACTTCATCATGAACATTCCAATTGCAGAGTGAAGAAATTTCAAAAATACTCCACCTACACACACACACACTATCAGTCTGTTAATGAGAATCAAACTATCGTAACAGTTTCTATCTTCAACAATTCATATTAAGAGAAAGAGAACTTCAATATTCTGTGAGAAAATAAATTTCAACTTAGAATTCTATACCCAGCTAAATTGTAATTCAAGTGTGAAGGTAGAAATATAGTTTTAAACATGAAATAACTCATATAGCTTATCTCCGATATTCTTTCTTCTGAAATTATTTAAGATATGTGCTACCCAAATAATGGTGAAAAGCAAGAGAAAGGACAATATCATTTTCAGGAAACAATAGGTACAATCTAGGAGAGCAACAAAGAGAAATTCCAGGTGTCAGAGATGCCCAGATCTAGAAATACTTTAATCCAGGGGGGAGATGAAGGAGGGAGATTTTGAAGAGAAATAAGTGAGGTAATTTCAGAGATTTTATATTTGGAAGTCCTAAAATGTACATTAAAAAGTTCTTAAGTATGCCAAAATGCATGAAAAAGGAAGACATTAAAAAACTTTTTTAAAAAGTTGTTCAACAAAGATAATATATCTGAATAAAATCTGTAGACAAGTTACTAATGCACCAACATCAATTTCTCAGTTTTGATCATTGTGCTGTGGATATGCAAGACATTAACAATAAGGGTAGCTGACTAAGGGGTGTGTAGGATCTCCCCATACTACTGTTGTCACTTTTCTCTACATTTAAAATGAATTCAAAACAAAAAATTTAAAAAACTTTTGAAGAAAAACAAGTATCATGAGAGTAATGTGCTACTTGAATGTACAGTGAACAATAATTGCATAGTCAAAACATAAACAATAAAAATGGTGGAGTAACAAGATAAATCAATTAGTAACTTAGTCTGTGGTGTGACTTTGGCTTTGTTTGCATCAAAAGCAGTGTCACTTGAGTGAAATGTTGCCAAATAGATGTCCAAAATGCCAAATATCCAAATTTTTAGGGGCAACTCCTACTCAGACTTGTCTTAGAAAATTGCCTACTACCTGGGACTGGAATTAGGCAAAATGTTTACTAAAAATTTCAGCAACTGGAAGATATGTATGGAAATTGGTGAGAGTGTGCATAGAGAGGAGGATATTTACATTGTTTAAAGTGATTGTGGCAAAATCAGTGCAATGTATTGGAGCTTCTAATCATGATTAATGCCTGCAAGATTGCTGCAGCCAGCTGGGTTTACTGGATTTGTCTCACATTTCCCTTGGGCCTGGCAGAATAAGAAAAATAACAGCCAAACCCCAATCTTGACAAAAATTGCTGCAGTTATGTTATGTACCTCAAGCCTGATCATACCATCCCCTTGACATACATGCTTCTAAAATTCAGGACTTGTTGATATACCAACACATAGCTTGCATTGAAGCCAGATGGCATAAAGTGGATGAAGAATAATATTTCTGAGCAAATGAACTATTTCTCACCTGCTGCTCAGGGGACTGAGAGAACAATGTCCAGTGAAGACCACATGAATGTGACTTTACTGTAATTCAGAAAGATCAGAAGTAGGCTAGTAATAGGGATGCTATGGTCATGGGGGGAAACACAAAGGATCAACTGACAGCTCTTGTGGATATCAAACTTGCCAATTGGGATACTTTTTGCCATGAAACCAATAGCCTTCTCTACAGTGGAGACACTTGAGTTTTAGAGTCTCCTGACTCATGCAATCTTTTCTGGCCTAGCCATTACTTGCATCAATGATCTCAGCTTTGATACAATTACAGTCACCAATACAAAATCAATCATTGTTCCAAAATTCAACTATTCAATATTTCCATGATCCTTGATGAAACCGCTGAAGGAATTCAAAACAGGGAATTTGTTCCAATTTTCTTGGTTGTCAATCATGTTGCTAAAATCTAGTAACTTCTAATTATCCTTAAAAGTAAACTTTGGGGACTTTCACTAGAAATTTGGGAAGGCCAAGTTGGGACAGAGTTAAAAGGGAAACACGAGTTGTGCATAAATGTACCCCATAAACGTTACTGGCCTGAGTATATTGGTCTACACTGCCCAGGGTCCTGGGCATGAAGAGAAAGGTCAAACATCAGCTGAAGTAGGAGAGTGTGTGGTTTGAGCAAAGACTGTGCTGCTTTTTAAATATGAATACTTCCTACACATGGGAAGTATTAATTTCTTTGTCCTTTCAAATTTTTTTCAACTGCATTGATAGTTTCCCATGGGTTAAAATTTGGTATGTAATACATTTGAATATGTTTGCACTTTTTATTATAATTCTTAAAATATTTTTAAAATGTATATCTTCAAAATGAATTAACATTTTAAAATTTAGAATTCTGCAGTTACCTATAGAAATTTTTATTTTCTACAGCTCCATATTACCTACATGAAAAGCAACTCATGAAGCCTGACATTTATCTCCCTGCTCAGGATGTGGGCAATGTAAACCAGTACATCCATTCCAATAGCTCTTCTAGGTAGCAATCATACAGCTCTTCTATTTCTTCTAGTTCCATCCCAATTATTCTGAATAAATTCCTTCAAATTATCAAGAAATGAAAAATTGCATGAAATATCACTATCAGAAATAATCACAGCATGGTGAAACATCCTGCTGGTAATGACATAATACACATATAGCCATGGACATATATGCAAGCAATTCCACATAAAGTGGTTCATACACTAAATGTAACTGCTTTCAAGCTTGGCAACCTAAACATATGTACAAATAACAGAAGTGCAAACATGAGTAGTCAAGGAGATAGGAAAGATATTACCTTCTTCTTAAGGAAATCAAAGTGTGCTATTACTCTTGAAGGAACACACAGACACGTGTTTGTGCACATACACACACCCAAAGGTGTAAATATGCTTTTAAAAAATTGCAATGGAAAGCTGTTACCAAAATACTAAAACCAAAAACAGTCAAATAGTGACATAGCAACACTGGTAGAATGTAGGGAAAAAATGTGTGTGGCTAGGTGATCTATAGTAACTCTCATCCATTATAACACATAGTAATCAAAATATCTAAGATAGATCAATCAAGAAATAGATCAATTGAACATATTATTTGAAGACATATAGTAAGCATAAGAAAAATGGAAAAAAGCAAGAGGTATAAAAAATCCCCTTTGGAGAGTGGATATAAATGGTGTAAATTAAATATCTATATTAAACAAAAGGCAATAGAAAAATGCCTAAAATCAACTATCCTGATGGTCCATAAAAAAGTAAGCAGTATCTATTTTTAAAATTTTTCTACTTTTAGAATAAACCTATAGACAATGCATTGAAGATTTAATTATGTTTTATTTATTTTAATGTTTCTATGTATTAATTAAAGATAATAATGTTGTCATCCTTTTCCGTATTTGTATTAGAATTTCATTCTCTTGATTAATTGCTTTTGGCATTGGTGACAAGTAATATTGTTGCTCCTGAGTTGAAGAAAAAACTTCTATACTTCCACTTATGCATAAACATAATATTGAGGGTCTGTGTGTGTGTATGTGTGTGCACGTGTGTGGGGGGGGTGTTAATAAAGATGTCACCTATTTTATTAAGGGTGCTTATCAGAAATAAAGTAGAATTTAATCATTTATTTGCTTCATAAAAATAATGTAGTTGCTAGAAAGAAATGTTTTTATGTTACAAAAAATGAGCTGTGAAATTATTGATGATTTTTTTCTTCTTAAACATTTTGTAGTCTATTAATTTTTCTGAAGAAGCCAATTACAAAGCCCTGTTTTTAAGAATAGGGACTCAATGTATATAATAAAGATTAATACCCAAGAAAGCTTATAGTTAAGCTTTGGTTCTTCAAGTTGAGTATTGGCATATTAGACAAGTGACCAAGGAATACAAATCTCAAAAGGGTTACAAGTAAGCGTAATATTAATTTCCAACTAAAAATGAATGGGGTTTTTAAAATATGACACCTAAGTTAATACTATTGTTTTGTATTGCTGTAGACTCAAACAAGAATGTTGGTAACAGCTCTATCAAAGAAGGTGGCTTATCAATACAATCAAAGGAGATTTATTAACTTCTAAAGAAGTTAATAAATTAGGTTTGCTTTGATAATACTGTGTAAATATCACAAAATCACTTATTAAAAAGTATTTCTACCTTTATTTGTTCTTTTAAAGGAGAATAATATACCTGTATTATTAATTTTTAAATTTATAATTACTATCTTTCAAAAATGATTTGAGGAAAAGTATTGAAATTATATATTGCTATAAATTTAATAAAAACAAAACAAGGAATTGAGGAGAAAGGAAGGAAGAGGAAATAAATATAGCAATGCAGGAGCATATTAACAATGTAATTTGCATAAACTCTAATTCTGAGCTCTCTGGAAGCAAGGACAAAAAGGGAAGCATATTGATTCCATATATTATGGAAGTAGATTACATTTTTAAGACAGGAATATTTTTCCAGCATAAAATTCTAAAAAAAAAAAATCTTATATGAGAACTTACAGGGTGACATTGACAATTGACATGGACATTTTAAATATCTATTATTTTAATACCCTATGTAATGGCATTCAAATGAAAGATTTATGACAAATGTAGAAAAATTTTTATCTGGTTCTTTCTTATTCACGACCTCAATGAAAGGCAAAAGAAAACATTAAATTGTGACTAAGTGAAAGTGATTTTATAGAGTAAGCTAATGAACAACCGATATTTAGTTTTCCAGTAAACTATGCAGAAATGAATTTAGAATAGCTGATATTCAATAGCAAATAAATATGCTTACTCTGTCATTTTTCACTGTATCTACTGTATTTGGTTTTGGGTAATCCTAGCAATCTGCCAAATCATTTAAATTGTGTAATTATCTTCTTCTACAACCATTTTTAAGTCTCTTTAAGTATTCAAGGCATCATCACTGGTACTGGAGGACATAAAAGTGGAAGACATAGTTCATTAAGGTATTCAATCAACATAATATATACCAAGGTCTTATATATCAGTAATATAAAATGAGAGATGCAGGAAACCAAGAGAATAGCGGTAAACCTTTATCGGAATTAGAGTGTACTTATGTAAGAACTAATTTAGGAAAAATCTAAAAGCAGATTTTAATGTCATGATATGGACAGCCCCATTACCAGTATATGTAGATTGTGAAGATTTTGTTGCCTATATTATCTAATAGATAAATATTTTAATGTCATTCTGAAGCAGCCTCATTTTTCTCTTTTTGTTTCAGTTAATGTCAAAAATCTCACAAAACTTCCAAAAGAATTTATGAGGTACTTTCACTTATTTAAATTTTCTCTCCCATGTTGGAAGTGATTTAGCGCATATGTAAGGAATTGATGGTTAACGTTTGAATTATCACCAGTATTAGTAATCTTTCATTTGAACACTGTTACATAAGGTATTAAAATAACAAGAATTTAAAATATCTAAGACCTTGAACTGAGATGTTTCTGACTCTTTGATAATGGAATATAAATTGGTAGATGTAAAACCCTTTCTCTCTCTCTTTCTGTCCTTTGGTTTAATCGAAAGGTTGACTGAAGACCTAAAAGATTGAAGAGCCACTACTTAGAAAGAGCATGAGACCAAATACCACAGGTGTTGGAACATATAGAAAAAAAGAGCATTTGAGGCTAGCAAGGAAGGTATGGTTTTGGTAATAAAGAGATGAATTTTACTGAACATGAACTGTCAAATGTAAAAAGCAGTGTGAGAGAAAGTTCCCCATCAGATCTAATTTGGATTCCTTTCCTAGCTCTGTTACCTCTTTGGGTTTAGTGGTGCATCTGTAAAACGGACATGATCACAATTTACCTGAAATAGTAGATTTGACTAGCTGATAATTTGAAATATTTTCTAGATCAACAATTCTATGACAATCAAGAAACAGAGTTCAATAGATCTCCACAGGAAACTTAAAAATACTCAGTATTTATTTGACATTTTGAAAAGAAAAATAATTTCAAAATTTGGAAATAAAAAACCATTCTAGGCTAAGTTGATAGTTTTAGCCCATGACAATAATAAAAGAACCAAAGGAGATTGGACCCCAAATGTATTAAAAATTACCCTAATTGAATAGCCTCCTTGTTACTATGTAGCCATTAAAAATCATGCAGAGCATGTAACTTTTTTATTGGCTTGGAATTTAGCCATTGCTCTTATTTTCAAATTTTAATGACTATGTTTTAACCCTTCCTATAAGGTCCAGAGAACTCTCATTTTTTTTTCTATAACAACAGGAATGTCCTATGTGTAAAATTAGGAGAGGTGTACTTGGCAAACTCCATGGTTGATGAGAGGTTGCCTTTGATGATTTCATCATATCTTGATTTTGCTGTTACAGATGAAATTAAAGAAGAACATAGCTTTTGGGTAAGTTTTTTTTGTATTGAGAATTATTCTTAAGGAATATAATCATTCACATCTACATATTATAGAATATATATTGTAGAATATATTTTAAAATATATATAGAACTAGAAAATTACATAGTCTAAGAATCAGAAAAAATGAGCATTCTTAAGCAATGGTTTATTTGGAGGAAAAAACAAAAGATTGCAAAAGATTTAAGGAAATCAGGCATTAATTATAAATGTTTATTAAGCCCCAGAAATTGTATCAAGCGCTAAAATACAGAGATGAATAAGATTCTGCCCTTGCCTTCTTGGAACACACATCCCTAGCTGAGGAGACAAGCAAACAAGAATGATGATATAATGTGCTAAGTGGCGTGATAGAGTATTTTACAAAATCATAAAGATGCAAGTGTCTCTCCTGCTCCCTTCAAGCATGAGTGCACCTAGACCTTTTAAGAACAATGGCAGCCCTTCTGTTTCTAAGGGATTCCAGAAAAGGGCAGCTAGGTTGGTGTTTGCCCATACTCTCCCTCGGAAATGGATTCCCATACTAAATATGCCCACTGACAGGTTAGTTTTCTTTGTATTCCCTGTGGATCATTTTCTTTTTCAACAGGGAAGTTGATTCAATGATCTAATTAATAGTACATTTTCATGTTGGAGACGATAAGTACAATGGTTGCCAACTAAGAGATGTAATTTGGCAGCAATGCACAAGAGATCATGATCTTCAAATTATGTTACTTCTTTGAATTAGTGAGAAGACAATGGCAATAAATGAAGGTCTTAGTATAAGGCCTAAATGCCACCTTTAAGATTGCAGAATTAAATGTATAATCTAGGTTGCTATTTTGTCCCACATATATCAGAATTGGGTTAATTGAACAAATTATTTTCAAGGTTTTTCTGTTGTAAATAGGATCCCAAATTAGCATAATAGTGCAAAACCTACTAACTAGTTTGTAGTCACCCTTAACAGAGAATTTATTTTAAAATTTTGGAAAACAAATATTTGAGACTACACATTCTCAGGATCTGCTAAATATTTGCAGTGGTTATATACAGTACTCCTTTCTTCTGTTGATAATCTCTCTTTATTTCAAGTTTCTAAACTAGAAGGCCAAAATTGTTGTTTATGAACATCACACAGAGAATTGAGAATCATTCTCTCCTGTTCTCAATTGCTTTCCACCACCTCACTGCCAAACATAAAAATCTCATTTATTGATGTATTACCCATTTTACAGTAAATGGTCTTGCCTTGATGAGGTTTTTCAGACTGGTGACTTTTGTCCAAATGTATTGAATAGTTTTAGTGAAATAAAACAATAAAAAATTAACTGATATTCTCCTCTTTAATAAGTGCACATGTTGCACTCTCCTTCTGCAAAAATCTCAATTTGTCTCTGATAATTCTGCAAATTGGAATATTTATTTCCTCAGCTAAGGCAGATGTTGTGTTTGTTCCTCCTTAACAACTCACATTTCATTTATGACTGCAATTATCTGAATGTTGTCAATTGTGATTTAATATACAATGAAAGGTCCTAGCTTCTCAAATATATTATAAACTCTTTGAAGACAGGAATTATGTGTTAGAGCCACCACTACCTAGCCCAGATGTTAACATATAGCAAGGAGAAAAACAAATATTTAATTATGATGATAACTAAAAACAAATTGAGATTATTATGAAAAAAATTTCTTCTTTTAACAATTGTGGGAAGCAGTGAAACAGGTCCAGATGTGTTTATTATGAGCAAAATTGGGTCATTAATCTAAAGATCTCTAACCAATAATATTAATTAAGTTTCTAAACATCTTGCTGAAGTATAATTACCAACTCTTTATAGAGAGGGAAAGAGGCAGATGGCAATAATGTACTGGGCCCTACTCGGATACTTTCATTACACTGCAATAAAATGGAAATCAAGCATCCTGTCTGGAAGAAAATGTCTGCATCAGCTATTTTGACCTGTCTCTAAGTGTTAGCTGTATAAATAGCCCTGATAAAATGACATTTTCCCAAGATTATCTTTTTTTTTGTTTCTAGTAGTGGAGAACAGTGGTGGAAAGCGTGATCTGAGTCAATCATATTTAGACTCAAATCCCTGTTCTACTTACCAAATGTAGGACCTGAGCAAGTCACAAAACCTCTCAGTTCCCTCACCTGTAAAATGGGGAAGGTAAGAACCATGCCTACCTGAGTAAGTCATTGTAAGGATTAAAAGAGATCATGGGCAAAAAGCATCTGCAATATGCTACCTGATCAAGAAACGACAACTGATAGCGGTAAAAGCACACCAAATCTGCTCTCTTTGTCAAATTGTATTTCTATTTCTGAAATGCATCTGCAGGCTGTGTTCAGAGAACATTTTAGGAAACCTTCATTCTTCTCCAGATGCGCTCCTTCACCACTGCCACTGATTGAACTGTAATGCCTCATCAAAGGTGACGAAGTTCTCAATTTCTTAGGATTCCATATTCCTCAACTATAAAATACTACAATTAATTTAGACAATCTCTACAAAACCTATGAATGTATTCATGTACTCACAGTATTCATGAGTACTCTCAGCTGCTTACCTCATTGGTATTATTTTTATGCTTAGTGTCATTAATATGATTATTAGCCAATATTTGCATCAGGCTCTGGGCTAGGTATTTTACATAGATTCTCTCATTTAATCCTAATAATCACTTTATTTCATGCATCAAAAAATAGAGCCTCAAGAATGTTAATGTAACTTGCTCAAGCTCATATATGTAACAAACACATGTCAAAATAAACTGTCTTTATGACTCCAAAGCCATTGCCACTTCTCTCCCTAACAAAATCATTGCTCTCAATCTCATGCTTTCTGTTTTAACTTCTGATCATCAAACCTCCCTCATCTCAGAAGTCAGGAACATTCTTACTACCTCATAGTACTAACTGTCAATATTTCTTATTTTAATTTAACATCCCAAATCTTTCTTAACCATAAAAATTTAGTTCAGACCAATTGTGAGACAAAAATAGTACTGGAATCTAATCAACAAAGAGCACATGCACTAAAAGATAAAAACAAAAATATATTAATAACTTGATATAATGAAAGAATTTCAGCCTGTCCTCATTGAGTTAGACTCATGGCTGTTTTTACTACAGAGAAACTGAGAGCCATCATTTGGAAGTGTGTCATTTTCCTGTTTTCTTCAAAATGTAAAATACCTCTTTTCTATACTTTCATTTCTTGCAGCAAGCCAATTTAAGCCTCACATTTAAGGAGTAATCTAAACATGTTTTGAATTTTCAGCACCAGGATGATAAATTCCTTAATTATTTTTCCTAGTCCATTCCTCATAAACATTTTCTAAATTTATTTATCTTAAGCTTCAAGGTATACACTCCTCTCTTTTCCCCTCCCATAAATGGTGTTGTAGATTTTAATCCTTTTTTAGCCTTTATCATTGCAATAGTTAATATATACTAATCTGCTTTCGGTGGTTTCGTAAGCAATATCCTCCATGGCTTACTTCCACTGATGTCTCTGGCTACGACCCTGCACCTCTTAGGATTCTTTTATGTCTTTCATGAGGTATAGCAACAGCAATTACAAATAGTACCGCAGGTGATAAAGTACCCAGATTTTGTACAATTGCTTTACACTTTTTGTTTCCAGTGCCCCCTTTTTTAAATTATAACCAGCATTCTTTTTAATCATGAAAATGTATTAAATTTTGTTTTTATCAGAATCTTAATATCTCTTGAGTATCATATGAGCCCAGAATCCTATAAATCTAGTTTGGATTATTTTAGTCTCAAAACTTTACTTTGTATTTGTTAGTATTGAAATACTTTCACCATCTTAATATTCACTTGGACATTCTTAAAAGACCTTCCTGAAATTTGTATCTATTGACTTGCCTGATTGCTACCTATTGGATAAAGTCTTCGCATCAGAGCATGTTAAATCATTAAATAAGTCTATTTCTAGGTCTTAAATATCAGCAAAACTTCTTCATTAACTCCCCAAGACCTTTAAATTCCCAAATACAAGATGCTCGGGGAAGCAGAGACAAGCTGTGACACAGGCTAAATTTGCTGCCTGTGTGTTTCATTTTTGTTCACATACAAATGAAATTCGGAAATGAACAACTTTAGTAACTATCATACAGTTCCCAAACCCAGGCTTGGTCCAAGAGCTTGAGAGCATAATATTATTAAAGTTTATGAATCAGCTTGGACTTTTCTCCACACTGACCCCTACTTACCCTCTGCCCTTTACTTCTGGGCAAAGATAAATTCTGCTTTTCACATAACATTTTATTATTTGTAATAACAACAATATTGTCACAAAATATTAAATCATAGTAGCTGAGGTTATTTTCATGTTTGGCCCTATAGCTTATTAGCAGGGAAAAAAAAGGAGGAAACCAAACACTGATACTAAAAATTAATTTGTAATAATTATACTTTTCATTTTCAAAGCTTTTAACATTTTATAAAAAACTTTCAACATAAAATCTCAGTGTGGTTCAGAACCCAAACAGCCTAGGTTTGAAAGCTGGTTCTGTGGCTTAAACACTGTGTGGTCCTGGGAAGTTATTTAATATGTTTTGGTCTCCTCATCTGTAAATCGATTCTGATGATAACTATACAAAAAGATTAAATGAGTTAATGTTTAGAAAATGCATAGGATAGTGTCTGGCACATAGAAAGTGCTATATAAATGTTTTTTAAAAAACCATAAAGGAATAATATTTTTATTAATATTTCAAAGTAGATTTTATCATTATCTTTCCAGAGCCAAGAATCTGTAGCTCAGAGAGATGAAGGACTTGCCCAGGTTCCTATGACTACTAAGGATTATAACAGTTCAAATCCAGCTATTCTACTCCAAGTTGAGCTTCCCTTTTCTGTTCGCAGACATTACATTCTGTAAATTGAGTCTTCAGATTATGTATCTAATTACTTATCTCATTTATATGTTATGCAGCCAGTAATTATGATACACAGAGTTTCTGTGTAATGAGGTACCTTCATCCAGCAACCCTCCATAAACATTTTAGCAAGTGCGAGATCACATACATTCAATGCATTATAGACTTCACATCTGGGTTCTGAACCCACTTCATCAGCAACACTTAAAAACTGTTCTCCGACAAGATCCCCTCTAATGAGAGCCTAAAAGACAGTTAAAAGCCAGTATTATTATAGCAGTATCTTTTATGGTCTGGAAGAAAATGAAGACTGGCTACTGAAGGTCATTCTGCAATAGTGGCAGAATAACCTCCACACATCAACAGTCCGACTCTTTTTGCTGCAGCAGCAGTCTTAACAAGCGGGATTGCTCTGGTCTCATTACCAAGCATTTATTTTGACTTTCCATGTGCCAAGCATCGTGTTAGGGACTGAAAAACAGCCTATTCTCGAGAAGCTCACAGACTAATAATAGACATATATTCATATTTATAGAATTACAATGGAATACCATTTCTAGATTATTCAAGATATAATCCAAATACCAAGTTGTTTGACAGTCATTAACTCTGGATGTGGATATAGACAGGAGTTAAGGGAAATGTCTACTTTTTAATTTATATATGTCTCTCTTGTTTTGCATGTTTTAAAAAGGCCGTGTGTTACTTTTGTAATTTGAACATTTCCAAGTGAAAAATTGAAAATTAAAACCAAATCAGGCAAAAAAGAAAAAATACCTGTGCAAAGGAGAGTAATGGAATGATTGAGAACTGTGGGGAAAAGAATATATAAAGAATGAATGTAATAGTGATGAGGAAATGTTTGACTGTCTATGCACATTGAAAAGAGTAGGAAGAGTATTCTGAGAAAGCTTTACTGAGAATGTGATTCTCATATGTAACGTTTGCAAAAATTTGAGTTGTTTACTAGGCAAGTGATATGGGGGAGATATTTCAGGCTTTGGGAGAAGCGTGTGTAAAATTGCAGAGGAATGAAGCCAGGTGGAATGGACAGGGAATGGCCATGGTTTATTTCTTTAGCAACATCATCAAATATAATGTAGGGTCTGGTGGTGAAAATTTAGCCTTCGGAAGTAGGCAGCGTTCAAATCTTGGTGGGCTCTATACAATTTGCTAAGGATCTTGCCTCTTATACTCTAAAGGATTTTAAGCAGAGAAATATCATGATAAGGTTTATGTTTTAGACAGATTGCTTTTAGATCACCTCCTAGGATCTTTTCAGTCATTTAACAAATATTTATTGAATGCGTATTAAGTGGTAGGCACTGTTCTATTACTAGGGATAAATCCAAGAACAAACAAACAGATAAAATTCCAGTAGTATACTTAAGGCAGTTTGCACCAGCTTGTGAGAGTTTATTTTTATATTTTCAGGAATTTTTCAATCTGACTGTGAAAACTTGGTAGCTTGAAATGGGCGTAATGGGAGCACTTACATCACAGAAGCTGGTCTAGACTACCAATGAGGCCTTTCTCCCTCCAGAGATCTGATCGTTATACATTTACCAGCATACCACTAGAGAGATCCCAGATCTCACGGAATTTGTATGTTATATAAATATGTAAATTATATCTATTATATTGAATCTAAAATTTTACATTTTATATAAAGAGTGCTATGGAGAAAAAAATAGAACAGGGAAGGGTTGATAAAGCAATGACATAGAAGGTGAAGGAGTAATCCTGTCTATACAGGGTCCTGAGGTAGGAGCAAGCCTGAAATGACATGGGGAGAGGGATGGAGCCAAGTACAGTTGGCAGAGTGAGTGAGGAGAGGGAGAATTTAGGAGGTAATGGTGAAGAGAGAAAGGTCCAGAATGAGACTGAAAATCAGTCCTTCTTGTAGGGACTTTGCCTTTTGGGAATAATTGAAGAGTTTCAAATAAGGGAAAATGACATGATCCATCTCTATTGCCATTTGATGTTTCTAGTCAGCATTCACACTCTAATTGCATGACTTCTAAATACCACCCCAAATTTACAAAACTGCATTGTTCCTTTTGCCTGGATTTAGCTTTGGTTTTGTAACATTAACAAAACTGACCCTAAAAATGCTTGATTTTCCTAATCTGTTTACACACAAGTTGATTCTCATTACCCCAAATGCTGCAGGTGAAAACTCAGCCAAAGAGGGAGGGCATAAACACAGCCCACCAGGCAAGCACCACTCCCCTTCTCTCATACTACCAGAGAGACCTGCAGCTCCAGGCTGGACAGAGCCAGGGCCTTATACGCAACTGTCCATAACCCTCCCCAGACAAAACCTCCCTCCCTAAATGGAAGAAGCAGCCTCTTCCATCCTCTCTTTCATATCTCACAACAGCTCGATAATACCAAACAATGAAGATAGCATAAAATCTGTGTTACAAGTCTTCCTCTCAAACCTACTTTCAGCAAATTGCAGTGGTATAAGTCTTTTATGCCATTCATACACATCAGTCTTCTAAGCGGTAAATTCTTAGAGGTCCAATGCTGTATTTCACTGGTTTTGAGGACTACTTTAAGATTGTCATTAGCAAAAAAAAAAAAAAAAAAAAGATTGTCATTAGCAAGAAACTATTTAGTAAATATCACAGTGCTTATAGTGCTAATGGTGATTGAGTAAATGTCACAAATAGATAGTGACAATTATCCAGTTATCGTAAGCCTGATAGGTAGATGACTTTTTTCTCATTCTCATAACACTGAAACAGTGTTAGAAATCATAGTGAAAACAAAAGTCAGATGCAGGGAGGGTTAGTGTAAGCTGGTGCACAGTCAACACACAGAAGTAAAGAGAAGATAAAGAACATGTAATAGTATAAAGAGTCACAGTCTGCATGACTTTTCAAAGTGTGAGTGGGCACCTAGGCTCTACCTCTGCTTTTCTAGCCACCACACCACAATGACAAGGGAGTGTGAGCCTAGAAAAAGGACTCTCAAATGTGCATTACCAACTACGTAAGAGTAACAGAAATTTTCAACAAAAAATAATGTAACAAAAATTTTCCAGTCCCTTGATCTCTCAGCAATGCTTTGCACAGGCCACAGTGATAAAATAATGATCGATCTCAAAGACCTTACCTATGTAGCCACTACATTTAGTAGTGAAGTTATGAAAATATTTTAAACCATCCTTCAGTTATGAAAATAATTTTGATAACTGTGAAGATGTTTCTCTGGCAGTATATATTTTTTTCATCTTATTTCTGAGAATGTATGGGTGAGCTGAATAAGCTAGAGTCATTTTATTTCAGTCAACAGTGTATTATTAACAAGCTGAGTTTTCATTATTTATCATCTAGTTCATGGTCTCTCTAGTCTGAACACAAGCTCAGTGATTAAAATGTAGGTGCAGTATATTTTCAAGATACAAATAGTGTGTTGGTATTCTTTGTGAATTCTGAACAATTTAATAAATAGATAAAATAGTTAACAAATTTTATCTGGGGACATCTTTAGGTGCAGACTATTGATAGCATACAACGTCAATAGAACGAATATATGCCACTTCACTCTGTTTCAATTCTTTGATAGGTGTCGTAGTGATCAATACAGTAAGACTCAGCACTTTTCCATCAAATTTGTGTTTGGTACAAACATTGAAAATAATACCCCTTACTTGTCTAATAATAGAAAAATGTAGAATACAGCAGGATGTCCATTCCAGTCATTCTGCAGATGAAATATGCTTTGCATTTGTAAGTCTATTTTGAAGATTAATATTTAAAGTATAATTACTTTAATTATACTTCCCTGCATTGATATAATAGGATGATGTCTATTTAAGACGCTTCTAAATTTCTATGCAAATAATAAAGCAAAGAAAAAATAAATGGTTAAATGCATCTGTGTAAAGCACTTCTTTAACATAATTTAGTGGCTACAAGCAGTCACTGAACTGGTTAACTAATACAGTGAAAAAAATAGAAAACCATAACAAAACATCTTATCGTATGAGAACGACTTTATTTTTCTAAAGGCAGCTTTCTAAAAGAACTTTCAAATTGTCAAGTCTCACTGAAAACTAGAACCGATTTTTGATAATATTTTCTATTAAAAAAAACTCTGCCACTTTTAACCTGTTTCTCAAATAGAAGTCTTTATACATCAGTGTTTCTTTTCTTTCTAGTAGATTTTTTCAGCTGGAAAAAGCTAAAATATTTCCAAAAGGAACCCAGAATTAAAATTTAATTATAAAACTCAACCATTATTCAGTTATACTCTCTGTATCTAAACAGTTATGGCTTTGTAATAGTTAAAATTTATCCATTTAATATCACTAATTATTTTCCCTCTGCAGCTTTGATGGGTTAGTTATAGCCTGGAATGAAAAACACTGTGGTAAGGACAACCGTACAGCAAGGTTAAGTGCCTTCTTGTCTTCAGTACCAATAATTACCTTTAAACAAAAAAAGGCTGTTTTCAGATTTGACAGTTAATTTACTAATGAGTATGTGGACCCAATTTATAATAAAGTAATATTGACCAGAAATAATCCTGCATTGGTACTCATCTGAATTATTTTATTGTTCATGTCCTCTATTAAATAAATTGGAAAGGATTAATTTTGCAAGATGGGATTGTCAGAGACGGCTGCATAAACTAGATGCATGTCAGCACTAAATTTAATTATTGATCACAATACAATAGTGCTGAGTGTTCCAATCCCCAAACAGCTTCCAGTAACTATCAGCAGATTCCAAATATAGAGACTGAAGTAAAAATTTGATTGCAGATGACTACATTTTTAATAAATAAATATTTCATCAGCACTAAATAAAAATTTAATTTAACAGTGCTATTTAGATCCTTCATTGACTGTGGAGTAAATGAACAATGAATGAGAGTAATTCCCATCAAGATACAAATTTTATTCATGGAATTATTTTGATTCTTTCATTCTAGTAAAGAAATAAAACTTGTAAATAGAAGGCCATTTAAAACATACACTTATGCTGTTGAAAAGCATAAAGTGGTATCTGAGTGGCTTGGATTCATATCTAAACTTCTGGACCATAGTATCCTGCTACACATTATAGACTGGTATAGTACAGAAATCAGTACTGGGCTATATAACTTGAACTGTGGCAATTTGGAATTAGTTGAAAATTGAGAAATTTAATCTGTTAATTGATGATAAAATATGAAATAAATAAGTGGTTTCAATTGAAATTAACTCTCTGTATATGAACTGGTGGGACTATTGAGCAGACCTACATGGTGGACATTACCTAAATTAAAAATCATTCTGACAGATATAAAATCTTCCTTAAGGCTGGGTGTAGTGGCTCATGCCTATAATCCCAGAACTCTGGGAGACCAAGGAGGGAGGATTGTTTGTGGGCAGGAGTTTGAAACCAGCCTGGGTAACACAGGAGACCCCCGTCTCTTCCAAACAATAAACCAAATCTTTCTTAAACTTAGCAATCTAACAGATTCATAGTTGCTCTTCCTAGGCTATGTTAAAGAATCAATAAATATGTAACTAGATATAATATATCTATAACAACTAAATTAGATGATGAATTCTGCTATCAAGAAAATAGATGTGATTTTAGTTTCAATGTTGCTATGAAAATGTAGGTAGTAAATACAATATTTTGTTATATAACTATAAAAATTTTATTTCAAATGAGAAAAGAAAGAGATATATTAGTATTACTATTGCAGTTTGTATGATTTGGAATATTCATTCTAAGACTAGTGTTCAAATAAAAATAAAAATATTTAACACTGTGAAATATATCATGAAAGTAGAAGTCATTTTATTTTAAATCAGCAAAAAAAGCAGAAATATTGCCCAACTAAATAAATCTTAAAGGGAAAAAAGTTTCTTATCGCTTTAATGAAGAATTTATAGACTGAAATTTAAGCAAATGTTAATTAGATCATTTTGGCTCATTCAACCCATTTTAAATTTGATATAAAACTTTAGAAATTAATATACCACTTTAATTTTCATAAGCATTGGCAAGGGATAAAGTTATCATTATTCTAGTAAATATTTAACATGTATTAATACCTTGACAATTTTTCAATTTTTTCTGACCTTTTGAATGTTCCACACATAATTCTTTACTCAAAAATTCATCAGTTTGGTTTGATGTAGAATTTATTCTTCTCTATCTTGAATTTGAATCCAGTAATTCATATTTTTTGTATTACTGTAGTAAATTACTAAATTAAAAATAAAAGTCTTAGATCCATCTCAGAACTTATTCTCATTTATTGTAGCAGCATAATATATTAAAAAGAGTCCAGGCTTCAGTGCCAAGCAGGTGGGATTCAAAACCCAAATTAACCATTTATAAAGCAATATCATCTCAGCAACTCACCTCTCTTGAGTCTCAATTTATTTATCTATACATTTTTAAAATTACTTTTAATTAAATATACTTTAACTTTGGATATATGTTATTAAAACTTAAAAATTTTGAGAAGATTCAGTCAATGGTTAAATTCATCATCATTTCAATTGTCTTCACTCTTAGCAGAGTGAATGGTATGGCAGAGTGAATATAATGGTATACATATTATGTACATGTATATGCTGCCATGTCATTGAGTGATTTGGAGGCACCATAGCACTTTAAAAATATTAAGTACATTAAGTAATATTAAGTTCATTAAGTACAATATGCAGTCCTGTTTCAGAACTTCACAAAAAAGTAAAACAGGACATTGTTTTGCATAAGGTGGGACTATTTCTATTACAAGTAACAGAAAATCTAAATTGAACTGGCTTAAACAATAAGGTGTGTGTATTGACGAATGGAACTGAGAAGAATAGGAGACAAAGGTCTTCAGGCATGGTTCAATAAAGGCTCTAAGTCCCTTTGTCTGCAAGTCTCTCAGCTTGGCCCATTTCTGACTGTTAGCTTCATCTTTATGATGTCTCAGCTCATGCTTGCAAGACCTATTGCTTCCTTGTTCATATCTAAGGCAATGGGCAGGGGCCTGCAAACCAGACCTGCAGGCCAAGGCTGACTTACTATGTTTCCTTATGGCCCATGAGCTAAGAATGGTTATTAGACTTTTAAATGGTTGGGGGAAAAATCACAAAGAGAATAATATTTTGTGGCATCTGAAAATTATATGAAATTCAAATTTCTAATATCCAGAAGAAGTTTTATTGGAAAACAGCCATCCTCCCTTATATATGCATCATCTGTGACAGTTTCCATGCTAGAATGGCTGGCAGAATTGAGTAGTTGAAGCAGGAATGGTATTATACTCTCAATTATAGAACAAACACCCTGCATTCAGCTATGAGGGACAATCATAAAATAATGCCAAAGCAAGGAGAGCACCACACTGATTGTCTTAAGCCTGAGTTTCTGCCTCAAAGCAACCACTGAAGCAAAGGAGAAGGGATTGCCCTGATTGGCTTAGTGTATCTTTGCTGTCCAGTATGAAAGCCACTGAACACTTATGGCTGTTAAGCACGTGTAACTGAAGACTTGAGGTTTTTTCATTTCATTTAATTTTAATGAATTTTCATTTTAATTTAAAAACTGACATTAAACTCAGTATATTTTAAGTATATTTGGAACAACCTGAGTATGTGAATTTATATTTAACTTTAAACTTCATGAACGCTAAACACAGATAAAATATTTCAGATGAAAATTTAGCATCAAAATTGAGGTATGCTGTGAGTGTAAAATACATACCAGGTTTTGAAGACTTAGTACCAAAAAATGTAAAATATTTCATAAATATTTTTATATCGATCACATGTTGAAATGATAATAGTTTAGATTTACTGGATGGTATAAAACATATATTTGATTTAATCTATTTTTTACTTTTAAAATATGATTATTTGAACATTTACAATTTTATATATATATATATTTCTATTTCTATTGGAAAGCTCTAGCTTTGATCAATCAATTTCCATTGTCACCCAAAGGAAGACCCATGTGTTATTTGCTGGTGAAGAAAGGCTTAGATGCTAGGTAGGCAACACACATCTGCTATAAAACTGCTAAGATGAATCAAGAAAGCACTTAAATGAACATTTTCATGTGATAATATTAGACATTAGCAAAATTCTTCTCAAGATTGGAAAAAGGGCACATTTGAGTAAAGAACAAAGTTGATGTATACAATTTAAGAAATATGAGGGCAAACAATTATTTTTTGTTTCACAAATTAAACATAGTAGATGCATGTATGAGGAGACAGAGGAAGTTGGTATCATAAAGAGTCCCTAAAATACACTGGCTTTAAAAAACATAGAAGCTTATTTCCTTTCATAAAACAGGTAAGAAGGAGGGACAAGGTCCAGGATGAGAAGGTGGCTGTGCTCCCTCAGTTCGTCCAGGGATCCAAAATTCTTCTTATAATGGCCATGAAATTGCATGCTCAGATATACCCTGCAGCAGGAAGCATAGCTGACCAGCAGCTCCAGCTGTCACCTCTCTGGGTGCACCACCACGAGACCATGCTATGCTAGGATGCTACACCAGTTAAATGACTGCACATCCGAGGTACTAATAATATAAACTCTTTTTACAGAACAAGTTCTGTCTAATAGGCAACATTAGCAAGAGGAATCCCTGTCATCCTCTCTGAAGCTTTCCAATAATGTGCTGCCATCTGTCAGATGACAGTCTCACTCTTCCTGCCCAACCCTCCTTCCTGCTCTTTCTCTCCTTCAATAGGTGACAGAATTGCATTACTCTCTGAAGACTCCCCTTACCAACTCCCATTGCCATACCTTTACCTTTCACAAGTATTTCCTCCAATAAATCTCTTGCATGTCTAATCTGAATTGGTGTCTGGTTTTAGGAGGACCTGGACTAACACAGCTTTTTTCTGAGGCTGCCCCATCCCCTAGGCAGTGCCCTTGCTTCCATGGTCAAAGCCAGCTGACCAGTAACACACTCACACTCCAGTCTTCAGGATGTGGAAAAGGGAAAAAGGGGAGTTCACACTTCATCATTTTATAAGAAGTTGACCCAGAAGTTGCTCTTCCCAGGCAAGAACTTAATCACATGGTTACAACTAGTTACAAAGGAAGGGAAGGAAATCTAGTCTCTAGTTGGAGGATACCTTGCTAAAAAATCAGTGGGATTCTATTTCTAAATTCAAAAGAGAAACAGCAAAAGCCTAGGGGACACTTAGAAATTTCTGCCAAAATATACTTTAAAAGATTTAGATGTTTGGAAAATCGTTCACCATTTTCCTTCCAGCAATCATAAATAAAGTACACGGTACTCCTTTTGTAGATACTGCCATTATATTACATTTTATGTGAATCACTTAGAAAGAATCTCTTTAAATTATTTATAGAAAAATGTACTTGGATGTTGAAAAAAAAACAGTTGAAAATGTTAATCTTAAAATGATCATTTCTGACATCTCAATTCATAAATGATCTTCACAATATCATTTCTATTATCAATTGAAAATACTCAAGCTTGCAAACACACTGTACACACTGTTTCTCTCCTTTCTCCTTCAGGCCTAAGGGAGATAACAACTCCCTCTTCTTGCTATTCCCTGGATACCTCTACACACCGTGTTTTTCCCTTGTTAACAAACATGTTATACCCACACTCCTATAAACTGTCCTTTCATTTAAAAACCTGCTAAAAAATTCCAGCTGAGTGTGCCGCATGATTCCGGCAGAGACGCTGACTGATGCAGCAACCAGAACCATGCATATTTAGATTTTAAAAGATAAGATGACATGACTTATAAGGAGGAAGCCAAAAACTTAACTGGACATAGACATCGTCCTATATGTTCTCTAATTGGCTCTCTATTCTTTTATTTCCTGGTTTGGCTCCTGGAAATTAATTTTTGTAGATAATACGATAATGGTTCTTTTACCTTCAGGGTTCAGCCAGTGGGAGTCTCTGACAAAAAAATAGAAGGATGGTCAGCTGCAGTGGCTCATGACAGTAATCTCAGTGACTCGGGAGGCTGAGGCAGGAGGATTGCTTGAGCCCAGTAGTTGGAGGCTGCAATGAGCTAAGAAACTGCACTCCAGCTACAGTAAGAGAGAGATGCCATTTCTATTAAAAAAAAAAAAATGAAGAAGAAGTAGAAGAAGGATGGTTGCAAAGAGACTCGAAGTATTTCTTACCCCTATTCTTTCTCTGCAGGTCTGGGGTTCGGTGGTTGTTGCGTTCCTCTACTGAAGGTCATGGCTTCTGTCAGGTAGCTCTCTTCTCCACTTAGAGGTTTCACCGGGCTTTGGTAACTGTGTCCCCTTCTTTATTCCTTCAAATTCAGGAGTGATAATGACTCCCTAATGCTGCTATCACCAAGTATATCCCTTCCATATCTGTGTAAACAGTCCCTTCATTATAATCTCTTCAACTACCCTTTGGGTGACAATCTCCTGAGTGATATAGAAATAAAAGAAGTTCTGAATATATAAAAAGACCAATCAGTATTCTGTATGTGAAGACAGAATACTACAAAATTATTGTCTCCCAAAACTAAAGTATAGATTTATAGGTAATTCCAATAAAAAGCCTAGTTCTGATAACTTTTAAGTTTACAAAATGAATCTAAGATACATCTAAAACAATCTTAGAACATGTAAAAATATTTTGAAAAAATAATATTGATAACAGAGGGCTTATTTTAGGAAATGTTAAAACTAGGAAGCTACAGTAATCAGAGAAATGTGTTACTGGAACAAAAACTGACAGATGGATAATGAAAAAGAAAAGATATCCTATAATTAGACATTGCTATAGAAAATAATTTTAAATAAAATAAGGATGTCATCACATAGTAAAAAGGGAGGGGAATTAACCATCATAAGATTATTATTTAGTCATTTAGAAATGAAAATAAATTTAGATTCTCCTTTGAACACTTAAGCCTAAATAAATTTTAGAAAGCAAAATAGCTAAATGAAATCATTCAAAAGATAAAAGAATAAACTCAAAATGATGAAAGGCCCCATAAATGAAAAGACTAATAATTTTTGCTACTTCTGACCCTTAAAAAAGAATCCATAAACAGTAAGAAAGGCGTGTAATTAACTGGAAAATATTGGTAATGAATATATACATACAAAGGATTAAAAAACTTAATATAGGAATCAGTAAGGTAAAAACAAGCACAACTAGGAAAATGTAAAATGATAGTAGCAAAAATATTCTAAAAAAGAAATGTAAAAATGTGAAAAATCCTGAAAAATATAAACAATGTCACTAGTAATCTTAGAGGTAGACACTAAAACTACCAAATTGATAATGGATTAAAATGTTACTAATTGGCCAGGCGCAGTGGCTCACGCCTGTAATCCTAGCAATCTGGGAGGCCGAGGTGGGCGGATCGCTCAAGGTCAGGAGTTCGAAACCAGAGTGAGACCCCATCTCTACTAAAAATAGAAAGAAATTAATCGGCCAACTAAAAATATATAGAAAAAATTAGCCGGGCATGGTGGCGCATGCCTGTAGTCCCAGCTATTCTGGAGGCTGAGGCAGAAGGATCACTCGAGCCCAGGAGTTTGAGGTTGCTGTGAGCTAGGCTGACGCCACGGCACTCTAGCCCAGGGAACAGAGTGAGACTCTGTCTCATAAAAAAAAAAAAAAAAAAAATGTTACTAATTGCTGGCAATATTGTGGTTCAAGATGTTTAAATACTTCTGGGGTAAGATAAATTGTTACTATCTTTTAGGGACATTTGGCAATTAGAATCAAAGTATTTAAAAGCATTCTTACCTTTTAATACAATATTCCAAACTGCCTAATCTCGTAAGAAGCTAGTGATATGTAGATTTGTTAATTTAGGTTTAGATTTATTAAGAAGCATATCAGTTACAGTTTTATTTATAACAATGAACATCAGGGGAAGTGCCAAACAATATGAATAAATAAATAAATTATGAATTCCATAAGATGGAATAATACATAGCCACAGAAATAATAAAATAATCCAACAATATTTAGTATCATGCAAAACACTTAAAGCAATAGTAAGTTCAAAAGAACACAAGATAAGAACTTCATCATAGCATGACCCTTAGGTTAGTGGCACATCTATATGTGATATAGAAAACATACCAACCCAATTTTTCTACATACCCATACATTATGCTGACTAGATGCCAGAGCCTGGTAACTAATCTAGTTCCTTAACAAGTTCAATTTATTCTTAACTAATTTGGCTTATAAAAGAACAATTAATTTTAACTACCCAGATCTTCCATGTCTGTGTCCAGTATTACCAACCCTAACAATAAGAAAGCCAGGAAATGTGGATTTATTAATTTACACACAGTGCCTCCTGAAAAAAGCCTCCTGCCCTGAAAAAAGCCATAGCAGATTAAACCAGAATAACTACTTGTGTGTTGCAAAAAATAAAACCTTCCACCACCCAGAAAAAAAAAAAAAAAAAAAAATCAAGGTTCTTTAAGAGGGAAGAATGGGAAAAGATGTAATGACTAGAGAACAAGCAGTCTCAGCCATCCTACCCAAACTTGGACACTTTACCTAAGCGTGCCAATAAATTATTTCATTATTAAAATAAAAACAAAACAAACGAGAAAAAATCAGTAGAGTTGTGTGTGTGTGTGTGTGTGTGTGTGTGTGTTTGGTTGGTTAGGAAGTTTAATTAGTGCCCAGTTCCTTATATGTTTAATGTGTTCTCAACCAATTCAGTTTTCAATATAGTGATTGATTTTGATTTAGATTACATGAATTTTCTGTATTTGTTTCTCCTATTTTATAAAATCTTCTTTTCCTTAAAATATCTTTGAGATTGTTTCACACAAAGACCAATACTCATGACCTCTAATAAAATTCTCTTATAAATTTATTTATTTTTATTCTTATTACTGAAAAGAAATTATATTCAAGTCTATATTACCTTTAATTTAGATGTAAGTCAATCTCCAAAAACCTTCACCATAAAGAGATTTTAATATATTGAATCACTGTTATGATAACTATGATGTATTAGAACTGGTATCATAGTACTATGTATTGATTGCCTCTATTTTATTTAGTTCCATTTATATAATTTTCACTATTCATCAACATAAAAATGAATGTCTGTTTCAACTTTCCTTTTAATTTTTCCTGTTTCTGAGTTTATGCTCTCTCCACTATTCTTTATCTTTTCAATGGGACCTTTGAAAAAACATATTTTCATCCATTAGGCTATTTATGTTCACTTTCATTTATCTCCATTGAATATATTTCAGTATCACTTCACTAGTGTTATATAAACACATTTTTTAACATAAAAAGAAAGAAAAGTTAAATTGCCTTTATTTGGTGCAACCATGCCAAGGAGCTAGATAAATTTCCAATATGCATCAAGCATAATTCCCTGAATATGTCTTCACACTAAAACTTCTAGTATCTTAAACAATAAAATCCATAGAGTAATTCCTACCTTAACTGGGAATCAGACTTTGAATAACCATAATCAGCTTCAACAAAACCACAAGTCCTAAATAAAACAATAAAAGGATCCTGAGTATCAGGAAAGCAGTTGTCAAAAAAATCTTGTACTATGGGTTAGGCGTGGAATTATCCTCAGGACAGAACAAATTGATTTAGTGTATGTGTTTGACTAAAGTAAACAGCAAAGGGTAAATAGTACAAATCCAAAAGAGTCTGTGAGTAGATTAGAGAAAAACATTTCTCAAGAAGCAGCTAGCACAGTAGTGGGAAACGCAAAGGTCATTATTCATCCATCCATTTATCCCACATGTATGTATTGTGCATTAAGTGTTAGGTACTGTTCCGGGTGCCAGTGACGTAACAGTAAAGGAAACAAATGAAGCTCCTGGTCTCAAGGGTCTTACTTTCTACTTGGAAAAGGCTGATGGTGAAAAATAGAAAAGAATGTGATGCTCTTTAACAAGGATGATCAGGGAGGGATACTTCTATAAGGTGAAATTTGAGCTTAAGGTTGTGAGGAAGGGAGACGTGGCCATATAAGGAAACAAACAGTGGGGTAGAAGAGAATAACAAACACAAAAGCTAAGGAGCATGCCTGAGGAGCAGCAAGGACACTGTGGCTGCATCTCATTGGGAGATAGACACTTGGTAGGAAATGAGATTGCAAGCCCATTCTCTTATCTACATTGTATAATGCAATGTTTAAAAGATGTTCATCAAAAGTAGGTAAAATAAAGTTAAATGTCCAGATGACACAGCACTTCAGGGGCCATGTCAAGAGTTTTTGATTTTTTTCAACTCAACAGAAAACCACTGGAGAGTGAAAAAAAGAGGTGCATATGACATGATCTAAAGTTTTATTTTTTTAAGATCACTATGGCCTCTGGGAGGACATTGGATTTTCGAAAGTGATGGACAGAAGCTTGGAGATGAACTAAGAGGCTATTGCTGTGGTGTAAGAAAGAGGCACAGCAGTTCTGACCAGGGCAGCAACAGTGGGGGTCTGCTCAGATTTTGTATATATCTCTAAGGCAGCACTCACAAGATTTGGTGAAGAATAGGTTATGGAGTGTAAGAGGAGACTTACAAACATTTTTTTCAAACATTTTCGGAGAAGCAACAAGAAGTATGGAGTTGTTATTATTTGAGATGAGAAAAACAGAGGCCATTTTATGAGGGAAAATCAGGAATTTGTTTCAACCCCTACTAAGATTAGAGGTCCCTTTTAGGCATCCAAGCAGACAGTAGGAATATGCAGGTGATGTTCACGATTAGAAGTGGAATCTGAGGTACAAATTTGGTAGTTATCAGCATATAAACAATATTTAAACCTACAGGGTTCATAAGATCACCCACAGAATCAATATAAACAGAGAAGAGGTTCAATGCAAGAATGCTGAGATATTCCAACATTTCAAAATCTGGAAGAGGAGGAGGTAGAACAAGCATAGGAGAATTGGTGGGAGCAGTCCATGTGATAGGAAGAAAATCAAAACACAATGAGGTGCTGGAAACCAAGAGAAGTTTATTTCAAAGAAAAAAGGGTGATGAACCCTTCCACATGCTGTGGACAGGTCAAATAAGATGAAGACTGAAACCGGAGTGCTGGATCTAGCAGCATCTAAATTATTGGCAGCCTCAAAATTAGCAGTCAAAGAGACTTGCAATGGAGTATAGGTTATAGGTCAAGTGGCTTGTAAATATCAGAAATGCCAAAGTGGATGGAAGGGACTGCTAAGGCAGAGAGGGGAAATGTAGTTGAACAGAACTGAAAGATTATCGTTGACTATGCTGAGTGATGTGTCTCAAAAGTTATTAAGCTATTTGTCCTAAAGAAAATATCTTTTATGTAAGTTTGAGGGAAATATAGGGTATTGTGGGGTCCGGATAAAGAAGGTGAACTCCAAAGCAGGGACGCTTTTGCACACATGCACACACATACATACACACACACACACAGGCACACACAGAAACTTCTACATCAGCCCAGGAAAGGAACGCATTGTCAGTGTTTATGAGGAAGAAGAGGATCATACAGAAATTCTCAGTGTCTATTTCAAACTACAACAGTATTTTATATGTGAGTTAGATACTATTTTCTATTAATTAGATATCTTAATATAATTTAGAAGTCTTTTCTCATTTTAGGTATTTTCCTGGAGTGCCAGGAAAGGGAAATATGCCAACTAGCAGTATTCTATAAAATCAATTACCTGGGAGAATCCAGGTAACAAATGCACTGATTCAGGTGTTACACATCTAAAATTAAGATTACTGTTTTAACAAAGGTGGTTGTCTGGTTGCCCTAGCAACTAAGAATGACAGGTGACAGAAGCAAAGCAGTAGAGAACAGAAGACTAGTCAGAAAAATACAGCACTTTGGGTCCATTAGATATTAGGCACAACCTGTTCTGACTAATTCAATGGTCCCCGAGGTCTTCATTGTTTTATGGTAAAGTACAATTATTAATGCTTATTTTAATGGACCTGATTCATCATGAAATGACTAAATTAATTCTAGCCCATTCTCTTATCTACAGTATATAATACAATTTTGAGATGTTCCTCAGAAATAGGTAAAATAAAGAGGTTTGAGAGATTAACTTCACTTGTTTGAGGCATGACCCAAAAAGATGCCAGATATAGAAAGCATTAAATAAAGCAGCTAGAAATCTTTTTGTTAAGCAATTGTATTACTGATAATCATTAATTCATAAATTAATGAATGTATTCAAAAAGCATTTATCAACTACAGATTCACTGTTTTTGGCAATGGGGAGAGAGATAATTAAGATCTATCCTCTATCATTTAGAAGATCATATTCTAGCAGTCACACAAATGTCTAAAAGAGTCTAGAGAAAGAGTCTATGTCACACAAATGTCTCAAAAATTTTTCAGGACCAATAGAAAGTAGTTGCTCTTGTGGTAATAATCAAGGTTCATCAGGGAGGGGTGTGAAAGTGGCTTTCACAATAATGAAATGCTGGAAATTACCACATATGAGATAAACCTAAAGTTTGCAAAAGCAAATAAAAAAAGACAAAACTTGTAGACAACATTTCTGATTTCTGCAGTTATTTTCCAAACCAAGTCTATTAAGCAAAACTGTACTATAATGCTGAGTATATTAATACATTTGCTACATTGAAATTGTCTTTTCTACCACTAGTATAGGAGGACTGAACTCTAAAAGTCCTATTTTCTGTATACTTCAGAAATTTGTGTAGTTTGCACTGGATATGAACTCAAGACCTACAATGATCATAAGAGTCAGCTGGATGCTCAAGCTGAATGTCCAACTGCCTATTCCATGATTCTACCAGATTGTCCTGTAGCATTAAACTTACGGTGATTCCATATATCAGATCAATTTTTTACATGCAAATAAGGGAATAAATAATTATAACATAAATATTCATAAAAGACACACACTCAGTGTTTCTGAGTCAAAACTTTAATTTCTCACCATATTCTAAAATTAAAAAAAATCTCTTTAACTCCTTTTTCCCTATTAATGGTGCCATAAATCTCTCAATCAGACATGAAATCTACACTCCTGCTGAATTTGCCAGAGTTAAATCCACCAATCTGGTCAATTCTCCCTCTTTTTTCCCATCTACGGTGCCATAGTCTCCAGATTTTTCTATATGCTTGCAGTCCTGCTGGCTCTAAATTAATATCCCCTCTGTAGTTAGAATGATCTAATACGTGACTATCACACTAAAACATCTAGTATCTCCCCATTGTTTATACACCTCCTTAGGACTCAAAGATCTGGGCCTTTCTAGAATCTCTGTGCTGATACTACCCCATTTCCACTTCACTGTTTATGCCCTGGTAGTTAGTACCAGATTGCTGGTGGTTCTCTTTCACATTGATTTTTTATGTTTTTCTTTCTGGCCCCTCTGCCTAAGAGGCCATTTCCAATTTTCTAAACCAGGCTGGTTTATATGCAGACTTTAGATCTTGTCCAGGCTTCATTTCCTCCAGGAACTTTTCGTTAAAATATCTACTCTCTGTATTCTCATACCCAGGCTGAGCACATTTCTGTCTTAATTCTTACCATTTTGAATTGAAATTATGTTTCTCTGCCTGTCTCTATCTACCACCGGGCTTGCTTAAGAATAAAGGCTGTATCTTAGACAGCATTTTGACTGGGGAGGGCACTTCATAGGCACATCATATTGTTTGCTACGTTATAGTAAATAAGTGTCTGAGTTCTTTTATAGTCTGGTTTCTACCTTTCTTTACAAATTTGTTTTCCCCATCAAACTCCTTATTCCCAAATGTTCCACTCATTGGTCCTTCAGAACCCTTGAATTTTCCTTCCTCCAAGGTTTGTTCATTCCTTTGGAGTGGCTCCCTCTGTCTTCTCTCATTGATTCTATTTGCATGATCAAGGTGTGTATAGGCATACGCTTGGTATGCCTTTGTATGGAGGCTCCCTGCACTTCCAAATTTGGCCCATGACTGCCTTGAGTAACGTATTCAGTGCCTTACTGACTATTCTTCAAGTATCTGTCATAAATATTAGTCCACTCCTTTTTAAAATTTACTTTCCTTACGGTAGAGTTTAGAAAAAAAACATCTAATGAGGCCTTTGCCATACTTTTTGATGTCTTCACATGTGTGGTGTATAGTAACATTTATCACATCTCTGTGCAGATGAAAGTAACCAAACATAATCCTTTTTCATGAAAGACAAGTAGTAAGAGGAGAAGGAGAGGAGAGAAATTGAGGAACTGGGAAGACAATGACTAAAAGAAAAGTTTCTTTAAAAGTGAATATAGTTCATTATGGGTTAGATCAAGGGTTACCATAATTTCAGGCAAGAATAGGATAGGAATAGGAGAATGTCTACCCTTTTAAGATGTCTCTCATGCCTTTGAACTTGGGTTTGCTAGCATTTTTTTTGAGTTCCATTAAATTCTGGAAGGA
Source organism: Cheirogaleus medius (assembly GCA_008086735.1). NCBI lineage: Eukaryota > Metazoa > Chordata > Mammalia > Primates > Cheirogaleidae > Cheirogaleus > Cheirogaleus medius. Next base: position 12,309,005 of record VBSM01001562.1, read on the forward strand.
GTGCCATCCTTTGTGACCTAATCCTATTCTTGAAACAGTATCAACTATATCATCTTTTCTGCTTTTCTCCCCAGCATATTAAAAAAATTCATTAAAAAATAACCAAAACATTCTAAACTAGAGTGTATCCTTTTAACAGAAACTTCAGGAGATGTGTGGACATGGCAGTAAAGTTCTGGTGTCTGCAGTAACACAGCTGAGCCTGTGATTGGCAAGTTCCCTCTTAATTCTACAATGCATCCCAAACATGACATACTAACTGCTAGTCTGTGGTCTTTCGTGAATGCTTCACATGAGCTATCTTTTGTCTTTTTCAAAGAAATTTCACTGCTATATTCATTTGTCTACAGGGCCCCAAGTGCAGTGATAGTAGCCCTCATCACTGCTGATTTCAAAGGAACTAAGGTCTTTTCTGTGAGTGTCCGTCAAGCTTCCAGTTCTCAAGGAGCCATAAAAATTGGGTCCTTTGAGCTCCTGAGTAACTGGAAATTCTTTACACTATGTTATTGTTTCAGCAGCTCAAGCAAGGACTTTTATCCTTTGTCTGTTCCTTATTTCTCAAAGAACAGAAATAGAACTGCCAAAATGCCACAAGGGAAGCTATTCTCATTGTCAGGTCAAACTGTAGTCCCATTAATAATGCTAGTGGAAGTAAGAAATATCATATAATTATACTGATGATTGTTCTTGTTAGAATTTCACTCTCTTGATTTGAAATAATCATTTTTTTCCTATTACAAGTGAGTTTTAATTTACTATTGCTTTCTTATTTTTAAGGAAACTTGGAAATTGTATGCTTTCTTCCTGTCTAGTATTATCCTTAGATAATTGATCTCAATGACAGATAAATGTATCCTATAACTAGAAAGATGTTTTCAGCAATTCACAGGCTCGGTTTAAGGTCTAGTTCATGTTCTCCTATCTGGTTTATTCTTTTAATTTGTGATTTAATAAGATTCCTATACTCTCATAGTACAAAGAACACACAGTAAAATAAGACAAATCTCTTGTTCATCTCTCTCATGTCCTAGAGAAGGGGCTGGCAAGCATTTTCCACAAAGGGCCAGGTACTAAATATGTTAGGCTCTGTGGGCTCTACAGTCTCTGTTGCAACCACACAATTTAACCATTGTAATGTGAAAGTAGCTATGAATGATGCATATATAAATGAATGTGATTATACTCCAATAACATCTTATTAATAAAAACAGGATGTAGGCTGGATTTTCCTAGAGGAATTATTTTGTCAATAGATCAGAGAACACAGTTATCATGGACAGGAAAAATCTAAGGGTAGTTATTTGCTTGGGAAATCAGGACCTCACAAGAGCTCTGTAGCCTACGTCTAAATTAGAATTCATCTAACTTTTGTTTGCAAAGTATATCTGTTTGGGTATAGTCTGTTTTTGAAACAGAGGCCTCAAAATAGAATGACTTAAGTTACATGAATGTCTTTCCCAAGCATTATGAGTTGAATTGTGCCCCCCCCCCCAAATATATAACTGAAGTTCTCATCCCCACACCAGTGAATATGATCTTACTTGGAAATAAGGTCTTTGCAGATGTAATAAGTTAAGATGAGGTCATAGTGGAGTAAGGTGGGTCCTTAATCTGATATGACTGGTGTCCTTATAAAAAGAGGAAAGGCCATGTGAAGACACAGACACATAGAGAGAACGCCACATGAATGTGTAAGAGAAAAGGCACATTTTAGAGTGATACATCTACAAGCCAAGGAATGCCTGGGGGTTATCAGAAGCTGGAAAAGGCAAGGAATGATCCTTCCTTAGAGATTCTGAAGGCAGAATGGCCCTGTCAGCTGCTCAACTTTGGACTTCTAGACTCCAGAACTGTGGGACAATAAATTTCTATTGTTTTAAACCAACCAGTTTGTGTGGTACTCCCTTACTGAAGCAATGGGAAACAAATATAACCAGTGATAGTTTAGTAGTCACCCTGGCAGAAAACCAATAAGGAACTTATATATATGTCTCTTGCCCCCTGACTCCCAATCATCTTGAACCATAGGGCCCTGTAGCTCTAGTCCAATAAATAGAACTACAAAGGAAACCAATTTATATTAAAATATAGTTATCAAAATATTAGAAAAGCAAATTCATGATATGGCATTATATATACTTTTTATTAATGTATTAAATACCAAGACTAAGTAGTTAGTTTAATAACTACTAAATTTCTCAATAAGAATGAGCATAAATAATATTTTGATGTGTCCTCAACTATAATGTGCTATGAAAATACCTGTTTTTTCTACAGAAAAAAAAAGCCCAGATGCTAAGATTACAATAGATCATGCCTACATTGATAATTGAAAGAAGTTCTGATTTTCAGTTCAAGGTGAGTGAAAAGTAAGTTGTAATTATTTCCCTCCAAGGTTGTGACCCCCTTGGATTCCATTCATAGATTCCTTAGTTCCTGGACCTCAGGGGAAGAGCCCTTCCCAGGGTGTTCTCATCTTCATGAGGGAACAATGCATTTCTTTACTTTTACCACTCTTCTAACTTGATTTTGAATATAATTGACAAGAATCTTGCATAATTCTATACTCTGTAACAAATGAAGGGTATTGCTAACATCAACATATATTTATTTATATAATTGTGAAATCGTTTTCTACTAATTGTAATTTGGTAAGGTGCCATCAACATAAATACTGAAGAATATCATAAGAAAGAGCCATATGAGACTGGTTACTCTCTTCCCTGTAAAACGTGATTGCAGACAATATCCCCTAAGTTAGGCAGTGCCTGCTCAATGGAGACCCAGAAGAAGTTTATCTTTGCTATCAGTACCTCTGTGTTGCCAAGGCAACTAGATTATTTTTATATTGTGGATATTATGAATTATGTAACTCATATTTTTTCCCATATAAGTTACTTAAAGCCAATGTGTGACCCATCTCTACTAGGATAGCAAATTTATCCTGTGCTTTGTGCACCATCCTCCCCCACACGTTCAATTTTTTTCTATATTCTTATTCTTTTTTTCTTTGCCCAAATTCACTCAACTTTACAAGTCCTTTTATATTTTGTTGTCTGGATCTTCACGTATGGCTTCAAATTATTATTTTGAAAAGGGGTGAAAGGTGAATACATATTTTCTCTTACTAGTTCATTAATGTAGTAATAAATTCTTGTAATTATATAAATTTTGATTTCATCAATAACATAATTGGGAATTAGCTATAACTAGATATCACTGATGCCTCTATTACTACATATGTTTTCTTTATTAATTTATAACTTTGTATTTTGGGTTTCTTATTCCAGGCAAATTGCTTATGTCTCGTGAGTTTACCATAGCAACAGTGAAAGGAGGCAATGGAATTCTGAATATTAAATTTTTATCAATGATTTAATGTAGGCTTGAAGGCTTGGTTATATTGGATGGACAGATACTTTAAACAATACAATGAGTTTCCCCTTAAAAGAGAAAATAAGGGCATTAGACATGAAACTTATATGTAATTGGAAAAGGAAAGCGCAGGTCACTGTCAAACAGGAGAATGATGTGGAATATAATAGTAAAATTTTCTGAAATTGGCATCTAAATTATTAATTATTAAATTATATAATATAATATAAAATTATATAATATATTAGATATAATTATCTAATTATTAAATGTACAAGTATTTTCTTAAATGTGTTATTTATTTTTCTTATTTCTCTAAGATATATCTGGTACAACTAAAAAAAGACCTTTTTTGCATAAAACTGATATATTTTCTATTAGTAACTTTTCCATAGGCTTCTAATTTTTTCCTTCTAAAATGCTTAATCCTATGTCCTATTCAATCTACATTGACAGCAATACTGAGAGCAGCCTAACATTTATAAAATGTAAATGAGAATAGCAACTCATGCCCTAACTAAAGTTCAGTTAATTATAGTCATATGTCACTTAATGATGGTTATATTGTCTGAGAAATGTGGTGATTTTGTCATTGTGCAAACATCATATTGTAATTATGCGAACCTAGATGCTAGAGCATACTATACACTTAGAGTACATGGTATAGCCTATTGCTCTTAGGCTACAGTCCTCTTTAGAATATTACTGTACTAAATACTGTAAGTTATTATAAGACAATGGTAAGTATTTGTGTATCTAAACATATCCAAATGGAAAAGATACAGTAAAAACATGGTATTTTAATCTTATGAGACCACTATTGTGTATGTGGTACATCGTTTATCAAAATGTTGTTATGTGGCTCATGACTGTAATATTTATTTGGGTAGCCTCACCATTAGTTTGCATATATAACTTTAAAACCAATCCTAGTTTAAAAATAAATTAAACTATATTAGACATATAAACTTGAATATAATGTTATTGCCTAAATTTTTCAGTTTTTCTCTTATTGTTTTTATGCATCGGGGATCTTCAAGCAATCGCTTCATGGGAAATACAACCAACTTACTCTTTCATAGAAGTATCTTTCCTTGAGTAAAGATAAATGACATAAACAAGAAAATCCTTGTAATGTCCTTCTATCCTGATTAACTGCTCTTAAGTAATGCAAAAACTATTTTGGTAAACTCCTTAAAGGCAGCATTATACTGTTTTGCATGCTGTAGTAGCACATACCATAGCAATTTGTATACTCTAGGTATTAGGATATATAAGAACTTCTAGGCTTCTAAGAGAAAATCATTCTTTAGCAATTCCATCTTTATAGAATCAATAACTATTAATTAAATGCTTTCTATGTGTCAGATATAGGAGATACCATTTGATGTGACAGGTGAGGATCTTGTTATAGAATTTAGATTCTTTGTGGCAATGGTACAGTAAAAATAATTTTAAAGTCATGTGCTGTGAGAAAGAAAAGGGGGTCTACCTTATTTTCTCAAGAAAGCTTAGCTATAGTAAGTGACTAGGGAAAAAACCCAAATAAAATAAAGATTAAACTCAAAGTTCAAAGGAAAATTTATAATGAGAAAATGAAGCAATATCAAATATCGAAAGAATAACTTGACAATATGGAAAACGTAAGTATCGTCTGTCTAATCTGCTTCAGTTTCTTTGATTAATCCTGGATCTTTTACACTATCAAAAATACTACATAGTTACATAATTTCCAGGAAAAGATGATATACTTTATGAGCAGTCAATAGTAATGGTGAGAACATTATGAATTAATAAGCATTAATGATAAGACCAATAAAATGATAAGCTAAAGAATATACTATCACCCATATTTCCACTTTAGACCAAACTTCATATATGATTCAAATTGTAATAAGTTCCAGATATTTAGAAAAATGTAATAAATGTCTATTTCCCTCCTAATAGTATTGCTATTCCCCTACAAATCCATATACAGATCCCAAAAATTTTAAATATCTTCACAATACAAAATACAATATTGACACACTCAAATATCCAGTAACAAGTAAACTAATAAGCAGTAGAAAAACGCCAGTCTTGTTCTCACCAAACCATACACCCAGTTCCAGAAAGCAGTAACAATTTAATCATTGGGCTATTTCAATGACATTGAAAAAGAAGTAATGAAATCATTCTACTTCTTTATAATTCAATAATATAATGCATACCAGAGGAACTTACATAGATTTCACACATTTAAATTTACATTTTATTTTTATTAAATGTATTTTATATATTACCAGAGGGAGAAGCTAAACAGCTCTGATAGCATTATAACTGACTGAAAGCTTGAACTAAGCCAGAAAAAAAAAAAGCAAATTTCAAACTATAGCTTGTTTTTTAATAGGATCAGTTAGCAAGTTTAAATTCTCTCTTCCCCTCTTCTCATTGTGCTTTCAAGTTACAAACAAGATCTAAAATCACAAAGTAAAAGCAGGAAGAATATTATTTTCAGATTCTCTGTTGCTGGAGAAAATATATACAATGGATTATGAAGAAATAACCTTTATCTGCCAAAGAAATCTAAATGTATTTCATACACATTTTTTGAATAGACTACAAGAAAGGAAATTATGTGAGATAAAGTTGTTCAAACAAAAGTTAAATGAGACAAAATGTCACTTGATTGAAAATGTAATGCTACAGAGATAAATTTATGCAACATAACTTGTTATAAAAATGCATAAAGGATCCTTTTTTATATGTCTCTATTTCTGTGGCTGTTATTAAGAAGCATATAGTACTGCTTGCTGTACCACAAGATACCCCAGTATCGTCGTATATAAGACCTTCAGATTTAACCTGACCTCCTCAGAATGGATATCCACACTACAGTATGTTAGGAGACCTTTTTGATACCACTTTGATAATTCTTTGCAAACCTCCATTAGAAACAGAGAAAAGCCACTTCAAGAGTGTGCACTTACAGCTTACTGTTTACCTATACACTCATAAGATCAAAACCCCTGGTCTTACTGTTTTTGTTAACAAGGAGCAGTAAAAGTCTTCCCACATACTGAGTTTTGGTTTCCATTTTACAATCTGAGATGACAGACGGCACAAAAATGATGAGAAAACTGTGGGGAGGCTTCCAGAAGATTGATTCTCTCATCAGCTGATTCTTTTCTAGTTAGTCTTTTATTGACTACAAAGGTATAGCCAATGCAGAAAAGGAAAACCAGACTGCCCTGTTTAATCCTGAGGGCATTGGCAAAAGGTGATCACTTTTTGAGAAAACAGAGGCCTACAAGGAAATCAGCACACTGTATGAGCCGTTAAGCTGATTTAAACACACAAGGGATGCCTGGGGTTGAGCACAAGATCTCTGAGGTGTGAGATGAGAATGAAACCATTGCACAGACTAATATTACTGAGCTTTAGTAGCAGGTGGTACAGTTGATCAGTCAGGAACCTGTCATTTGGAGAATAGGCCAATATATCTGAGAGACATGAAAAATCCTTCATTTCTTTCCCTCCTTCTCACCAAGAGTAAAAATATTGCAATTTCGAACTTTTTGACAATCATCAGCTACAAGTTATCACAATTAAGGCACCTATAAGAAGTGAGCTAAACCAAAACATAGCTAAATTTTCTGATGTTTGTCTAAGATTGCAAACTATAACTCTAACTTGCTGAACCAGGTATTTAGCTCCGACTTAAGTCCACCTGGAAGGAAACTTTTAAATGCTGTCAGTACAACTGCAGTCCGGACACCCAGAAAAAAACACGTGGAATTTTCTTAGCTAGAGAGAGAAGTAAAGATTCACATTTCCCTTTTTGTTTTGCTGATTTTGTGGTTTGGATGGTCTGGTTTTTTAATGTTTAAAGAATTTCAGAGAAAAATCTTCAACCTGGCAATACCCACTTGCTGTTTGGAGTCTTAGAGTGAGGGTTAAGTGTGAAAGTGTATTATTACTTTATGCTTGTAATGGTCATAATCCTATCATCTCCATTTGCTAATTTGTTCAGACTATTCAGCACCAATCTAAGACTGAAGTGACAAATTAAGTAAAACATACTAATATTAAATATTATATGTTTTACCGGTATTTTCACTACAACAAATTCAGCAATTCAGCACTTTGAAAGTGTAGGATTATAGTGTAAGTTAATAAGCATGTTATTAAAGTATTAAAACTAAACTTCCATAAATTTCAAGATGCATCTAATTTCAAACATAATGTACTGAACTGAGAAAACACTCAGTTTGACTTGGCTTTTATTTATTATACATTGAGCTAGCCATAAAAATCCTAGACATTGCACTCTTCAAGTATTTAAAATGCTTTTAATTTTAAAAATTATTTTCATTGAACCTTTTATGAGAGTGCATATCATTACTGATTATGCACCAACAACAGTTTTCTTAATCATTCTTTTTACTATATCAAAAGTTTATACTTCTCTAAGAACAAGTTCATAAAATGTATTTGTGAAATTATTTACTTCCCTCAAGTTTATTGTCAAAATTAAAACCAATACGACTAAAGAACTTAAGAACTCAAGATAGTTTTCTACTAATGGTGCAATTATATCTAATGTCTACACCCCAAGAATAAGTTTTAGAGTCTTGATGAACTTCACCGAACATCTTTTTCTAGGCAATCCAATATATAAATTAAACTCAACATTGTAATAGCCAATATTTTTTGAGTGTCTAGTAGATGACCTATAAATTTCTTAATTCCAGGAGACTATATGGTAGGCTTGCTTCATCAACTCACATATTTTCCTATTTACTAGAATTCTATCAACAATAGAGCCCAGAAATAATATATCAAAAAATACCAAAAAGAAATATATGCCAGAAATATATACCAGCAGTAACTTTGTGGGGGAAAAAATTCTTCTTAGAATCTTAACCTATTAAGTTTTACAAATTTTTAAACAGATTTGCAATATATTGCCTTTCCTTACTTCTTTCTCCCAGCTCTTCATTTTGAACCTTGATATAATATACTAATGCTTACATGCATGAGTTCAAATTATCAAATTATCTTCTCTGACTACAATCGCCTGTCCTTATGCATATGCCTCCACTTTATACCTACTAATTTCATTTTGTCCCTAGTCCATTTACATCTGCTTATTGTAAAAGTTAATCAATCTCCTTTGCCCCTTATTAATCTCCCTATCTCTGGTTAGTCATCACCAAGCTATGTTCTTCATCATGCTAGAGGTGACGCCTCCACGCTTTTTTGCCAACCAGCACACACGCACACACACACAACAGAATGACAGAACTCTGGGGCTATGAAACCTTTAAACTGCAAGGTCAGAGAAGCACCTGCCCTCATTGGCATGATGAGGATCCAGATTACAGTAAAAATATGTTGTGCCAGATATTGACTCCAACTTTATCCTTGCAGCGTCAGCATCACCCCGACACAATTATTGGGCCCAAGAACAGACATGCAGTTGAAGTTGTGTTATGTGGTAACCACAGTGTATCCACCTTCACAGGTGAGGAAACCACAGTCCCTTCACTGGTGAAGTAAGGATGCTGGGGTCCAAGCCTTGTAATGGAAACTTCATTACATAGAAAGCACCTTGTATCAGCCTTCATGGCCCAGAAAGCACCAGCTCCTTCCCTGGCATGACGTGCAGCTGGGATCCAAGCCTTGTCATTGACCAGGATCAGTTGCCTGAAGTATTGGATCCTTGCTGGTGTCTACACCACTTTGTAGGAAGCCAATGCCTTTTCCAGGCAGCCAGCCTGCAGGAGTTAAGTCTTGAGAGTTTAACCCTTACCTCTCAGGGATTAAAAATCAAAATGAGATAGAAATTCTCATAGTTTATTTGCACATCACAATTTTTTGTCACATTCTTTGGGTTTCACATTTTCTCCACCCCTGGGTAAATATTTCCACATGCCTTCTAAGCTCCTGTTCCCTTTCTGCCAGGCATTGCTATGAAATTCACTAAACTGCATCCACTTACTCCAGTTATCAGTTGGGTACCTACTTGCCCTTTTTAGGAACACTAATTTAATTCCTATGCTATTTTCTAAAACATCAATTACAAATCTTTTTTCTCTTAGGAGGCTCTAAATTTCTCTCAATATTCTCTTTCTCAGGAGAAACTTTACCACTATAATTACAGAATCTTGCAAAATTAACATCTTCAGAGTTTCTATTCCAAACTAAAACTGTTTCTCCATATTCATTTTTTTCTTTTTCCTGCTTTACTCTTTCTCTGTTGTAGAACACAGTTTTTCTCCTCTAGCTCTATATTTTTGTTTCATTCCCCACTTATACATTTCTCCTCTAGCCATAAATATGTTCTAGTAAATCAAAATATAATGTATTAAAATAATTAAGTAAAATTGGTCCTCTGGCCATCTTTATTCCATATCATTCATTTAATTGTAAACTTCTCAAAAAAGAGTCTTTTTCTCTGCCTTGGGTTTTTTTTATTTTTCCCATTCACTCATCCCTTAATTCTTATTAACCAGGGTTCCACCACTGAAAATGCTCTCTCTGAGATCTACAATATCAGCAGTTACTAATGAGGATGAAATCTGTTAAGAGCTTTACAAATATGAGGGGTCATTCTTATTAAATGTACTCAAATCTTCAATCTTCTTTCTGTGCCTCTGATTTCTCCTGGTTTATTAGCTGAACCTCCGATCAGAACAATTCCTCCATTTAAAGAAATCTTTTTATCTCCTATCTCATCATATTTAGACTGACCCATACTGAGTAAAGGTATTGAAAGAATTAACAAGGGTATAGGAAAATTAAAGTGATGAAGCCAGTGTATTCCATTGCAATAGCATAAAAATTACATGTATACATGCATGTATTTAGTCTCCTTTTCCTCTTGTACTTTATGTGCTTATTATGAAATACATGGATCTGCCAAATGAAAATTGTATATATATTTTTTAAACTATGCCTTTAAAAAATATGCTTTCCCAACTGCATGCTTGTGTTGCTTTGCATTAAGATTAGTTAATTCTTCATAGTGTTTTTTTAGATGTTTTATGGAATAAAGTCTTTAAATGATTCTTTTCTGGCACTGTGGCAATTTTTGCTTTCAGCTATGCATATATTACATATGACATGCATATTTAATGTAAATACCTCACACACAGATGAAAAAGCATGACTGTACAATTTACCACTTACCTTGAAGGGTGGGGGTTAAGAGGCATTTTATTTTTAAAAGAAATTACTCAGATTAAAGATAAACATATCTTCTCACTGCCAAACTAAATGCAATTGTGAAGAAGGAAACTCCCAGCAAATGTAGACACACGCAGTGGAATTGATGGATAAAATAATAAAATAATAGTCCTGTTTATCTACAATACCAAAAGATATATTTCAATATTCCCTTTGCCAAATAGGAAAAAAAATAAGTAGCAGGGGACAGATTTTATTTATCAGTCTTAAAAGATAGAAAGGAAAATTCTGTGTAAGAATACATAAATTGTAAATGACATTTAACAGATATCACATGTGAAAGTGCCTTCAATGCACTATTTCCAATTTGCTTAGACAACTTGAAAGTAAAACATCAAGATAAGTGCCCGTAACTTGCCCCAGGATGGCCAAGCTTTAAAGAGAAACAGTATTTTCTGATTTAACTTATTACTATTGATTCACAAGGGAACAGCTGCATTCAAATGTGTATTTTCAAAATAACACATCATACTCTAAAAACATCAAAATACATCTAAACAGTGTTTAAACAAAGAAAAATGGGAATGCAACTATCATAATTCACATGCAAACCTATCTAAACCAGCTCACACTGGCAGCCTGAAATAAGAATAATTTGCTTCTTTTAATATACAATTGTTAAAAATCCAGCTAAAGTCAATCATGAGAAGAAAAAAGAGCCTATCAAACACTTGTTTTTATACTCTATTCAGGGTTCTTTTCTGTCTCCTTCCAAGTTGTACCTTTTCATTTAAAGAGCCCAAGCACCTAGCATATCACCTGAGCACAATTTTGAGGTTATCTCATTCAGTCTCACTTTTCATGCCCTGCCTCAGTGCAGCTGGCACTAAACCATAGTTATATGCCAGAAAAACTACCAGCTGGTAGGACGCTATACAGCTCACAAGGGGGTTTTTAATAGAGTCCTTATTTTCAGCAGTTACACAAGCATTGCTAAGCAGGTGGCTCAAGGATCTCCAAGTTCTTACTCATATTTGCACGTCTTTTCACAAACCTGGGATATACAGCAGATTCTAGTTTAGCCTCCATAGTAGGAAACCAAGTGAAATTTGGGACATTCTTTGAATAATTCACTATAGGAAGCTGCAAATCTGGACTATTAGCTAGCTCTGCAATATTATGATCTTTTTATTTTTAAATGGACTACTTTTTACCTACTTACATCTGAGCTGACTGGGTGTATTTTTTTGCAGAATAATGTTTATATTATATTTATAAGAAGAGATATGCGCTCATTAAAAAATATTTTGGCAATATGAAAAGTTTGAATAACATTTAAAAATACCCTAAACCCAAAAATATACTTAGCCAAGAAGCTTAAATATAATAAAGAGGGGGAAAAAAATACCAGGCGAATATGAACAACAAAAAAAATTTAAGTAGCTACCTTAATATCTGATTAAATCAAACTTAAAGCAAAACAATATAAGAAAAGGAAAAAAGATGCAATGTCTGCAAAAAGAACAACAAAGGGAATATTTAGCATCATGAACATTCTAATACATACAAAGTTAACTCTATAGCTTCATAATATATTAAACAACTTAACTATAAAAAGAAACTACTGTAGTTAGAGATTTTAAAATATTCCACACAGACACAAAAAAAGTAATCTGACAAAATCATAACAGAGATGTCAAATGTCTGAAAAAAACAATTAATACGGTTGAGTTAATAGATTATATATATATATATAACTCTACAGCCACAACAAATACATAGTATTTTGAGCACATATAGAATATTAACATAGATCATATATATCTATTAAAAAGATCATATATATCTAGTCATGAAGACAGCAGCAATAAATCCCAAAGCTTAATATGATGCATTTGTACTCCGTCCACAATGCAATAAAATTAATAACAGAAAGATAATTTTAATTTCTTATATATTTGGAAATTATATTACATACTAGTAATCAATGCTTGGGCTCAAAAGAAAATGATAAAAGTAATCATGAAATATTTTAGAACATAATGACAATAAAACAATATATATCAAAATATGTGGAACAGAGTTCAATTGGTACTTAGAAGGAAATTTACAGTTTAAATGTGTATAGCAGGAATAAGGATAATTAAATATAAACAAACTAAATGTTTGATGAAAAATGTTGTAAAATAGCAATGCCAAAAGAAATAAAAATAAATAAATAATAAAGATAAAGGAAAATAAACAAAATTGACAATAGAAACAGAGACAATGAACAAAAATACAGCTATTTTTTGAAAAGATTAGTAAGAAAGAATTGATCAAGAAACAAAGAGGAAAGATGTAAATAAATACAGTGTGGCAGAGAAAGAGAAAATAATTAAGACACAAAAGTGGTTTCAAAAAATTTGAAAACCTTTGTGGAATAGATATATTCTTAGAAAAACAAAAATGCCAAAATTAACAAAAGATAAAATAAATCGCTGACTATCCAGACTACTGTATTATACAAATTTACACAATATTATGCAAATTTAATTGTTAGGCAATATTTGCCTTTCTCCAAAAATCTATGTCTAAATGATTTTACATATGAATCCTACCAAACTTTCAATGAATAGCTACTTTGTCTTATACAAGTTTTGTTTTTTAAGAAAATGAAAAGGGACCAAAAGGTAAACAGCTCACTCATGGAGCTACTGTAATGCTAAGACAATGCAAATGAGGAAAATCATGTGGTCATTTCACTTGTAAACATGTAGGCAAACTTCTAAAGAAAATATTAGTTAACTAAAAATCCAAGCAAATGTGTCATGATCAAGCAGAGGATATTCCAGAAATGCAAGGATGTTTCAGCATCTAAAATATACAAGAAAATTTTACCACATTATTAAGAAAATATGATTTTCTCAAATGATGATTTTAAAAACCTTTAGGAAACTGAGCAGGAAATTTCCTTTAAGAGTAGATAAATGTATGTATTTGTTTTATTTTACTGCATAACATAGTGCCCCAAAGCTTGACAGCTTAAAACAACTAACATTTACTATCTCATAGTTTTGTGAATCAGAAATGTGAATGAAGATTACCTGAGTAGTTCTGCATCAGAGTCTCCCACAAGGCTGCTATCAAGATGTTGGCCACCTGGGTTGTTTCCACAACTTTGCAATTGTGAACTGTGCTGCTGTAAACATTCGAGTGCAGGTGTCTTTTTCATAGAGTGATTTTTGTTCTTTTGGGTACATGTCCAGTAATGGGATTGCTGGATAAAATGGTAGATCTACTTGTATCGCTTTAAGGT
>VBSM01001562.1:12322947-12351676 GCA_008086735.1 Cheirogaleus medius
AAAAAAAAAAAAAGATGTTGGTCAGAGCTGCAGGCATCTCAAAGTTCCCCTAAGGGAGATTCCACTTCCAAACTGACTCACATGTATATCAACAGGCCTCACAAGAAGTGCTTCTAAGTTCATTCACATAACCCTTGACTGCCCACTGAAGATCTACTTCCAAGCTGTCATGTGGGTCTCTCCACAAGGCTGCCTCATGACATGATAGCTAACCGACCCCAGAGCAAATGAGTGGGTGTACTCAAGAAAAAAGCAGCAGTCTTTTTTTTTTATACCTAATCTTAGAAATGATATCCCATCACTTCTGCCATATTCTATTTATTAGAAGCGAGTAAACTAGTTCACTCATTATTCAAGAGAAGTACACAAGGGCATAAATACTAAAAGTCATAGATTATTGGGGGTCATCTTAGAGGCTGTCTACAAATGGGATATGCCAAAACCTGCACCAATGGAGGTTTAATGGGAAACTGGGAAATGAATGGATTTAGTGGGTCAGGAATAAGACAAAGATGTCTGTTGTCTTTATACACATTAATTTTAATGATTAACATATTGTAGTGGTCTGTGCCAATGTTAAAATAAAATAAAAAGTAATAAATGTAGGAATTGGGATGGAATATATAAACTATTGAGACGTGAATATCTACCTTAAAAAAATATATAAAAAGTTCAGCAAATTTACTAACTGAAAAAAAAATCAACCTACAAAATTAAAAGCATTTCTTTAAATTTAGTAATAATCCAATAAAATATGACTTAAAAATAAGATACTATTCATAGTTGCAATATAAGCCATAAAATACCTAAAAATTAATCAAAGCAAGAATATGAGTTCTCTCTTTAGAGGAAACAATAACATAATATAAATATAGGACTATATTAGTTAGCTCAGGTGTGATAGCAAAATAACATAGACTAGGTGGCTTACACAACGGACATTTATTTCTCACAGTTCCAGAGGATGGGAAGTCCAAGATCAAGTGCCAGCAAACTCAATTCCTGGTGAGGGCAAGCTGTCTGGGTCTCTAGTTTTCTTCATGAGATTATCTTTAGCTACAAATTCAATGACTTTAACAGATAAAGTACTATGTATTTCTTTCTTCTTGAATAAACTTTAATAGTTTGTTTTATTCAAGGATTTTTCCATTTCATCTGAGTTGTCAAATTTATTGACAGAATGGTCTCCATAAATTTACTTATTATTTTTAGTATCTGCAGTGATGTCACCTCTCTAATTACTGATGCTGGTGACCTGTGTCCTCTCCTTTTTCATATTCATTCTATTCATTTAGAGGTTTACAATTTTATTGATCTCATAGAACCAGATTCTGCTTTTATTACTTTTTTCTATTGTTTGTTGTTTTTTATTTCATTGACTTACCCTCTGATATTTGTTTTTTCCTTCCTTCTTACTTATATTTAACTTTTCCTTCTTTTCTAGCTACTTGAAGCTGAGGTAATGAATTCGAGACCTTTCCTTTTTTTCTGATACAGACATTTAATGCTATAAATTTTACCCTAAATACTACTTTGGCACTGTCATACAAAAGACCACCAGGATGGCTAAATAGTAAAAAGGAAAACTTTATTGGCAATATCAGTCTACAAACCAGGAAGAGACAGTCTTTGGCATATACCAAAGGTGCTGTCTCTTTGAAGAGGGAAAGGGCAAGTTCTTTTTAATGCCTCACAGGGTCTGTATTACACAATAGAGTCATATATATTCAGTGGGTTTGGGGAAAAGCTATATATATTTATGAGAGAAGTTGAAAACATGTGAAATGGGTAAACTTATATGTAACATGCATCCCATGTTCATTTGGGGGTGGGATTTTAGTATTAACATGAGGTGGAATATGCCTCTTTACATCAAAAGGTGAACTATAGGACATGAAAATAGTTTGTGAGCAGTCTCCATAAGCTTGATGAAACTGGCTTCAGGTCTACTCTTGTTTGTCAGGAAACAATGTTTGTACGGTTGTGCCTCTGTGCAATCAGAATTGTAGTGCTCTGCATTGTATCAGAGTTAGGAAGGGTTTGATAATTTGCCTGATGGCTCCTATTGTTAGAGAATTTAGTGAGAGTGTGGTGTTCACTGTTGTCATAGGAATTTAGGGAGTTGCTATGCCAGCTGAACCCTGAACCCTTGACCTATGGGTAACTTTTGTTTCCTTAACCTTAGGGTCCATCTTAGTTGATAAAGGGACATCTATTTTGGTCTCTCAGATTACAAAACCATCCCACAAATTTTGATATGTTTTCATTTTCATTCAGCTCAAAATTCCTTCTAATTTCTCATTTAATTTATTCTTTGACCCATGGTTATTTATAAGTATGTTCTTTAGTTTCCAAATGTTTGGTTATTTTCCAGATATGCCTTTCTGTTTTTGATTTCCAAATTAATTCCACTGTAATCAGAGAACATATTCTATGACTTAAATTTTTGCATATTATTTGAGATTTGCTTTATGGCTCAGAATATAGTCAATCTTTGTAAATGTCCTATGTACTTTTAAATGAATGTGTATTTTATAGACACTGATTACAGTGTCTATAATTATAATTACTTCAAGCTGTTTGGTAGCATTGTTCAAAAATTCTGTACATTTACTGATTTTCTGTCTACTCCTTCTATCAGTTTGGGAGAGAAATGATGAAATCTTCAATGATAATTATAATTTATTTCTCCAAACAATTCTCTCAGCTTTTGCTTAATATTTTAGGATTTTGCTATTTGGTGGGTACACATTTATGATTTTAATGTCTTCTTGATAAATTTATGCTTTAATCATTATGAAATGACATTTTTAATCTCTGATGATATTTTTTTGACCTAAAATCTAATCTGTCTGATACTAATATAGACACTCTGGTCTCTTTTGATAAGTATTTGCACAATATGTCATTTTCTTTTACTTTTAGTTTATTTGTGTACTTATATTTAAAGTTCATTTCTTGTAGGCAGCAGATAGAGTAGAATGTTTGTACGGTTTGACAATCCCAGCCTTTTTTAATTGAAAAACATATTGCATATATTTATCTTGTATAATATTTTATCTTTAAATAGATACATACATTATTGAATGACTAAATTGAGGTAATTAACAGAGATATATTACGTTATGTACTTATTCCTTTTGTGGTAATAACACTTAAAAATCTACTCTTTTAGCAATTTTCAAGAATATGACACATTGTTATTAACAATAGTCACCATATTGCACAATAATCTCTTGAACTTATTCCTCCTAACTGAAATTTTGTATCCTTTGACCAACATCTCCCCAACTCCCCACCCTAGCACTTGGTAACCACCATTCTCTTTTTTCCTTTCATGAATTCAAATTTTTAAAATTCCACATAAGAGTAAATTTCTATCTTTTAATTGTCATTTAGGTCATTGATATTTAATGTAATTTTATGGTTATATTTAAATCAAACATCTTGATATTTGTTTTTCACTTGTCATATCCTTTCTTTCCTTTTTTCTCTTTTTGCTGCCTTTTGAAGACTGGATGTAATCACTTGAAAGAAGTATAATGAAAGTAAACATATGAGGTGAGATTTTTATTAAGTATCTAAGTGGAGAATTCCAGTAGGAAACTTAATATGAATGTGAAGTTCATAAAGGTGCTCTAGAGCAAAAATAATAATTTGAGTTAATCTGAATGTTCATGGTATTTAAAGCCTCGAGACTGGATGTGATCACTTGGAAGGGTAGTATGTAGGATAAAGATAAAATGTTCAAGAAAAATTCCACAGTATTCCACAATTTAGAAGGAGGGAGTTAAGCAGGAACCTGCAATTGGTACCAGTAAGAAATTAGAAGAAAGGTATGAGGAAAAATATATTTGTTGTTTTGGAACCTAAGTGAAGAGAGACTTCAAAATAAAATAGGGCATTTAATTGTTTAAAATTTTGCTCTAGGTCGATAAAGATAAACCTGAAAAGTGACTCATAGATATAGCAATGTGAAAGTCTTCTATGACTTCAATAAGAAAATTTTGGTACAATGGAGGAGGCAAAATCAGATTTGAGTAGGTACAAAAGAGAATGAGAGGAGAAATATTGTAAACAATGAGTTTAGATAATTTTGTTCAGACAGTTCTCTTTTAAAGGGGTTTAAGATCAACAAAATAACAGCTCATTTGTTCGATAATGGTAATAATAAAGAGAAAAAATCATCAAAAAATAAGGAATGTTTCATTGCTCAACTCATTTTATGATGCCAGCATAACCCAAATGCCAAACCCAAGAAAAATATTATAAAAAAAGAAAATTATAGAATATCCCTCATGAATTATAAGCTTGGGAACTAAAAGTTTCAAAAAATTAGCAAATGGAATTCAAAAATATAGAAAAATTGATAATTCATTATGAGCAAGTATTTTTTTATCCCTGAAATATAAGCTTCCTTTAACATGCAAAAATTTGTCAATATAATTTACCATATTGATTGAAAAAAAAGAAAAATAATACAATTTTACAAACTTCAGTAGCTGTTCATGGTAAAAGCTCTCCTCAAAATAAAAATAGTAAAAAATTTTCTCAAAATGATGAATGAGACTATGAAAACTATCATAGTTTTTTATTATTTCAGAATACTATGGGAGTATGAATGTTTTGGTTACATGATTTGCTTTTGTGCAGTTTGAGTCAAAATTATATGTATGCCCATCACCAAGATAGATGCATTGTACCCATTAGGTGTGAATTTACCAAATCCCCTCTTCCCCCCAACCTGCTTGGTTTCTGTTGAGTTTTATTACTATATGTGTACATGGGTGTTGATCAATTAGTTCTAATTTAATAGTGAATACATGTGTGTTTTTTTTTTTTCCATTCTTGCAATACTTCACTTAGAAGAATGGTCTCCAATTCCACCCAGGTTGTTACAAAAGGTATTAGTTCACCATTTTTTTATACCTAAGTAGTACTTCATAGTACACATATATCACATTTTATTAATTAAGGTATTTTATTAATTAAGGTATTAATGGGAATAAACTTAGAAATCAACTTTAACAGAAACACTCAGCTACACACAAAGTCATGTAAACTAAACAATCTACTGTTGAATGATAGCTGGGTCATGGATGAAATTAAGATGGAAATCAAAATATTCTTTGAACTAAATGATAAGGTTGACAGAAGTTATCAAAATCTGTGGGATACAGAAAAAGCAGTACTGAAAGAAAAATTCATAGCCCTAAATACCTACATCCAAAAGGCAGAAAGATCACAAATCAACAATTTAATTAATCATCATAAGGAACTGGAAAAGGAAGAGCAAACCAATCTCAAACCTAGCAGAAGAAAAGAAATAATCAAGATCAGAGCAGAGCTAAATGAAATTGATAACAAAAGAATTATACAGATGATTAAAGAAAGAACAAGTTGGTTCTTGAAAAGATAACAAAATTGGCATGCCTCTCACTAGATTAAAAAGGTGAAATCACAACTGATACCACAGAAATACAAAATATCACCTCAGAACACTATAAAAATCTCTATGCACATAAACTTGAAAAAGTAGAGGAAATGGACAAATTCTTGGAAGCACACAGCCTCCTTAGGCTCTATCAGGAAAAAATAGAATTTCTGAACAGACCAATATCAAGCGTCGAAACTGAAGCAGCAATAAAAAAACAAAAAAGGTCCCAGACCAGATGGTTTCACATCCAAATTTTACCAGATCTTCAAAGAAGAACTAGTATCTATACTGCAGAAATTATTCCATAACATTGAGATGGAAGGAATCCTCCCAATTCTTTTTTTTTTTTTATACAGAGTCTCACTTTGTTGCCTAGGCTAGAGTGCCATGGCATCAGCCTAGCTCACAGCAACCTCAAACTCCTGGGCTCAAGTGATCCTCCTGCCTTAGCCTCCCAGGTAGCTGGAACTATAGGCACATGCCACTGTGCCTGGCTAATATTTTCTATTTTTAGTTGTTTGGCTAATTTCTTTCCATTTATAGTAGAGATAGGGTCTCACTCTTGCTCAGGCTGGTCTCAAACTCCTGAGCTCAAGCAATCCTCCCACCTCAGCCTCCCAGAGTGCTAGAATTACAGGTGTGAGCCACTGCGCCCGGACCCCAATTAGTTTTATGAAGCCAATATCACCTTGATACCAAAGTCAGGAAAGGACACAACAGAAAAAGAAAATTACAGACCAATATCTCATATGAATATATTAATGGATGGAAAAATATCATATTTATTATGATGAAAAACTGAATTTTTCCCCATAAGAGTGGGAACTAAGTAAAAATGATCACTTTAACCTCTTCCATTTAATATTTCAAAGCATATTCTAGTCATTGCAATACAACCAAAAAAAAAGAAATAGTAGTCATAAATATCTAAAATAAATAAAACTGTCCATATTGGTAGATTATATGATTTTCTATATAGAAAATACAAGCATGTTCATAAAATAATTATTAGAACTAATATATGAATTTAGCAAGTTTGCATGATAAAATTAATTAGTAAAATTAATTAATAAAATTAATTTTATTCTCCTATACAAGCAAAAAACTATTGGAAAAATAAATTGTAAAATTCCCATTTATAGTAGATCCAAAAATCATAAAATACTCAATAAAACATGTTCAAGAAGTCCACACTAAATAAAAAAAAAAAATGCTGAAGGAAAGTAAAGAAGATAGAAGTAAATAAAAAGATGTACCATGTTCTTGAATTTCATGACTCAATATTGTTAAGATGGTAATTGGTCTATAGATTTGTACTAATCCCCCAAAAAAGCCCATGTTTTTTCCTAGAATTTGACCAGCTGATTCTAAAATTTACATGGAAATGCAAAGGACCTAAAATAACAAAAGGAATTTTTAATAAGATGAACAAAATAAGAGAACTTACCCTACCCGATTTTATCTTACTTTAAAGCTAAAATAATCAAGATAATTTGGTATTTCCAAAACAGAAACAAAAAACAAACATAAAAATCAAAATGTAGGTCACTAAAACAAAATAGTTCAGATATAGACTTAGATAATTAAATCAACTCATTGCTTACCAAGGTAACAAAGTAAGTGATTGGGGAAAAAGAAAGTGTTTTCTACAAATTGTGCTGTGATAACTGGTTATCAAGTTATTGACCTCATAGCAAACATAAAATTAACTCAAAATGGATCATAGACCTAAATATAAGACCTAAAATAATAAAATATTAGGAAGAAAGCATGGGAGAAATTATGTGTGACTTTGGCAAAATCAGAGTTTTCTTAAATAGAGCATAGAGATAAAAAAAGAAAGTTAACAACTGGGCCTCATCAGTCTAAACCATTTTGCTCTTTTTTTTAAAATGAAGGATACAACCTTAAAAATAAAAAGGCAAACCACAGGGTGGGATAAAATATCCAAAATACATATATTAAGCAAAAGTCTTATATCTAGAGCATATGAAGGATTCCTACAGTATAATAAGAAGAACAAACAATGCAATGACAACACAAAAAATATTAATATATGAATGCTCAATAAGTACATGAAAATATATTCAACAGAAAAATGAAAATTAAAACTATGACAATACCATTATATAACCATTGAAATGGATCAAAGTAAAAAAATCTTACCATACCAAGTGTTGGTGAGGATGTGGAGCAAGTGGAGCTCTACTACTGTGCTGATGGGAATGTAAAATGGTATAATCACTTTGGCAAACAGCTTGACAGTTTCTTAACAAAGTTAAACATTTACCTACCATATGACTCAGTCATACAGCTTCTCAGTATTGACCACAGAGAATTGAAAACTTGTTTGTACAAAGACCTTTACATGAATGTTCATTGAAACTTTACTTGCAATAGCCCCGTACTGGAAATAACCTATAAGTTTATCAGTAGATGAATGGACAAATTGGGGTACAATTGTTAAATGGAACACTTTCTAGTCAATAACATAAAGCAACTAACTAATGTTTTATGTAGCAATGTAGATGAATCTCAAAATTATTGATTTGAAGGAAAGAAGTCAGGTCAAAAAATAGGATGTGCATTAATAAATTATAAGGTTCTAGAAAATGTGAACTCAGCCATAACAGGTAACAGATGAGTAGTTGGTTGGGGCTGGGGGTGGCGGAAGGGATAGGTCAGAAAGGAGTACAAGGAGACTTTGGGGGATGATGTAAATGTTTATTGTTTTGATAGTGTTAATGGTCTCATGGTTACATAAATATATCAAAACTTCAAATCAATCACTTCAAATTAAGCACTTCATATATTTTCAGTTTGTTTTTCTTCAGTTGTAATTCAAAGTTAAAAATAGAGCTACTGATTTAAACTTCTATTAAACTGCCAAATATAATTGTAATTTATTATAGAGCCCAGATAGAAAATGGACAGGTACAATTCAGTGGAGGATTTGTAGTTTAAAGACAAAAATGTTTTGCAAAAACATCTCAGCATATAGAGGAAAACTTAGAATTTTATTAAGTAAGGCAAATTATAAGCAGAAAGTGTCAAAAAGGCAACAATTAGAGCACCACTACTGCCAAATAATCTCCTTTGGATAGTTCTACCATTCTGATATAACAAAAAAATCCTGGAACTCATAATGTCCAGGAAAAGAAAGCAGCAGGTATTATGATGTTTGAGAGTAAGAAAAATATTTAAAGTTAAAAAAAATATTTTAGGTAGTATATACTCACATGGTTATAGGTTTCCCAAATGCACTTCTACCTCTGAAATATATATGATCCATCTATTCTCCCTCCCCTCTGCCAGTGTCCTCCCCAAGATCCACCATGTTTCACCTAGCTATAGTCAGGGCTTTCTTTCTGTCTCTCACTCTTCTTTGCTTCTTCCAAGTCAAGCTGTCACATATTGTTTCATTACCATATCTTCCAAATTGGCATAATGCACTAAAGTTGTCGTGTTTTTAAGGATCAGAGGTATAACTATCTCTATTTATTTATATTTATATCTTACATCTATATCAATATATCAATAGATAGACATATTTATCTTTATATCCATATCTATATCAATATGTTAATAGATAGACAGACATAGGTATTTACGAAATGATAGCAACTACTCAACTAACATATATGAACACTGTTTTCATAACATGGAATTTTAACCACCACTTTTCACACAGGTCATCAGCATACCCTTATATACACGAGACTATGGATTTTTTTCCTTTTTACTTAACTTTCTATGGTTACTATCCAAAACTCTATTCTATTTTAAATTCTCTTTTGAACTCTTTAACTAGGGTAAAGTGATATTTGGAATCAAGTGTTCACACACAAAAGCAAGTCTGAGAAAAGAAAGCATAAAACCCTTTCTATTAGAATTGTAGTTACAGTCCTTTTCACACTAAAACTTGACATCCCTTCAGCCATTTTTGCAAGTACTTTTGAGGTAGAAGTCTGTCGTAGAAGAGATTTTTGGCAATTAATAGAGGCAACAGAAAAAAATAAAAAATGGCTTAGGAAGAGACTTGGATCTGGCACAATTTTATTTAAGCCAGTTGTGATCACTTGCACAAGGATCGATATGTGTGGGCTCAGCCATTTATTTTATCTTTCAATTGTGTTCTACAACCAGATTGTAGCTGGGTGCTACTAAGTTTATGGGTGATTTATATCGTATTTAAAGATACTAACACATTGTCTTCCATCCCTGGATTTATTTGTGAAGAATATAATTGATTTTTGCCACCAGTCACCAACCCCCACAGGACATTGATAGTATCTACAATGCTCTTTTTGCTATTTCCCACAGGTATTGTTGTCAAACTTTCCTCCTGGCATTTTTTTAGATGGGTGTACAAAGAAATTAACTTTGTTATAACACACATACACACACACACACAAACACACATCACTAAATACCTGCAAACAATAGAATAAAATGCAAATGTAATCAAACCAAGACAATTGCTTTAGTTTGCAGTTCAATAAAAAGATACATTTTTTCACATGGAACTTAAAAAAGTCTTTTAACAAATGCCATTATCAAAGATTCCCTTAAATGTAAACTAAAATATAAAGCTATAATTGCTTTTAATTCCTACTATTTCTATTGTTCTTTGCTTCCCCACCAAAATACTGTTGTTCTAAACAGTTATGTTTGTTTCATGATAAATCTGATGCTTCAAATTGTCACTTGTTGGAACAGACCATCTGTGCATCAAAATTGGCATCCCTCATTGTAGGCTAATATATTTGTCATATTAGCAACTATTTCAGCCAATAAATCCATGGATAGAAAATCTGATTATGTGATATGTCATTAACAAACTGTTACTTCAGATTCAAACAAAAGCATCTGCTATCCAATTTTTAAGATCTGTAAGTTTCCCTAAAAATATTCATGATTCTATTTTGTGCTGAGTCTACTACACACAGTATTTATTTGCCAAAAACCCTGTCTGCCTAAAGATACTTTGGTTATCTGAAAATGCCATTATCTTACGCTAATGATGTATCACTATAGTAAGCAATAATTGATTATTCAAAAACATATGACTGCTTGGTAAGGCACCCAATATAATGGGGTCATACAACTTACCAGCTCTTGTAAGGCACAGCAATTCTGTGGAACAAACTGTGTATTTTAGAATTGAATAATTCCACCAAGAATTTGTTGCTGTTGTTGTTGTTGTTTTGGTTTGGTTTTTTTTAGAAATAGGATCTCGCTATATTCCTCAGGCTGGACTTGAACTCCTGGGCTCAAGCAATCCTGCTTTAGCCTCCCAAGGAGCTGGGACTATAGGCAAGAGCCACCATGCTCAGCAGCTACTGTCGTTTTGTTTTTGTTTTTGCATGTGCTATATGTTATTTGGGCAGAAAAACATTTTGTCACAATTTTGCCCTATGTAATACTTAGAATTTTAGTGATAAAATATTTCATGTGCATTTTTTAAATTAATTATTGATTTCAACAAAGATTCTTTCACATGGATTAAAAAATAAGTAATTCTATAAGTCATCATGAAATAATGGCTCTTATAACACCTTTCTCAGTTTCCATTCCCTAGAAACAATGACTTTCAACCCTTTAACCTTGTTAAGTTTGAGATGTCTAATTCTTAATTTTTATAGACATTTTCTAAGAATTATTCATCAATTTCCCAGTAGGGAAAATGAGAATCTAGCCATTTATCAAACACCACCCACCTCTACCCCATATCCTCAATCACAAAAAATTTGTATATCTTCAAAAATTATTTCTAACACTGAAATATATCTGTATCCACTTATCCTCTCAATATTGTTATATTGTATTTTTGATTAGGTTAAAATTCTGTACTTGGATTATTATGATTATGTAAACACTATTTCTAGATAAGGTGAGGATTACTTTGGAAGAGGGCACAACCTTCTGTTTACATTTAAGGTAATATTTATCTTTTTTTTTACCTTTTGGTGTTCTCTTCCCCACTAATTCAGGCCCAAGCTCATCCAGAGTTGTCTCCATTTTCTCTCTTTATGTTCAAATATTAATACATCAGGGTCTTATCATTGCCTCATCTTAGAAACAGGTGGAGTTTTGTCTCTATACCTGGAGCATGGCTTTTTCGCCATCATCCTGGGGCTTCACCTTTTCTTGAATTGGAGCCATTGTTTCCTGGATCTCATTATTTCTTCTTCCTTGGTTTACTTACTCCTTTGGTTCCTGAGAAAAGATGCATGGATGGTAAATTTTTTGAGAACTCACACATCTGAAAATATCTCTGGTCTGCCTCATACATTATTAATAATGGATATATAAAATTCAAATATAAAAAAATCTTAAAAGAAAAAGATATCATTTTCTTTTAAAATGTGAATGCCTTATTCTATTGTCTTTCAGCTTTGGTGCCACAAAAGAGAAGTCCACGAACATTTGGACTACTGATTTTTTGTATGTGATCTTTTTTATTATTTG
Source organism: Cheirogaleus medius (assembly GCA_008086735.1). NCBI lineage: Eukaryota > Metazoa > Chordata > Mammalia > Primates > Cheirogaleidae > Cheirogaleus > Cheirogaleus medius. The sequence goes on from VBSM01001562.1 coordinate 12,334,856, forward strand.
TTTGTGTTTGTTTGGTTTTTTTTTTTCTAATAAGATTTTAGGATTGTCCCATTTACTCAAGTAAATCTTGATATTTCATGATGTTATACTTTGGTGGGAGTCAATTTTTGTTTCCATTGAATATAATTTTGTTGAATACAGAAATTCATACTTTTTAATTCTATGAAATTTTGAAACATTTCTTTGATTTTATTCCCTCTATTTACTCTGACCTTTCTGATATACCTGCTGTTTAGTTTTCTGACCTTCTGGTCTAACACTAGCAATGCTTTTTCCTATATATCATATATCTGTTTTCATCTCTGTCTTATGTGTATACTGATTCCTGACTATTCATATTTAAAACAGACTATCTAAAAGTTGATTGGAAGCTCTGTACTAGTGAATGGTCATTGTCCACTAGGAAACTCATTGTATGTCAGCTGGCCAGGCTATTTCATTAGGGAAACTTGGATTTGGTGACTTTAGCTTTTTTTCTTTGGCTACTCAAACTCCCCAGACGGCACTCAGCCTACCTCCTGCACAGAGGGTATGCTTGGCTGTCAGCATGCTGGGATCCACGTTGGGGAAGAAAACTAAGCATTTCAACAATCATACAATTGGGAAAAGAAACCTACTTGAAATGATTATAGTGTCATAAAGAATCCAGCTTCGAAACAAGTATAATAAATCAATGAATTTTTATGTAATAGCAATAAACATTTAGATCTTCAAAAATCTGTTAATATTTATCTTAGTAAATCTGCTCTTTATAATTTAATTGAAGGAAATAGTAAAAAACTTGGCAAAAATTCTGTATAATAAAATTTACTTAATATTATTTATGATACAAAAAAACCTAGAAAACATTTGAATGCTCAAAAATAGGACTAATATTACATATTTATTATGTATATTAAAATATATTATATAACATATCTCATATTTTATATTTTATATGCACATATATGGCACCTGCTATTATTTTAAACAATAAGCATCAACTTAATTAGTCATGGCTCTTACCTAATTCTCTGCAACTTAAAGATAAGAAAAAAAAAGAAAGAAAGGAAGAAAGAATGAAAGAGACAGAGAAAGGGAAGGAAAAAGAAAGTGAAAAGAAGGAAGGGAGGAGGGGAAGGAAGTGAAAAAGGGAAGGAGGAAATAATCTTTTCTAGTTCTTACAATCTTGGCTAGTAAGAGAGAACACCTGAATTTTGACTCTGTCCTTTATTTACTCTCAAAGCATTCAGAATTTTTATTGGCTTAGTGGAAATCTCTTCATGCTGAAAGTGATCAAGACTATGAAAGATGTTGATGATTAGCCAATTAATTTATACAAGGTAGAAAATATTCTAAGTCCTCTTCCCCCCCATAGCTAATGCTGCCCTTTATCAAAAATATTCCAGATGATGAAGTTCTGAGAACCACATTCTCAAAGCCATGAAAATAATGTAAATTTAGCTCTAAGGCCATCTCAATGCCCTTTTCAAGGCTCTGGTCTTTGAATAAGCAGTCAGAGTCAGAGTGCTGAACGTTTTTCTGTTTTGTAAAAGGCAGTAGTAACCTGGCACAAACCAGAACAGTGCAGTCAGAAAGCCTAAGAAGTTTCTTTTGTTACATAGTACAAAGAAATGAGCTACATGGCTTAAAAATCATCAGGATTTCTAAAATAAGTAAAATTTTTTATTTGTTTGTTTCAGGATTGTTAAAAAAAATCTTATACATCAAAAGTTTTACAGTCAAAATAAGCTAACTTCACAGTATCTCAAGCAAAAAAAAATAATTTATTTGAAGAAAACTACCTTAAAAATAAAAAAAAAAAAACCTTACTAATGACTCTTACAGAGCCAATATGGCAATATATATATTTTATATATACCGGTATAATCAAGACATGCATGTAGAGCCTTTCCAACTTCAAAGGCCAATTTTTTAGATGATCAAATGACAAGAATAAATAGATGTTTAAAACACTGCTGAGCCTTCTCCAAGCTCTGCTAAATAACTCCAAGAAAAAAAAAGGGAAGAGAAAGGAGTATATTATATATTCTCTATACAATCTTAGTTATAATGATCACTTTATTTATTTTTAAAATTTATTTTTGTTAATTGGTACATTGTAATCATACATATTTATGGGGTAAAATTTGATCTTTGAATACATACATATGCTGTATAATGACTAAATCTAGGTATTTAGTGTGACCAACACCTCATTCACTTCTCATTTCTTTGTGGTGAGGCATTCAAAAGCCCCTCTTCTAGCTATTTTGTAATATACAATGCCTTACCGTCAAACACCATCACCCTACTGTGAAATAGAACACCAGAACTTATTCCTCCTATCTAATTTAACTTTGTACCCCTTGACCAACCTCTCCCCATCTTCCCATCCCTCCACCCCTCCCTAGCCTCTGGTAACCACTGTTCTATTCTCTGTACTCTCTGCTTCTATGATATTAACTTTTTTTTTAGATTCCATATATGAGTGAAATCATGTAGTATTTTTTTTATCTTTCTATGCCTGACTTATTTCACTTAACATAATGTCCTCCAAGTCCATTCATGTTATCACAAATAACAGGATTTCATTATTTTTATGACTGAATATTGTTTAAGTGTGTGTATGTACCACATTTCCTGTAACCATTCATCCGTTGTTGGACACTTGGGTTGACTCCATACCTTGGCTATTATAAAGAGTGCTGCAATAAGCAGAGGAGTGCAGATTTCTAATAAACATGCTGATTTCATTTCCCTTGGATACATACTCAGTAGTGGGATTGCTGAATGATATGGTAGCTCTATTTTTAATTTTTTGAGGAAATTCCATGTAGTTTTCCATAGTGACTATACTAATTTACAATCCCCAAAACAGTGTATAAAGTTCCCACTTTCTCCATATCCTGATCAACACTTTTTCTTTTGTCTTTTTAATGAGAGAGATTCTAACGTATTGTGTTTTCCATGATTTGCTTTTCTCTGATGATTAGTGATGATTAGTGAGCATTTTTCATGTATCTGTTGGCCAGTTGAACATCGTCTTTTAAAAAATTTCTTTTGTCCATTATAAAATTTGATGGGTTTTTGCTATTAAGTCTCCCATATATTCTAAATATTAACTACTTGTCAGATATATATAGTTAACAAATATTTTCTTCCATCCTGCAGGCTGTCTCTTTATCCTGTTGTTTCCTTTGCTGTGCAAAAGCTTTTTACTTTGATATAATCCCATTTGCATACTTTTGCTCTTATTGCCCGTGCTTATCAGATTTTGTTTTAAAAATCCTTGCCCAGCCAAATGTCATAAAGCATTTCCCCTGTTTTCTTCTAGTAGTGTCATAGTTTGGGGTTTTATTTTTAAATCTTTAATCCATATGGAGTTGATTTTTGCATATAGTGAGAGACAGGGGTCTAGTCTCATTTTTGTGTATATGGATATCCATTTTCCCAGTACCATTTATTGAAGAGATTGTCTTTTTCTCAATGTGTGTTCTTGGCTCCTTTGTCCAAAATCAATTGGATGTAGGTGCGTGAACTTATTTTTTGAGCTCTCTGTTCTGCTTAATTTGTCTATGGGTCTGATTTTATGTAAATACCATGATGTTTTGGTTACTATAGTTTTATATTAATAGTGTATTTGAAGTCAGGTAGTATGATGTCTTCAGTTTTGTTCCTTTTTCTTAAGTTTGCTTTGGTTATTCAGGGTCTTTTGTGGTTCCATATGCATTTTAGGATTTTTTTTCTCTTTCTATGAAAAATACCATTAGTATTTTGATAAGGATTATATTAAATCTATAGATTGCTTTGAGAAATATTGCTATTTTAACAAAATTAATTATTTTATTCCATGAACACAGAATATCTTTCCACTTATTTGTGTCTTCTTCAATTTATTTCATAAATATTTTATAACTTTTAGTGGAGAAAACTTTCACCTCATTGGTTAAGTTTATTCCTATGTATCTTATTTTTGTGTGTGTGGCTATTATAAATTGAGTTGTTGTCTTGATTTCTTTTACAGATAGTTGACATTAGCATATAGAAACACTTCTAATTTTTATATGTTGATTTTGTATCCTGAAATTTTACTTAAATCATTTATTAGTTATAATGGTTTTTTGGTAGAGTCCTGAGGGTTTCTTTATATAAGATCAAGTCATCTGCAAACAGGGAAAATTTAACTTCTTCCTTTCCAATTTGGAAACCTCTCTTTTCTTTCTCTTGCCTAATTGTTCTGGCTAGAACTTCCAGTACTATATTAAATAGGGATGGTGAAAGTGGACATCCTTGTCTTGTTTTTGATCTTAGAGGAAAATCTATCAGCTTTTCCTGTTTAGCGTGATGTTATCTGTGGGCTTGTTGTATGTGGCCTATATTGTGTTTAGATGCATACATTTTATGCCTAATTTGTTGAAATTTTTTATCATGAAGAGATACTGAATTTTGTCAAATTCATTTTCTGCATCTATTGAAATGATAATATGCTTTTGTCTTTCTTTTTGTTAATGTGATATGCCACATTTATTGGTTTGCATGTGTTGAACTATCCTTGCATCCCTTGAATGAATCCCATTTGAGCATAGTGAATGATCTTTTTGATGTGTTGTTGAATTTGGTTGGCTAGTAACTTGCTGAGAATTTTTGCATCTGTGTTTGTCATGGATATTGTCCTGTAGTTTACTATTTTCTTCGTCTCTGTCTGGTTTGGGGATCAGGGTAATGTTGGCCTCATAAAATGAGTTTGGGAGCATTCCTTCCTCTTCAATTTTCCGGAATAACTTGACGAGAATTGGTATTAGTTATTTAAATATTTGGTAGAACTCAGAAGTGACACCATCCAGTCCTGGGCTGTTTGTTTCTTTGTTTGTTTCCAAAGTACTATGGGGGTACAAATGTTTTTGGTTTAATGGATCACTTTTGTAATGCTTGAGTCAGGGTTAATTGTACCCATTAGGTAGGTTTTTGCCCATCTCTTCTGCCTCCCTCCCCTTGCTTTATTTCCTTTGGGATTTACTTCCCTCTATGCACATTTGTGCTCATCAGTTAGTTCCAATTTAATAGTGAGTACATGTAGTGTTTATTTTTCCATTTTTTAGATACTTCACTTAGGATAATGATCCATTCAAACTGTTGCAAAAGGCATTAAGTCATCCTTCCTCATGGCTGAGTAGTATTCCAGGGTATACATATACCACATTTTGTTAATCCACTCATGAATTGATGGGCATTTGGATTGATTCCATATTTTTGCAATTGTGAATTGTGCTGCAGCAAACATTTGAGTTCAGGTGTGTTTTGATAAAATGACTTCTTTTCCTTTAGGTATATACCTAGTAGTAGGATTGCTGTATCATATGGTAGGTCAATTTTTAGTTCTTTGAGGAATCTCCATACTGTTTTCCATAGAGGTTTTACTAATTTATAGTCCCACCAACAGTTATTTTCTCTTTGCATCCATACCAGCATCTATTGTTTTTTGACTTTTAATAAAAGCCATTCTGCATGTGGTAAGGTGATATCTCATTGTGGTTTTAATTTGCATTTCCCTGATGATTAGTAACATGGAGCACTTTTTCATATGTTTATTGGCCATTTACAAAAATAGAGACATAAACCAATGGAACAGGACAGAAAACCCATATATAAAACAATCCACATACAGAGCCAAATGATCTTTGACAAAGTAGACAACAACATACATTGGGGAAAAGAAGCCCTATTTAATAAATGGTGCTGGGAAAATTGAATAGCCACATGCAGAAGATTGAAACAAGATCCATATCTCTAACCACTCACAAAAATTAACTCAAGATGCATAAATGATATAAATGTAAGACATGAAACGAAAGAATTCTGGAAGAAAATGTTGGACAACCTCTTCTAGATATCAGCCTAGGCAAAGAATTTATGAACAAGATACTAATGGTAATTGTAGCAACAATAAAAATAAATAAATGGAACTTGATAAAATTGAAAAGCTTCTGTACAGACAAGGAAATAATTAACAGAGCAAATAAACAACTTACAGAATGGGAGAAAATATTTGCAAGCTATAAATCTGATAAAGGATTAATAACCAGAATCTACAAACTCAAGCAAGTCAACAGGAAAAAAATCACACAACCCCATTAAAAAGTGGGCAAAAGACATGAATAGAAGTTTCTCAAAAGAAGATAAACAAATGTTTGTTTGTTTTTGATGGAATTCTTTTTATTACAAATTCACTTTCCTCTCATTATTAGTCTGCTCAGATTTTCTATTTTTTCACAATTTAATCTTGGTAGGTTATATTTGTCCAAGAATTTATCTATTCATTCTATGTTCTCAAATTTGTTGGCATGTAGTTATTCATAATAGTCTTTTATGATCCTTTGTATTTTTGTGATATCAATTGTTATGTCTCCTTTTTCATCTCTGATTTTACTTATTTGGGGTCTTTTCTCTTTTTCCTTGGTTAGTCTAGCTAAATGTTTGTTAATTTTATTTATCTTTTTGAAAAATCAATCTTTGAAAAATCAATCAATCTTTCATCTTTTGAATTTTTTATATCTATTTCATTTATTTCTGCTCTGAACTTTGTTATTTCCTTCTTTCTACCAATTTTGGGTTCATTTGCTCTTGTTTTTCTAGTTCTTTGATGTGTGTGGCTAAGTTTTTAGGGATCTTTCTTCTTTTTCTGATGTAGGCATGTATTGCAATGAACTTTCTTCTTAGAATTATAATTACTGTGTCCCATAGGTTTTGGTATATGTTTCAATTTGCATTTGTCTCAAGAAAATTTTTAATTGCCCTTTTAATTTTTTAATTGACTCTGGTTATTTAGAAGCATGTTGTTTAATTTCCATGTATATGTAAGGTTTCCAAAGATTTTCTTCTTGATTTCTAGTTTTATAATATTGTGGTTCAAAAAGATACTTTATATGATCTCTATCTTCTTAAATTTTTTAAGATTTGTTTTGTGGTTAACATATAATCTATCCTAGAGAATGTTCCATATGCAATTGAGAAGAACATGTATGTTATAGCTGTTGGATAAAATGTTCTCTAAATGTCTGTTAGGTTCATTTGGTCTATAGTATGAGTTAAGTCTAATGTTTCATTGTTGATTTTCTCTCTCCTTGATCTATCTATTGCTGAAAGTGGGATGTTGATGTCCCCTACTATTAATATTATTATATTGCAATCTTTCTATTCCTTTAAATCTAATAGTATTTGCTTTATATATTTGAGTGTTCCAATGTTGTATGCATATATATTTATAATTGTTATATAATTTTTTGAATTGATCTCCTTATCATTATATAATGATCTTTTTTCCCTCTTTTTACAGTTTTTGACTTAAAGTCTGTTTTATCTGATATAAGCCTGGCTCATTCTGTTCACTTTGGGTTATGTTTGCAGGAATATCTTTTTTACATCCCTTTACTTTCACTTTTTTTTTTGTCTTTAATGGTGAGATGAGTCTCTTGTAGGCAGCATATAATGGGACATTATTTTTTTCTATCCATTTAGCCACTCTATATTTTTTAATTGGAAAATTTAATACATTTGCATTCGAAGTCATTATTGATAAGGATTTACTCCTGTAATTTTCTTTTTTTTTTCCTGTAATTTTCTTAATTGTTTCTGGTTGTTTCATAGATCATTTTTTCCTTTCTTTCTCTCTTTTTGTTTAACTCTGGTTTCCAGTGGTGTTAGGCTTTGTTTCTTTTTTCTTTCTCATTTGTGTACCTACTGAAATTTCTTTCTTTTTGATTATCATGGAGCTAACATAAAGAGTCTTGTGATATACTAGACCATTTTAAGCTGATATAAACTTAATTGTGGTCACATAAAAATATTCTAGACTTTTTCCCTTCCCCCCACAATTTATATTTTTTACCTTAATTTATTTCTTTATCTATTATGTATTCATGGGTCACTAATTATAGCTGCTGTTTTTGACATTTTAGATTTAAATCTTCATACTAGAGGGTTGATAGATTTCCATAACACCATTACATCACTGAGATATTCCAAATTTGATTTATGAATTTGCCTGTACTAATGACTTTTATACTTTCACAAATTTTCATGATAGTAATTATTGTCCTTTTGTTTTAGTTGTAGCACTCTCTTAGATATTTCTTGTAAGGACAATCTAGTAGTGATAAATTCCCTCAATTTTTGCTTATCTGTTAAGGACTTTATTTCTCCTTCATTTCTGAGGGATGGCTTTGCTGGAAATAGTCTTCTTGGCTGGCAGGTTTTTTTTTTTCTTTCAGCACTTTGAATAAATCATCCCATTCTCTGCTGATCTGCAAATTTTCTGCTAAAAAATCTGCTGATAGTATAATAGAGATTCCCTTATATGTGACTTGATTTTTTTTTTCTTGTAGATTTTAGAATTCTCTTTGTCTTTGACTTTTGACAGCCTAGTTACTATGTGCTTTAGAGAATATCTTTTTGAGTTGAAGCTAATTGGGCCTTTTGAGTTTCCTGAATCTGGATGTCCATATCTCTTCCAATACTTGGGAAGATTTCAGTAATTATTTTGTTAACTAGGTTTTCTATGCCTTTCCTCATCTCTTCTTCTTTTGATATTCCTATAATGAGAAATTTATTTGTTTAATATATATTATTGGCTTAATATAAGTTCCATTGGCTTTCTTAAATTTTTTAATTCTTATTTCCTTTTTTGTCCTATGACTGGATTATTTCAAAAGGTCTGTCTTCAAATTTAGAAATTATTTCTTCTGTTTGATCTAGTCTGTTGTGAAAGCTCTCAACAGTATTTTTTATTTCATTCTTTGAAATCTTCAGCTTTGAGTTTTTTGTTTGGTTCTTTTTTGTAATATCTATTTTTTTGTTGTTGAATTTCTCATTCAGATCATAGATAGTTTTCCTGATTTCATTGCATTCACTGAATTTCCTTACAATTATTATTTTGGATTCTTTATCAAGGAAATTATAAATATCCTTTTCTTTGGGGTCTGTTATTAGAGACTTATTGTGTTTCTTTGTGGGTGTCATATTTCCTCTCTGTTTCATGTCTCTTGTGCCCCTATGTTGATATCTGTGCATCTTATATAATGGTCACTTTTTCCAATTTGGTGGAATAGCTTTTGTAGAGAGAGACTTTTTCCTATAGATAGGTCCTAGTGTGTCAGTTGGGTATGGAGCACTGGTTTTGGTCCTAGCTGGACTTTAGTGTGGTCCCCATGCCGTTTCTTCAGCTGTAATCATTGTCAGTGATATCTATTATTGCCTCATTGGCTTAGACTGCAGGTGTTTGTGATGACAATGGTCACCTTTTTCTGGGAGCAGGGGCACCAGCCTGGTTGTTGGAGGGGCTGTCTGGCATGCTCTCCAGGGAAGTGATGACACCTAGCTCACTGTCAGAAGCTAGATGTTGACACTCACTAGTGCAGCATAGCCAGATGGCTCTGTGGTGGTCTGTCTAGGGGTGTGGGACCACTGTTGGGCCAGCTGTTAGAGGCTAAAGTGGGTGCTAGTGAGTGCAGCAGGTCTGAGTGGCTCTACAGCATTCTTTCTGGGGTAGTAGGGCCACAGTGGGACTGGCTGTCAGGCTGGCTGCTGGTGTGTATGGGTGTGACAGGGCCTAGTGGCTCTGTAGAGGTCCATCTGAGGGACAGAGTTGCCATAGGACTGGCTGTCAGGTCATGTGCAAGCACATGCATGTGTTGCAGTGATGGGTGGCTCTGTAGAGGCCTGTCTGAGGGTTGGGGCCACTGTAGGGTCAACTGTCAGAATGTGCATGGGCACATGGGTGTGGAGTAGCCAGGTAGGCTATGGCAGCCTGTTCTGGGGACAAGAACCGGCTTTCAGGCCAGGTACAAGTGCATGCAGGCTCAGCAGACTGTCTGGCTGTGTGGTGCAGGTTTATGCAGGCATGGTGGTTATCAGGTTGTTTAGCAGCTTCACAGCTGTACAGGTATGCCTGTAGTCTGGTGGAGGGTGTAACACATGGGTTCAAACTCTGGGGTCACAGTCATCCAATCTGGCCTAGAATGTGGGCACCTGGGGTTGTGGTGCTGCAATCAAGGCCAGAAATACACAAAAAGTATAATATGTCATGATCAAGTAGGGTTTATTCTAAGAAGGCAAGGTTAGTTTGACATTCAAATAGTCTATCAATGTAATTCACTATATTAATGGAAAAAAAAAGATTATTTCAATTTATTCAGATAATAATTTGACAAAATTCAATACTGATTCATGAAAAAATGTATAAACCTTCAGCAAACAATGAATATTAAAAAAAAACTATTTCAAACTGAGAAAGCTTGTCTACGAAAAACAAACAAACAAAACCTTATAGTTACTATTATACTTAATGATGTAATATTGAACACTTTATCCCTAAGATTGAAAAAAGACAAAGATGCCTACTTTTACCACTTCCATTTAATATTGGTTAAAGATCTTGTCTATAGCAATGTGGCAAAAAATTTTTTTCCAAAGTACAAATGTCTCTATTTTCAGAGGATATGTTGATTACATGAAAAATTCTAAGCAATCTATAAAACAACAATGGCACATACTAAATGAGTTGCAAGGCATCAGGATAATATATTTAATAGTTCAAATAGATTTTAATTTCAATAAAATACAATTTATAATAGTTTTCATTGATGGTTTGTGCTTTTAGTGTCTAAGAACTCTTCACCTAAAGCAGGTCACAAAGATGATTTTCTTATTTCTTCTAAATTTTTATAGTTCCACATTGTATGTTTAGGTCTATGATCAATTTGATTTAAATTTTGTACATGGCGGAGGTTCACATAGAAGTTTATACTTCTATATATGGATTACCAATTGTTCCAACACCATTGTTAAGAAAACTATCTTTTCTCCATTGAATTTCTTTTATACCTTTGTCAAAAATTAAAAGGCCATGTTTGTCTGGCTTTATTTCCAAACTCTCTGTTCTGTTCTGTTGATTTATGTGTCAATTCCTTCACCAATAACACACTGTCATTATAGACGTCTTTCACACCTTTTGTTAAATTTATTCCTCAGTATTTTATATTAACATTATCACTGGTGAATTTGTTTTTAGATTTCATTTTCCAGTTGTATTAGAAGTATATAACATACAACTCATTACTCTATCTTTTTTGTAATTCTTAAAATCAGATAGTGATTCCTCCAAGTTAATTCTTATTTTATTTATCTATTCTAGTTTCTTTGCCTTCCAAATAAAAAGACATAGGAATGACACAATCTAACCTAATTTTAAAAGACTCTTTCCAGCTGTTGTGTTGAGAATAGCTGGAGGGAGGCAAGGGTAATTTTACAAACAAGAGACAGTGGTCTCCAAGTCAAATGGTCTTGACTTGGAGAGCAATAGTGCATACAGAAGTTGTAAAAATGGTTGAATTTAGGTGTAGGTTCTATGTAGAATTGAAAAAATTCAATGACGTATCTGAAGTAAGGTAGGAGAGAAATAGAGGAGTCATGGGTAAATTCACTTTTTTTTTTGGCCTGAGAAATTGGAAAATATGACCTTCAACATTTGTAATGTATGCTAAGAAAATCATAATATTTTGTAAAAATTAATGAACAAAAATTTTCCTAAAAGAACTTTATGATAGCAATGAGAAAAGAAAATTATTAGTTAGATACCCAACAATATCAGAATGGTTAAATACTGTATGACAAAAAATAGGGGATAATACTTCAATACAATATTATATAATTTTATAAAACTATATATTTGAAAATTTTAATGATATGGAATGTGTTTGTAAAAGAAATTGTTCATGTAAAATAAAATTAACACTAAAAAATTATGGAGACAGTCAAAGGATCAGTGGTTTCCATGGGTTGGGAAGGGAGAGATGAGTAGGCAGAACACCGATTTTTAGGGCAATGAAACTATTCTGTAGACACTATAATGGTGCATACATGTCATTATACATTTAAAACCCATAGAATGTACAACACCAAGGGTGAACTCTAATGTAAACTATGGACTTCGGGTGATAATGATGTGTCTGTGTACATCTGCAGATTTTAATAAATGTACTACTTTGGTGCAGGATGTTGATAGTTGAGGAGGCTGTGTATAAGAGGGACAAGGGGAATTGAGGAAATCTCTGTACCTTTTACTCAAATTGCTGTGAACCTAAAGCGTTTCTAAAAAATAAAGTCTATTAAAAAAAACCACTGTAATTTATGTTATAAATACACCTATATACATGTATGTATATATGTATGTATACTCATGTGTGACAGAGAGAGAAATCAAAATGTTAATAGTAATTACCTCATATTTAGAATTATAGAACACTTTTTATAGTTTATGTTTTACAAAAATATTTTGGGTGTTCATAATCAGAATATAAATAATTGAAAGTTATTTTTAAATAAAACTACCACATATATAAACTTATTTTTATAAAACACCATAATTAAAAATCAAGTTTATATATGATTTAAATTAAATAAAATATGTGATTTTTGTAACATCATCATGTTACAAATTAAAAAGGAATGTGTACAGTTAACATATTGCCTATTTAAAAATGGTCAAATAATTCAGAAATTTGGGGAATTAGCTAATTATATATACACCTTTGTGGCAGGGCTGGAAGCCATGCTTAATATGTGTAAATCATTATTTGCATCGCTTAAACAGACTTTTCTTAACCACTTCGGTACCAGTGTCAACTGTAGTCTACAGCCACAGATGAACGCGAGCGTCAACTTTAGCCAACAGCCATGATATGAAGGTGCACAGCCGAGCTTCGACTTTAGTTGACAGTCAAAAGCTTTTATTTTTATCTCTGCAGTTGCAGTGTGTATGTTCAGCTAATAAATTACTACTAATCTGTGACCTTTTAACAAGTCCTTAGTAGGAGTTATTATAGTTATTTTCCTAAAGCTGCCTGTAAAGTAAAACAAGCTTTCAGTGCTTTAAAGCTTTCCTCATCACACAAGAGCAAAACGGATTCATCGTCAATGCACAGCACAAACTATTGTGGGGACTATGAGTGCCGGCTGTGGGCAAGGTTTCACTGCCGGTGAGCGCCGTACCGAAGTGGTTAATATTGAAAGGTCCTCATAGACATTTGGATCTATGAGGTTATTTTCAAGACTTATGATAAATATTAGTATTTTAATTGAAACATTTTTCTTTTGCATTATATTTGTGATAAAATATTGAAATATAAAAATCTGCATTATAAAGAATATTCTTTATTCTCCCTAACTTCAGTAACAATTGTGCATCTTAGTAACCTATATGGATGTATATTATAAAGTTAAAAAGTAAAGCATCAATGATCTGGTTGGTTTGGCAGAATGTTTTCACTCCATTCACAGATGGTCCGTGAATACAGCATTCCAGATTAGCCAATGGAATATAGCCAAGTGCATTAATATTGAAATGCTTAGTTCACCAGGTTGCTTTGAAAATTAAATGAGATAATTCATATGCAACTCCTGAGAAACCTTCACAGCACAGTGGCACACAAATGTTAGTTACATAATGATGTGGACAATGGAAATGACAGCACTACGCAAGAGCAATGTTAAGTTGAATTAAAAAAAAAATTAATTAAGCACCAATTGAATTAAAGATTTCTGGATGCAGATTGTGACAAAGAAACAAAATCATACCATCTCCTAACATCAGAATCTTGCTATTCAAAAGCAGAGATAAAATATACACATGCCTAGAAAAATAATTAAGTGTAGAGTTGTATACATATAAAGAATAAACATCATCACAAACACGAAGACTACCAAAAAGGTCATTATGAGATTGCCCTTAATCAGCAAAGTTGAAAATGTGGTAATATCCAGTGCAAAATGGCATTCATGAGGAAGACTCTCAAGTAGTCCACTTTAGGGGAAAGTCTTCTTTCTCTTCTATCATTTTAATAAAAAGTCCGAATTTTAATCTCAGAATGAAAATTTGTTTGCAACAGGTCATGTAGAAAAAGATAAACATCAAAGGCAGGATTTGTAGATATTGGGACAAGTGCTGTAGAGGAACTGATATCTTATTTCTTTAAAGCTTCTTAAGATAGTATTAATATGATTCTATAAACAGATTTATCTAGTTAGTTTTAAATAAATGTGTGTGTGTATTCATATAATGGAATATGTGAAGTTCACATATTTTATTTAAATAAATATATATGAGTATGAATTAAAAAAATAGGCCAGAAGACATCACAAGACTGATTCTCCAAACATCTCCATTCCTTCTTAATGAAGGTAGCAATAAACATAGAAAAACTCATGGACACTTAAAAAACTATTAAAAAGTCAAGTGTTTGATATCTTTTTAGTAAAATCAAACAAAAAAAACCAACCCCCATATTTCATTAGTTTGTGGTGGATCTCAGCCAACTGAGACATAGAATTTACTAGAAAAGCAAATAAATTTCCTCATATGTTATCTAATATGGAACTGCTTCATCATTTTAAGAATCATTCCCTACATGAGTAATGACAGTCAACCTCTCTATAAAGTGTACTAGGGCTTTTCCAGCTAACTCACAAATTTAAGTTAAAAAAAATTGTGAAGAAGAGAGGAAAAAAGGAAGGATAAAAGGAAGGAAGGAGGGTGGGCAGGCAAGTTCAAACACGCTTATGCAGATCTGGATCTGTGCCCTCAATCATCAGCTTACTGACTACGCCATATGTTAGTCACTTACTTAAGATGTTTGGGGCACAGAATTCATTAAAGATAAAGTTGACAGGATAATTACAGGAAATTGAAATCAATTGAATACTGAGTTTTAAGTCTCATTAATCCTTTAAAATGTCCAACTGCTATGGGGTAAACTCATAGAGTGGTTACCACCTTATAGAAGAAATAGGTTTTCTTTTTTCCATAAGGAATCTTATTTATAAGATGAAAATCTTCTCCATTGGTGTAAGTGTATGAAAAATACATTAACTCCAAATATTCTTAAAATTTTAAACGATGATAGTCGAACTTGAAATTGAATAGAACACTTTAAAAATATATATTTGACGCTTATATTATATGTGACTGTTTCCCTTGATGCCTGTGATTGCTTAGTTAGTTTTTCCCTTACCTATGTGGCGATAATTATGGTTTAGGAACAGAAGTTGAACATTTTGGAATGTTAATACTCTTGTCTACCATGGATAGTGTTGCCACGGGAGTCATTTCTATCTTTGTTTCCATAAGAAAGGAACAATAATACTTATCTTCCTCACAGGGGTGCTGTAATATTAAATACTAATGCTAGTGATTTCCACAGGCTGAGTTTTATTAGCAACATAACCAAAAGATCTTACACATGGAGAAGAAAATCATAAATTTTTCATCTTGCAAATTTTGAAACTAAACTCTCTTCTTAAACATTTGTGATTGTCAATATTCTCTCACCATTTAATAGCTTTTCTTCAAGGTTTTAAAAAAATCAGTATATGTCAAAAGGCAATAACATCTCTTACAATAAAAAGGAGTGAAAATAGTATTCTCTGGTTGAAAGGAACCTTATGCATACTTGTGTTGGCTTCTTCAATCTTCAAAGGAGGTCATTCATATAAATTCAGTAAAGACAGTAATGTGTGAATCTGATACTACCCTGACCCCTATCCACCTTAGAAAGCAACTCTAACATCTCAAACAGTAAAATTCAGACCAAAAGGTACTGCCAAACAGATAGATAGCCTATATCTGAACTCAATTTACAAAACAGGGACATCACTATATGTTAGCCACTTTAATAGATTCAAGTTTATTTTCAGAATATACATCTACCTTCAGCAGAGAGTAAAGCAATTCAAGACTAAGACAAAAAAGTGCTGACAGGCCAATAAAACAAAGAAAAGAAGGCGTCAATTAACCTCCAAAGATAGACTTTAAAAAAAAAGTGAATCCATTTATTCATCTTCAAATACTGTTTCTGGGGACTATTTCTCCTCCAAAAATTTCTAGATGTGGTGGTAGACATATTCATGCACTGCATGTTGTAGAAAGCTGTCAGTAGTTCTGATATACTCACCCAAAGGTCTAATCCTATTATATTAGATGAAAAAAATACAAGGATGCTCACAAGATCAGTCCTTCTTAAGAAACATCAAGAAATACATAGAGTACATTAAGTGCTTGGCCCCTAAGAATTGCTAGAACAGTAACAGGCTGCAAACAATCTATGAATCTAGAGATGGCAGTAAACAGGATTGCTTTCAGTTTATGAGCTGTTAAGCCTGTTTCATAAAGTAGTTCATGGTGACTGACAGTTAAAACATTGGGTCATTCACTAGTTCCTGTGTTATGTGCCAAGTGGCACAAGGCCATGAAAAATGATGGTATTAAGAGAAAAAATCTTACAACAAATGTTCTTTTTGTGCAGCCACCTATAGGAGAGATGAACAAAAGGCAGAAAATAGTTCAAAGTTATAAACATCCCCAAAAGTGAACTCTCAGACTACTGCCACCTAAGTAAATAACCATATATAAAAAAAATTCCAGTGACAATCCAACATTGTCAATATTATGGTATTATCTGGGGCAGTATGGAAGGAGAGGTTGAAGCCAACCTTAAACTAAATACTCACACTCAAAATTATGACACTGTGTTTATAACACTGTGTTAACTAACTCTGTGTTTATAAAGATGCATTCTCTATATAAGGATTCATTCTCTATAAGCTTGTATAAAATATAATAGATTCAAGTTTAGAAAAAAAACTTGAATATTATGTTTTATGACTACAAATGTCTCCCTATTTGATCTATGTTATAAGCATATATATTCTGAACTTCCGAGTTCAGATCATTGATTAAGCATCAAGAAATGGGCAATGGAAATGAACAGAAACTTCTCCAAAGAAGACAGA
>VBSM01001562.1:12351776-12411308 GCA_008086735.1 Cheirogaleus medius
AAATAAAAAAAAAAAGCATACAGCACATGCTCTAATTCCCCCCCACACTCAAAACTATTGACATGTTTGATAGCATATACATAAATTAATAAAAGGCAATACATTTCCAGGTGCTAGAGTCAGAGTAAGAATTCAAAAGAGTAACAAGTCAGTCTGAATGGCTTTGTAGTGTCAGGATTAGGTGGAGACCAGAGTGTTCTGGTTTCTAGTGCAATTACAAAGAAGCCAAAGCCACAGCCCTTGCATGGCAGAGAGGCGGGAGTGGGGAATATAAACCTGCCTGAAAACTGGACTAAAAGTCACTGCTGGGACAAACCACAAATGACGGCCATGGGAAGAAAAATCCCATAAATCAGAAACTCAAATTTGCATTTTGAGAGTACTGAGCCTGAATTCATGGTACCCACATAAAAACCAACCTGCTTAAAAGCAAAATAAACCTAATGAGGCCAAGAAAAAGCAACAATAAATCACTACCCAGAGAAGTCTCCATATCTCAAGATGAAAATCTTCTCATCTACAGTAATTCCCAAAAAATATGAATTCACAGACGGCAATTACAAAACATATGAGGAATGTCATTTCCAAAGAAGAGAACTTATACCTCAATAGATCTATCTGAACTTTAAAGTAGTTATAATAATCCTGAAGTAGATAAAGAAAAGAATAACACCCACATGCCAGGAGCAAGAAGTTATGCACTAAAGCAAGGATATAGGGGGGAAAAGTGAGTAAATAAAAACATAACCATTTATATAAAAAAGTTAATAGATGTGAGCAAATAGTAGATAGGAAAGAAGTGAATAAAGAATTAATAAATTAAGAGAAAGAACTGGGGAAATTCTTTAGAATACAGCTCACAGAAATAAAGAGATACTAAAATAGTCAGAAAATAAGAAACATGGTGACAGCACAGAAGCTCTAGAACCCATCTAATGGCATAGTAGAGAAGCAATAAGATATATTTGCAGCAAAATAGGTAACAGTGAAAAAACTCCATGTGTTCTCCAATTAAACAGTTAATTCAAGTGGGAAGATCAATTAAGAAAAAAATCATATGTAGGCACATAATAACAAAACTGTAGAACTGTAGAAGGTGAAAACAAGGAAAAATGCATGTAGCATGTACAAAGAAATGCTCATTAATTGATAAAAAAAAACCTTCTGTATCACGGGTTCCCAATCCCCTTCTCTTCTGGGTTCCATGATCCAACTCTCAGGACTTAGCATATAGTCATACTCATGGCTATGATTTATTACATCAAAGGATAAAAAGCAAAATGAGGATTAGGAAAGTCTCATGAAACAAAGTCCAGAGCACATCAAGATCAAGCTTCAATGAGTCCTGTCCCAGTGGAGTTACACAGGATGCACTTAATTACTTCAGCATCAGGAGATGACAACATGCATGAAATTTTATCTACTAGGGAAGCTCATTAAAGACTCAGTGCCCAATGTTTTTGTTGAGGGTGAGTCATGTAGGGACCCTCTGCCTCTCATGTGCCAAATTTCCAGATTCTCAGAAGGAAAGCAGGTATTCAATGTAAGCTACATCCTTTGCACAAACAGTTTAGGTACCATGAGTCATTCTTATCAGGAAATGGTGGAAATACTCCCCAATCCAAGTTTTCAGAGGCCAGTTAGGTTACCTGTACAAGGAGGCCTTTCTAAGAATAGCAGCCTCAGGCCTGCTATGCTAATGCTTTTCTGCATACCTTCTCATTACCAAGAGCAGATACTGAAAGAGAACAGAGAGTAATTCTGTCCTACTATCATTCTTTCAACATTGAACAGTTGTATAAATAGAAAAGACAATATGAGGGCAAACTTTATCACTTTCCTCAAAAATCTTTTTTTTTTTTTTTCTGGACTTTTCTTCTATCCTTTAGTCAGCATCTCTACACTGATGAATCTACAAACTGCCATCTCCAATCAGATGTCTTTGATGAGTTCTAGACCAAGGTCTTCAGTATGCATTGAAAATGTTCTACCTACATTCATGTCCGAAAGGGTACCTCACACCCAATAAGCACCCAAATTTTCTTACTCTGATTTAAAAACAAGAACAAAAACTTTTTTTATTTAAATCATATCTACCGAAGTCACCAATTACACAGTCTAGAAATCACATTTAAAAATCTAAGAAAATCTACCCCCAAAAAGTTCTTGGTACTAATACATAAGTTTAGCAAGTCTCAGTATACAAGTATACAAAAGTTAATCATGTTCCTATATATATGAACAATTTAAAATTTGAAAAAAAAATGCCACATATAATGGCAACAAAATAAATTAAGCACTTAGATATAAATCTAACCAAATATGTGCAGGCTCTGCATGCTAAAATCTATAAAATACACAGATGGAAAATGAATTAAGGAATATCTAAATAAATGGAGAAATATGTTTATGGATTTAAAGATTCTATGTTGATTTATGTATCCAAAGCAATGTCAATCAAAATTCCAGCAAGTGTTTCATAGGTATCAACAAACTGATTCTGAAACTGTAGACTCACTCCCCAGGGAAACAAGTAAAACAAGTAAAAAGTATTTAGAAATAATCATTAAAGTCTCTGGAGATTGTCTTGAGGGCACATAGCAAATAAAACATTTATTCCAGGAAATCTACTAAAATTTGATAAGAACAGCAAGAGTCTGTGGTGCTTGAACCATGACCCACTAACTCCCTCCCATTCTCAACTCAGCCTGACAGAAGCTCCACTATGAGGATGCCCAGCCAAGAACACAGGGATCTCCTCCCCCCAGGTGTAAGTCAAGGACTATAGCATCTCCACAGGAGGTAGAGGCCAAGAGTGGCTCAGAGATTTTCCCCACCCCCTAGAGGTGGAAGAGGGAGGGGACAGTGGGAAGGTAGACCATAAAAGAGAGTTCCAATAGGTGAATTGGAATTTTAGTGCCATGGACCTGTTCTGAGTAGGAGAAAATCTGACTATGAATTTGGCAAAACCTACAGAACTCTGATCTCACTGTATGCAAATTTAAATGAAATCAATCAGAATTTGAGGGATCCCAAGATGGAATACAAACCATGATCAATGGAGCTATCCGTGTTATAATTTATGAAATACCTCACTGAAGAGGGTGGAGGAAAAAAGACATGACCTAAGTAACTTTTGGAAAATGTTACAAAACACTGTGAAAGAAAATTAAAAATGTAATTAAGTAGAGAGACATTCTGTGATCATGGATTGGAAGACTTTGTTGTTGAGATAGAAATGTTTCCTAAATTAATCCACAGATTTAAAATGATTTCTATTAAACTCCCAGGTGAAATTTTTACAGAAATTAAAAATATAATCTTGAAATTTATTGAAATGCAAAGAACACAGAATGGCCAAAACAATGTTTGAAAGATTAACAAAGTTGGAAATTTACACCTAATTTCAAAACTTACCACAAAGCAACAGTAATCAAGACATTGTGGTACTAACTTGACGATAGACATATAGCTCAATGGGATGGAATTGAGAATCCAGAAATAACACTGTAATTTATGGTCAATTGATTTTCAACAAAGATGGTACAACAATTCAAAGGAGAAAGAATAGTCTTTCAAAAAATGGTTCAGGAATAACTAAATACCTACATGTGAAAGAATGAAGTTGGACACGTACTTCACATCACATGTAAAAGTTTACTCAAAATGGGTCACAGACATAAATCTAAGAGCTATACCTATAAAACTATTAAGAGAAAACATAGGATTCAATATTGATAGCCTTAAAGTAGGCAGTAATTTCTGAGATGTGATCCAAAATTACAAAAAAAAAATAGATTGGACTTCATCAAAATTAAAACTTTTTTACTTCAAGGGACGCCATCAAGAAAGTGAATAGACAGCCTACAGAAAGGAATACATTTGCAAATTTTATATCTGAGAAGAGACTTGTATATAAAATAAATAACTCTTACAACTGAATAATAGAGACAATACAATTTTTTAAGTGGCAAAGGATCTGAATAGACATTTATTCAAAGAAGATATGCAAATGGCCAATAAGCACATGGAAATGTGTTCAAGATCATTAGCCATCAAGGAAATGCTAATCAAACCACAATGAGATATCACTTCACACATAGTAGGATCAAAATAATCAGAAAGATATTATTATTCATAATGTGTTGCCAAGGATATGGAGAAATCAGAACACTCACACACTGCTGATGAAATATATAAAATGATGCAGCCACTTTAGAAAACAGTTTGGCAGTTTCTCAAATGGTTAAACATAGAATTACCATATGACCTAGCAGTTACACTCTTAAATATATACTCCAAGAAATAAAAACATATGTCCACACAAAAACTTGTGCATGAATGTTCATAGTATTATTCACAATAGCCAAAAGTGGGAACAACCTTAATGTTCCCCACTGATGCATAGATAAAGAAATATACTGTATCCATACAAAAGAATATTATTTTCCAATAAAAGAAATAAAATACTAACACAACATAGATGAACCTTCAAAATACTATGCTAACTAAAAGAAGCCAGTCAGAAAAGACTGCATAAGATATGATTCTATTTATATAAAATGCTTATAATAGGCAGAGAAATGATTAGTGGTTGCCAAGTTTTGGCAGGAGGAAGGAATAGAGAGTGACTGTTAATGTGTATGGGGTTTCTTTTAAGGAGACAAAAATGTTCTAAAATTGGATTGTGGTAAAGATCTCACAACGCTGTGAATATACTAAAAATTGAATTGTACAGTTTAAATTGGTGAACTGTATGGTATTTTAATTATGTCTCAGTGGAACTGTTGAAAAATGATGCACAATTATATCCTAATTTTTCATCTACTTACACATTACCTCTATAGGTGGCATGACAATAGGTCCACCCTTAACATTTGTAAGCCTAGGACAGGAGTTAAAATGAAGTTCCATATACCATATATCAAAATATATAAAAGTTATAAACTGAGTGAACAAAACTTCTAGCTAAAATATGCTCTTTCACCCCGCCTTAACAAATGCATTTCCAAAAAGATAAGCATTTTTAAAAATAGGTAAAACAATTATTTTTGTATGACTGAAAGGGAAAGATGACCAAATTAAAGTAGTATTGTTTCTCTGAGTTTTTAGATACAACAACAATATTTGTATGCATATGAAATACTTATATGCAAGTACAGGTGAACATATATAACATGTAATTTTATATATATTCTATAAAATCTACTTTTTCTTGCTTTCATTTCTGCACAATCACCAATTACATGGCCATAATTAAAATATTCACATAATTTGTGTTCTAGTAACAGTAATAATTTAAAGAATTTTAAAAAATGTAATGATGTTCAAAACTCAAGGTGGATTAAAAACTTAAATGTAAGACTTGAAATCATAAAAATTCTAGAATAAATCTTGGAAAAACTTTTCTGGACATTGGCCTAGGCAAAGAATAAATAAGATGCCCAAAGCAAAGGCAACAAAACCAAAAATAGACAAATGGGACTTAATTAAGCTTAAAAGCTTCTCCACAGTAAAAGAAATAATCAAAAGAGTAAATAGACAACCAATAGAATGGGAGAAAATATTCGCAAAGTATGCATCTGACAAAGGACTAATATCGAGAATCTAAAATGAACTCAAACAACTCAACATGAAGAAAACATATAACCCCATTAAAAAAATAGGCAAATGACATGAACAGACATTTTTCAAAAGAAGATACACAAATGGCCAACAAACATATAAAAAAAGTTTGACATCACTAATCATCAGATAGATGCAAATTCAATCCACAGTGAGATACCACCTTGCCCTGGTCAGAATAGCCATTATTAAAAAGTCAAAAAACAATAGGTGTTGAACAGATGCAGTGAAAAGGGAATCATTATACAACATTGTTGGGAAGGTAAATTAGTACAATCTCTATGTAAAAAAGATTTCTCAAAGAACTGAAAATAGATTTACCATTTGATCTAGCAATCCCACTACTGGGTATCTACCTAAAGGAAAAGAAGTCATTATCAAAAAGATACCTGCACTTATATGTTTATCACAGCACAATTCACAATTGTAAGATATGGAGTCAATATAAGTGTCCACCAACTGATGAGTCAATAAAGAAAATGGTATACATATATATATATATCATATATCTATATAGATAGATAGATACATATACTATGTAATAGTACTCAGCCATAAAAAAGAATGAATTGATGTCTTTTGCAGCAACTTGGTGGAACTTGAGGCCATTATCCTAGGTGAAGTAATTCAGGAATGGAAAATCAAATACCACATGCTCTCACTTACAAGTGAGAGCTAAACTATGGGTACACATGGTCATATAGAGTAGAATAACAAACAGTGAAGACTCCAAAGATGGGAGGGGATGAGGGATAAAAAGTTACTTATTGGGTACAATATACACTATGAGTATATACACAATATACCCATATATAGATGGGTATACTAAATGCCCAGACCTCACAGCTACACAACATATACATGTAACAAAACTGCACTGGCACCCTCTAAGTACATTGAAAGAGAAAAAATTAAATATGTTTTAAACTGTCTGAAATTCTAGTATTCTATACCTATTTAGTTGTCAAGGCATTTAGGGTTACAGTGCATTCTATGATGGCTGACTCCATATTTCAAGTGGCAGAGCTTTCCATATGTTCCTTAGTAAAGTTTTTGTGGGAGTTCATGCTTTGTAGGACCCTCTAAAGGACCATCCTCTTCCCTGTCTCTAAGTACAGTACTAAATGATTAGGCATATGGGTCAGTGTATTAGTGTTCAGTTGTTGCTGTATCAAATTATTGCAAACTTGATGGCTTAAAATAGCACAAATTTATTATCTTATATTCTGTAGGTTAGAGATCTGACCCTGGTATCCCTGGACCAAAATCAAGGTATTGGCAAGGCTGCATTCTTCCTGGAGACCCTAGGAGGAAAGCTGTTTCCTTGCTTTTTCCAGTTTATAGAGACTGCCTACATTCCTTGGCTCCTGGATCCCCTTCCTACATTTTCAAAGCTAGCAATGTAACATTTCTCTGACCCTGCTTCTGTCATTCCATCTCTTTCTCTGATCTTCTCTTCTGCTTCCCTTTTCCATATTTAAGAACCCCTGTGATTCCACTGCATTGCTATAAACCAGGATAATCTCCTTATCTTAAAGCCAGCTGATTAGTACCTGCAACCTTAATTCCCCATTTGCCATTTAACCTAATATATACACAGGTTCCAGGGTTCATGATGTGGACATGCTGAAGGAGCCATTATTTTGCCTATAATAGGGGAAAAAATAACCCCCTTAGGTTCTTAGTCAAAAAACGGACCCCTGTTACAAAAGACAAATTAACAAGAGAAAAACGAACAGAAATGTATTAACATATATATCTCATATACACACGGAAAAGACCCAGAGAGTAAGTAGTTCTCAGAAAGAGGTGACTTTGAATTCCAGCTTACAGATTGCATCTTCAACAAAAAACAGTAAATTTTTAGAGAAGTGACAAGAAAAAGGAAAAGGATTTGGTCTCTATGGACAGCAACTTAGGGGAAGGCAAATAATTGACAGATAATTAGTTAGTAAAGGTAACTAATGAGTTGGTTGGCTAGTTAGTAAAGCTTGTTAATGCAGATTTCTCTGATATCATCCCCAGGCAGAGAAGGGTCTAAAGCTGTCTTCAGTGGTTAACATTTACTCTCACTGGTAGAATAGGGGAGTATGGGTTTAGGATACCTGTTGTCTTTGTACATCTATGTCCTGCTTTTAGGCAAATAGAAGGAGAGCAGAGAGCTTTCCTGCATCTGCTGTTTCTTAATTATCTTTGGCTCAATAATCTTTTACATTTGGGGGAGGGAGGCACATTCTGGTCTCCCACACTACCATAGTCAGAGTAATCTAAATTATGCTGTGATAACAAATAAACAAAAACTCCAAACTTTTAAGGCTGTATAATAACAAAAATTTATTTCCTAACTGTGCTACATGTCCCTCTCAGATCAGCAAAGAGGTCTCTGCTCATTGTGTTTAACGAAAGGCCCAGGCTGACAAAGCTGTTGCCATCTTGAACATAGCTGCTTGATACACCAGAGAGAATAAAGAACTCTGCAGGGTCACCTACTAGCAATTGAGTGCTTGGACCAAAAACCAGCATGTATCACATCTGCTCAGAACATATTGTTCAAAACTTATCCCATGACTCCACCCCACCTCAGAGACTTTAGCCAGAGTAATCCCATTTTGTGCCTTAAAAGTAAAAAAATCCCACTGATAATCATATGAAGTTGAAGTCCGCTTGTTCCAAACATATACATATACAAACATATACAATTGCTGGATAAATAAATAAAACAAAATGCAATTGAGAGCTGAGCTTGCAAAAATAAAGTGAAATCTCTACATGCCAGGTATTGCTGCTACTGTTTGAATGGGAGAGAGGAGAAAAGAATGTTTAATTAGAACCAATAAATACTAAGGGGTTGAAGTTTAATATCCTCATAGGGAGGTAAGACCAGGCCACAGCCAGAAGTGCAAGAGGAACTGAGATTTCTGCATAATGCCAGGATTCCTAAAAGGATCATTTGCAAAAATAAGAACCAAAGGGAAAATTCTATCCATTGAATAACAACGAGCACACGTTTCTACCCATGCTGTAGAGGAAGGGCAGAAGCATCCCTGAAGAAATTCAGCCCAGCAGCATGTTAAATTCTACCACACTAACTATGGATTTGATTTTTTTTCCTTTAATGTCTATACATATGTCTTTGAAGTTTTATTGTTATACACATTCTTATCAAAAATTGATATCATGATGTGTTCATTCTTTTCTTATTATGAACTGTTTCCCTTTATCTCTAGTAGTACTTCTTGTCTTAAAAAGTGCCTTATTTGCGATTAATGTAGCTACACCAGCATCTTTGGCTAGTGTTTATTTAGTACCAATTTTTCATACTCTATTTTCTACTTTTCTTTAACCTTAGATCTTAATTTTGTCTCTTTTAAGCAACATGTAATTAGCTGTATTTTTTCAATTGTAATACCTGGTAAACATTTGTGTGTGAAAAAAGGACACTGTCATCATGTTAAAATCCACACAAAAAACTAGGAGACATTATTACAACATATATAATAGGCAATGTATAGAAGTCTCACAAATCAAAAAAGAAACAAATACCCTAGTGAGAAAATGAGCAAAGTAAACAAACAGGTAATACACTGAAGATATAATTCAAATGACCAACAAGCAAAAGTCAGGTAGCCTCAGTAGTAATCAAGGAAATGCAAATTAAATCCACAATGAAATATCATCACACAACTGTCAAGGTGACAATCATTTTCTAAAAATCTGTTAATATCCAGGGCAGGTGAGGCTGGTGAGACGAATGCAGTGCCGATGGAGTATAAACCAGTACAATTACTTTGGAAAGCACTGTGAAAATACCGAAGAAATTTGTAGGCGCGCATACTCTGTGAATTAATTGTGTTACCCATTCTAGAGAAATTCCAAGACACTCATAAGTGAGCATGGAATAGGAGTTTTACTATTTCATTTCTTATAGTCTGGAATTTGAAACAAAATAATTATCTATCAATATGGAAGTGGGTAAACAGTGGATAAATGAATGGAATATAGTAGTTGAAATTTGGAGAACCGTACCAAAATGCATCAATGCATCAACATGGATAAATCTCAAAAAATTGTTGTAAGTGAAAGAAAAATAAGTTCCAAAAGCATTAGGGCCATATGGCACTATTTATGTACATTTTAAAAACACTTAAAACAATTCTTTATATTGTTTGAAGATACATAAATATGTTATAAAAGTACCGATTTGACCACTCACCAACTTAAGAAAACTGGTTGAATCTGGGCAGGAATAAGGGTAAGAAATTAAGTTTTTGCTTTAGGTACATGTGCAAAAGTTTGTTAATTTTCTTTGAGGGGGAAGAATACCTCAAGAAAATATAGTAAATCAATAGTAACTTTTAGATTTAAATGAGGTGTCCATGGAAGAAAGAATATTATTTTATTTACTTTTATGAATGTTTAAAATATTTTATAATTAAATGTTTTTTAAAAAATAAAATACTTCTTGGCATTAATGGGTTTCAGAATGAACTACAAATAAAAAATGGACCAATTTTTCAGCTAACCTAGCAGACATAACTGTATATAGAAAAATA
Source organism: Cheirogaleus medius (assembly GCA_008086735.1). Classification (NCBI taxonomy): domain Eukaryota; kingdom Metazoa; phylum Chordata; class Mammalia; order Primates; family Cheirogaleidae; genus Cheirogaleus; species Cheirogaleus medius. Next base: position 12,361,955 of record VBSM01001562.1, read on the forward strand.
AATTTCAAGTTTGACCTGAAAATTTATACACTGCAAAGAAATTGATGCTATGTCGAAATTTTGTACTCATTTCACTGCTATTTTAGAGATACCTGATGGAGGTTCCTCTAACATGTAATTGTGCAAATGTACAATTAGACATTTAGACAAATAAAACGGAACTCCCCCCTCCCCCAAAGGCTCAGCTTAAAAGCATAAGTAAGGGCATTCAGGCACTAAAATTGAAAATATTGCTTGAGTTAGTCAACAAATTTGTCATAAAGATTTTAAGCCACTGATACAATCTGGGAAATAGTCATCATTGAATAGAGTCTGTTTTAGAAAAACAGCAAGCCTGAAAAACTGCAGAAATAAATTTTTTTTCTAAAATTAAATGCAGGTGGAATTTGTCTCATAATTCCTCTTGCAAAAATTATTAAGCAACCTAACAATGTTTCCAATGGCCATTTTTGAAAGCAAATATTTGTTTTATAGACTCTCAACTCCAATACTAAAAGTCAATGTGATCACAAGTATTTCATCTTCCTCTTACAATGTTTCCCGTGTTCTTTTACTTATAGGTCATCAAAATTTAAAGAATTTTCCAGAATGAGATAAGAGTCTTTCCTGTGAGTTGCCATAAAACACTGTACTTTCCTAATCACAGCCTTTACCTCACTACAATGTCCTGTTTATTTCTGTGCACTTGCCCTAATCTTCTGTCGTACTTAGATTGGTCACTTTTCATTCCAGTGCCTAGCACAGCACCAGTCATATAGTTTGCGCTCTAATAGTCATTGATTTATTCTTTCCTCCATTCTTCCATCTATTTATTTTCCATAGTCTGTATTCTCTATTTCCTTTATCTCAGTTCTTTCTAGCCAGGAAGGAAATCAATACATTGTAAATATGGTAAAATAATAATATATTTCTTAAAAGGTTAATTTATGGCCCCAATTGTCTTCTTCCTTCATTTTTTGCCTTCTGGTCACTTCATACATTCAGATGAAGTGGAATAAGGAATGGAGTTCAAATTCCAAACCAAAGCACTAGCAATGGGGCACACATCTGGGAACTTCCAAAAGTATCCACTTCAGCACACATTCAGACACACGTCTAAAGGAAAATATAGTTTTTCTATGCCTAGAAACCCACACAAAATCCACTTCGGCTTGAAATATTCAGATTACTAATGAGGTAAGGTTTTTATTTGATTGAGTTACCTGGAATTGAGCCACAACCATTTTCTATTTCAAACACATAGGCAGAGACTTGTACTTACTCTCCATGCTCGTTTTCAGTAGGGTATTTCCAGAGTCCCTGTAATAGAAGTTGCTGAGATAGCAGGAGTTTCAGCAGAGTAATCAGGCATAGGCCAGACGAGTGCATTCTTTGGGAGACATCAGGAGACATGACTTGAACAGCCAGTGCACACTTTCATATACTCGGGAGCGTGAACTGTTGTAAAACTTTGGCAGGCAAGTACTCTTGAGCCTCACGGCACTTGGCCAAATGTAGCAGGATTCTGAATCAGCAACAATGTGAGAAAAGCAAACTTTTTTTTTTTCTCATTTGGGCTCCTGTGTCAAAATCTGGACAGTCCTCTAGGATAAGGCCAGCAATTTCAGTGGCATATGTCTAAGCTAATTCTGATCTTTCAAATACCACTTAAAGTTATGGGGCAGTATCAGTAGAAATCTAACCTCTCAAGGACACATGCATAGGAAAGCAGATGGCTGGCAACAGACTGTTTAATCCCAAATCAAATAAAAGAATCAGCACTTCAGGATGACTGCTTATATAGACACTTTTGTCAGATAGTGTGGCTGAGAGCTACACTTCCAACACAATAAGCTTAGTAAAGAGTTTGCCATACACTGAATGATCAATGGCAAATTCTTTCAGCTTATACAGCAAACAGTGAGCTGTAGAGAGAATAATAGACACAATCCCAGACTGACATGAATTTACATTAAAAGATAACAAGACATTAAGCTTTTGGTATCTAAAGCCGTATTTGTTGTTTATTGTTTTCATTTCTTCATACATACTGTAGGAAATCTGACGGAAGTTTGAAGACGGGGCATATCCTTTCTTGATTTAACATAATTGAAGGACGTTTTTGTGAAGATAGCAGGGAGAATGCTTCCTAATAGCCACTTCTGGTTTAAATCATCTGTGTAAATCCTCCTATCTGGGGAAATAAACCAGTAGCAGTGCGTATCCTGGTAGGTGAAGCTTTCCTTTGGTTTCTAGAGCCGTGGTTTGCTCACCTTTTTAAGGGAAAGGTCTAAAATGTACATAGAGTGAGATGACAGCATAGGACAACTTTCCCCAAAATGTGGTGTCCATGTTATACTAAAAAAAAAAAAAAGTGCAGGATTACATGGTCAAGTAAATTTTAGAAACATTGTCTTTAAAAATACTTAACAAGATTCATGTTCTCACTGGATTTCTCAGAACTTTGAGTAAGCTGGTGTGAATTTTATATTGTATGTATTATATGTGGCATTTGCAAAGTTATTTGAGCACAGAATTATATGTGTATATATATCTGTGCATGTGTAAAATATCTGAAGAGACTAAAGTTCCGTGGAATGCGGAACTTGAAATGTTGACAATCGTTTGTACGCTTAACAAACAGTGGCTTTACTTTTCTATATGCTCATTTTGAAGTTAAGCCATTTTCTTTCCTGTGTTTTAGACCTGGCAATAGATATGTGGACTTTATAGCAACCTAGTAGTTGAGATGGAAGAAGAAAGATATGGAGGCAAGAATGTGGAAGATTGCAATAGTTGAAGCAGAAATAAAAGAAAATAAAAGAAAGTAGATTGGGGTCTTGGTGGTAGGAACCAAAAAAGGAGAAACTGGCTTTTCAAACATTATAAAAGAAAGAAATGGCAGGACATAGAAAGGTCCTAGACACAAGGTAGAAAGAGAGATAATCAAAGATGGACTCAAGGTTGTAACCCTGGGTGATAGGAGCGTTGTCGTGCTGCTAGCAATAATGGAAAGTAGAAGGGGAAAAATGATAAGCCTGGCCTATTATTATGGCATTTTTAACTGTAGGGACACAATAAAGTAGGTTTTTATATATAAAGGAAAAAATGCAAAATAAAATAAGAATTTATAAAATGTAAAGATATTAAACATTTCTCACTAAAGTGTCAAAAATACCCTCTAAAATAGCATTTTATTTTTAGTAGGTACATGTATAGCTCATTGCTGTGGCATGTGTTTGTGTTCTCCCTCAACACTATTCACTGGCATTTTAGTTCTCTCAATAACATAAAGACACACACATTGTGTATAATATGTATTAAAGGTATATATCTTTATAATTACCTATGCTTAAATACAAATATTAATATGTATTACAAATATATTTTATTGACAAAAAATACATTTGACCCACAAATGCAAATTGTCCTACCTGGGAAAGCAAAAAGGTGTTCTTGGAAAAAAAAAATCTGAAAATTTAACACTGTCAGAGTTCTGATTCAATTTGCTAGTCTAATACAGATGAGGATGACAAATAAAAAGTCTTTATTTGCTTGAAAAGCCTCAGAGGTTTTTCAATACCATTGAAATGCTGTCCTCAACTCAAGTACTTTTCATATATCAGAGAAGTGGCAAATTTAACAAAGCCTGCATTATTGTTTTGTATTCCTATTCTAAATAAAATGCTTCAGTAAGTAAACATGAGTATTCAATAATACTGCAATTGGAGACAATGAAAAAGGTCCCTGTTTCATAATATATTGATAAGTAAGTCATTTTTAAAGAAACAAACTGTATTATTGAACACTGAAAGGCTAAACCAGTCATAAAATAGAAACTACTTAAGTACCTTTGTTTATTTTCTGTAACAATCCAGAAAAAATATTTTATAAACTATATAAACATATATTTTAAAAATTATAGGAATTTTGTATAGATAATTTAATATTAAAACACATATAAAGAGAAAATCCAAACTATAACTACTAGAGCAATTTTTAACTATCTCCAAGCAATGATCCCCATATAACAGAAAGAAAAAGGCAAAGTAACAAAATATTTGGAAACAATTTCGGAAAACCCAAATCAAGAAATTGCATTTCATGTTAAAAATTGTACCTTTATTATGTCTTTAATAATCAAACCTGCACAAGTAATTAATAATTTGGCTGGATCCTGGGAAAATTTTACCTTGCTATACAATAGTCATTAAGAGCACAGCCCATGATTAAACAGACATTGGTTTATGTTCTTGCTATGTGGCATGTTAGCAGTATCAACTTGTGCATGTTTTATAGTCATTTTGTGCCCTGATTTTCTCAGTTTAAAAAAAAATGGGAAGGATAATAATGGCACCTTGATATATGCAAAAGTTTAACCCAGTGCCTGCCAGATAGTCAATATTCAATAAACATTAAATATTTTATCATAATGATTTATAAATATTATGCAAGGATATCTTCTTACAAATAGATTGTGTCTGCTACCCAAATACCAAAACTCTTCTTAACATCTGATTCAACACGTAAATCCTTAAAAATAAGCTTAAAGTACGTATAATAAAATGTTTTGATCTCACATCTTCAGCTGCAACTTGATGATAAGTATACAGTATGGGGTAAAATGTCAAGAAACATTCATATTAGTCAAACTAGTTGATACTGGAATATTTTTCAATTTAAAATGTGGTAATTTCAGAAGTTGCAAGTAGGAGAGTATTATTTCTGCTTTATAATATGTGTTCCTAACAGACAAAGGCTGCAGCTCTAGTCAACTAAACAGAGATGGGTAATAATATTTATTAACTGCAATTTTATCAAATACCTTCTAATAATTAGCTCATTTCAAGCTCTCGGTACCTCAAAGGTTGTATTTTATGCATGCATCCAAAACAGTACTATTTTTATGGCTTAAGGACTAGACACCAGCCCCAGACCATGACCCTGACATTTGCCTGTTGGATAATCTAGGGCAAGTTATTTAACCTCTCTGTAAAATAGGGAAAATAATAACACTGGTCACATAAATTTTCTTTGTGTGTGTGTGTTCGTGCATGCATATGTACATGCATGTATAAAATGAGTCAATTCATAATAAAGGATTTAGAACAATGTCTAGAACTCAGGAAGTTATCAACATATAATAATGGCCAACACTTGTAGAGCACTTGCTCAAGGTCACCAAGCCAGTAAGCATTGGAGTAGGAATCCAACCTAGGTCAAAATCAGCGATTGTAATATGTCCGACTGACTAGGAATTGTCTTAGTCTTCCTGCTTCCCACACCTACAGCTTCTATGGTCCTCAATTACTTCATGTACAAAGTGAGGGCATTTTATTATCAGATGTGGTAGTGATGGCAGCCACCTAATCCTGCCCTCTGCATACCTCACACCCTACCAAAAATGTTACCAAATAGTTTCACTCCATAGGGATTCTTTGCTGATCTTGAACTGGATCTCTGAAATACTTGTCAGCTCAGTACATTAGGCAGCCACTAACCATTAATTCAACAAATACTGACTACATGCAAATCTCTGGCATTTTTTCTTTTATATAAATCTTTTATTTTAGAATTGTTTAAGACTTACAGAAGAAATTGCAGACAGTATGTGTTCCCTAGTTTCTCCTATTATTCACATAATACATTATTATGATACATTTGTTACAACACAAATATTGATACATTATTATGAACTAAAACTTATAATTTATTCAGATTTCTGTATATTTTACATGATGTCCCCTCTCTATTTTAAGAACCAACCCAGGACACCACATTACATTTAGGTGTCATGTGTTCTTGGGCTCCTCTTGACCATGAAAATTTCTCAGACTTTCTTTGTTTATGATGACCTAAACAGTTTTGAAGAGTGCTGGTCAGGTATTTTACAGAAAAACTCTGAATTAGGATTTGTCTGATATTTTCCTCATGATTAGATTGGCGTTTTATGTTTGGGGGAGAAAGACCACATAGGTAAAGTGCCATTTTTATGACATCATATCAATAGTACATGTATCATCAACATGATTTATTGCTGTTGATATTAATCTTAATTACCTGACTGAGGTAGTGTTTGTCAGATTTCTCCACTGTAAAATTATTCTTCTTTTACCCTTTCCATACTCTACTCTTTGAAATGAAATAACCATGCACAGCTCACCTTAAAAGAGGTGGGAGTTATGCTTCACTCCCTTGAAGGCAATAATTTAATGCAAAAATTACTTGAAGTTCTTCTGCATAGGAGATTTGGCTATTCTCCTTCACTGATTTATTTATTCAATCATTCATTTATATCAGTACAAATCTATTTACACTTTGGGTTATAATCCAATATACTTTATTTTGTTGCTGAAATTAGATTAAGTTTGGTTTTCAAAAACTCAGCTAGTTCCTGTATCCCTTTGACATATACCCATCATTGTGTGGTTTTGAGGGGTTGTTTTTATTTAAGCACTCCCATACTTTCTTTTACCACAAGATCCTCTAGACTTAATTTGCATATATCATGCCCCAATCCTAGAATCACCCATTCCTCCAAAAATCCAGGTTCCATTTATTGGAGATTAGTATGAGAAACCAAGTCTAGGTGCTAGATGTACTTATTGATACTAGAATGTCATCTCCTCTAGCTCCCCTCAGTTAACAGAGAAAGGAATAAATATGTGTCTACTAACCAAAGTATATACAAATATCAATAAATGTTTCTCTGTGTAACCATCTATATATATAGTAAACTAAACATGAGTTCACACTAATGTTCTAACTCTAAGCCATTATCACATAATCATTCTATCCTTCTCCCAGTGATTATCGGTAACTTTCCATTAAAACAGTGAGAAACCTGGCTGTCACCATCTGCCATCCAGTAATTAGTTGTAAGTTTTCATACTTTAGCCATTGTAATAAGTGTGTAATGATAGCTTATTATCTTGTTATATCTTATTATATTATATCTATGCTATACATATGTCAGAATTTCCCTCCTTTTAAAGGCTGAATAATATTCCACTATACATATATACCACATTTGCTTCTATTCACTTAGGATAGGCACTTTGATTACTTTGATGTCTTAGCTATTGTGAATAATATTGCTATGAACATGAGTGTGCAAATATATCTTTGAGACCCTGCTTTCAATCTTTTGGTATATATACCCAGAAGAGGAATTGCTGGATAATGTAGATATAAAAATTCTATTCTTAATTTTTGGAGGAACCATCACACTTTTCCACAGTGGCTGCATTTTACATTCCCATCAACAATGAAAATGGGTTCCAATTTTTCCACATCCTTGATAATACTTATTATTTTTTGTTTTGTTCTTAATAGTAGCCATACTAATGGGTGTGAAGTGGTATCTCACTGTAGTTTTGATTTGTATTTCCCTAACGATTAGTGAACAGCATCTTTTCATGTGCTTGTTGGCCTATTATATATCTTCTTTAGAGAAATGTCTATTTAAGTCCTTTGCCCATTTTGAATTGGGTCGTCTACTTTTTTATTGTTGAGTTTTAGTCATTCTGTCTATTTCATGGCTATTTAACCCGATATTAGATGTATTATTCGCAAATATTTTTTCCTATTCTGTGGATTGCCTTTTACTCTGTTAACAAATGTTTTTCAGTGCACAAAATTTTTAAATTTTCTTTAAGTTCAATTTGTCTACTTTCTTCTTTTGTTGCCTATGCCTTTGGTGTCATATCAAAAAAATCATTGCTAAATCAAATGTCATGAAGCATTTGCCCTGTATTGTTATCTAAGAGGTTTTTTTAAATAGTTTTAAGTATTACTCTTATGATTTTGATCCACTTTAGTTAATTTTTGTATATGATGTTAGGTAAAGGTCCAACCTTATTTTTTTGCATATGGATATCCAGTTTTCTCAGCATCATTTGTTGAAAAGCTTGTCCTATCCCAATTTAATAGTCTTGGGTCCCTTGTCAAAACTCATTTGACATATCTGTGAGTATTTATTTCTGGACTCTCTACTCTATTCCACTAATCTCTCTGTCTTTACAACAGTAACACACTGTTTTGATTACTATAGCTTTATGGTAATGCTTGAAAAATCAGGAAGTGTGAGTCTTCCAGCTCTTTTTTCTCCTTTTTCAAGATTGTTTTGACTATTCAGGATCCCTTGAAGTTTCATGCAAATTCTAGTTTGGGTTTTTCTATTTCTGCAAAAACCATCCTTGGGATTTTGATAGTGATTGTTTGAATTTGTAGAGTGTTTTGGGTAGTATTAAATCTCAACATATTAAGGCTTCTAATCCATGAGTATGAGATGTGTTTCCATTGTGTGGTAGAATACACCAGTGAAGGCACCAGGTCCAGGACTTGTCTTTGTTAGGAGACTTTTGATTAGTGATTAATCTCCTTAATAGATCTATTTAGATTTTTTCTATTTTCTATTTCTTTATGATTTAGTCCCAAGAAATTCATCCATTTCATTGAGATTATATTAATATATTTGTTGGCATGCAATTGTTCATAGGACTCACTTATACTCCTTTTAATTCCTGTAGTATCAGTAGCAATGGCCTCATTTTTATTTCTGACTTCAGTCATTTGAGTCCTCTCTGTTTCTTTCTTAGTCCATCTAGCTGTCTATCACTTTTGTTGATCTCTTTAAAGAGCCAACTTTCAGTTTCATATTCTCAAATGTTCCTCTATTCTCTATGCTGTTCATATCTGCTCTAATCTTTATTTTTCCTTCCTTCTTCTAGTTTTGGGTTTAGTTTTTTCTTCTTTTCCTACTTTCTTAGGTTGTAAAGTTAGGTTTTTAATTTCAGATCTTTCTTATTTTTTAATTTAAGTGTTTATAGCTATAAATTTCCCCCATGGCACTGCTTTTGCTTCATTCTATAAGTTTTGATATGTTGTATATTCATTTTTATTTGTCCCTAAGTATTTTCTAATTTCCCTTGTAATTTCTTTTTTGACCCATTGGTTGTTTAAGAGTGTACTGTTTAATTTCCACAAATTTGGAAATTCTCCAGTTTTACTTTTGTTATTGGTTTCTAACTTCATCATGTTGTGGTCAGTCAGGATACTTTGTATGATATCCATCATTTTAAATACATCGGGACTTAATTTGTGGCCTAACATATGGTCTATCCTGAAAAATGCTCCAGTGTACTTGAGAAGACTGTATATGCTATTATTGTTGGATAGTATTCTGTATATATTAGATCTAGTTGGTTTATTGTGTTGTCTAAATCCTGTGCTTCTGTGGTTATTTTCTGTCTAGTTGTTCTATACATTATTAAAAGTGGCATGCTGAAGTCTTCAATTATTATTGCAGAACTCTTTATTTCTCCCTTCAATTCTTTCAGTTTTTGCTTCATATATTTTGATGGTCTGTAATTAGGTGTGCAAATGCTTATAATTGTATCTTCTCACTATATTAAACCTTCTATTAATAGATAATGTCCTTCTTTATTTCTTATTAACTTTTTTGAATTAAAGTCTTTTTTACCTGAAATTCTTATTCTCTTTTGGTTACTATTTGCATGGAATATCTTCTTCTATCCTTTTACTTTCAATCTATTTGCACCTTTGAATCTAAAGTGAGTCTCTTCCAGACATCATTTACATTTAAGGCAATTACTGATAAGGAGAGACTTAGCTTTGTCATTTTGATATTTGTTTTCTATATGCCTTATAGCTTCTGTTTTCCTTCATTTCCTGCATTGCTACCTCATTTTGTGTTCAGTTGACTTCAATAGGGAAATGTTTAAATTCCTTTTTCATTTCCTTTGTGTATATTATATAGATATTTTCTTTGTGTTTACTATGAGGATTACATTTAATATCCACAGTTATAATGCTAATTTTTATTTATAACAGCTTAACTTTAATATATATAAAAACTTTTCCTTTACAGCTCTATCCCCAACTCTTTTGGTTGTTGATATCACATAATTACATCTTTATACATTGTGTGTCCAAAAATATAAATTCATAATTCTTCTCAATACATTAGTCTCTTAAGCTATATAGAAAATAAAATGTAGAGTTTCAAATCAAAGTTATAGCAATACTAACTTTTAGACTAATAGTTTTTTAATGCATTAGTGTCTTAAATCATGCAGAAATCAAAAAGTGGAGTCACAAACCATTGCTACAGTTGTATTAATTTTATAATTGCCTATCTGTACATTTATTGAGATCTTCGTTTCTTCATATGGCTTCCAGTTACTGTCTAGTGTCCTTTCATGTCACACTGCAGGACTCCTTTGAGCATTTCTTTTCAGAGGAGAGGCAAATACCAGATTCTTGGTTGACAGTTTGTTTTGTTTTTTAGCACTTCGATTATGTCAACATAGTACCTTATGGCCTCCAAACTTTCTAATGAGAAATCTGCTGATAATCTTATTGAGGATCCAGTGTATATGATGAGTCATTTTTCTCTTCCTTCTTTCAGGACTGTCTTGTGGTGTTTGACTTTTGAAAATTTGACTATAATGTGCTTTTGAGTGAGTCTCTGTGACTTCATCTTACATGGAGTTTGTTGAGTTTCTTGGATGTTTATATTCATGCATATCATCAGATTTGGGAAGTATTCAGTGATTATGTATTCAAATACTCTCTCTTCTCCTTTCTCTCTCTTTTTCTCCTGGGAATTCCAAACTGTGTATTTTGGTCTGCTTAATGTTGTCTCACAGGTTCCCTAGGTTCTGTTCACTTTTCCTCAATATTTTTCTGTCTGCTCCTCAGACTCAATATTTTCCATTGTGCTATCCTCACATTCACTGATTTTTTTCTTATGCCTACTCCAATATCCCTTTAATACCTCTACTAAGTTTTTCATTTCATTTATTGTACTTTGGATTTCTTCTTGGTTTCTTTTTAGGTTTTTTATCTCTTTATTGACATTTCCATCTTGTGCGTACATTGTTTCTTGACTTTCTTCACATCTTTCTTTAATGCTGAACATCCTCAAAACAATTGTGTTAAACATTTTGTTCAGTAGCTCTCCCATCAGATTTTTTCCATGGACAGGTTTTTTTTTTATTTATTTTTCCTTTGAATAAGCCATACTTGCTTATTTCGTTGTATGCTTTGTGATATTAATGTTGAAAACTGGACATTTGAATCTAATAATGTCATAACTCTGGAAATCAGATTCTCCTCCTTCCCCCAGGGTTTACTGTTTTTTGTTATTATTGTTGTTTATTTTTGTATTTTTTGGTTGACATAAGCTGTCTCTGTGCCAAGGAACAACCTCAGGTTGTGAACTTAAAGACTTCCCAGGTCATCTCTGAGCCTTCCCCTGGGCATGCATGGCCACTTTTATTTTTTTTTTTTTGAGACAAAGTCTTACTCTGTTGCCCAGGCTAGGGTGAGTGCCGTGGCATCAGCCTAGCTCACAGCAACCTCAAGCTCCTGGGCTCAAGCAATCCTTCTGCCTCAGCCTCCCGAGTAGCTGGGACTACAGGCATGCGCCACCATGCCCGGCTAATTTTTTCTATATATTTTTTAGTTGGCCATTTAATTTCTTTCTATTTTTAGTAGAGACGGAGTCTCGCTCTTGGTCAGGCTGGTTTCGAACTCCTGACCTTGAGCTATCCACCCGCCTCGGCCTCCCAGAGTGCTAGGATTACAGGCGTGAGTGCATGGCCACTTTTAAATTTTCTCTGTATATACAGTCAGTTTTTAATGTACTTATCTTTAATGTCTAGCTCCCAAAAGGGGAAAAACGAAAAGGGGTAGAGAAAGGTGCTGGCAGATAAGGTCCCCTGGAAGTCACTTTTGACAGAGGAATGGGAGCTTACACCAATGGAGGAGGTACAACAAAAATGGTCATCTGCCTTTTGTCTATACCTCTGTGATTAGAAAGTGACTATCAGTGATCAAAGTACAGATCTCCAATATTTGAAGGACAGAGTCCTTTTTTGTCCGCCCTGCCTCCCACAAGTTGTGTACAGGTTGCTCCTAGAAGGTGTGCCCAGCTGCCTGCCACAGGTCCGGGGGTTGGGTAGTTGCTACTGTGCTAAAAGCTGCAGTTGACGGAAATTAATTGCAGTTTACCATCTAGGCCTTCCCTTGGAAGTTGCAAATGTTTAGTGGACTCCAGAGTTTCAAAGTAGATACATGAGACAGACTTTGCCTGTGTAATTGCAATCGTTGTCTAGGTGGGGGACAGATTCCTGTTGTTTTCTACACTACTGTATTCCCAGAATCCTCCTTGAGGTTTTTTTAGGTGGGAGAGGTTTTTTTCCAAGAGTTTTCTACATAGACAATTATATCATCTTAAAATAAAGACAGGTTCATTTCTTCCTTACCAATATGTATACATTTAATTTTCTTTTCTTGTCTTGTTGCACTAATAGGACTCCCAGTACAATTCTGAGTAGGAAAGGTCATAGAAGCTATCCTTGCCTTGTTCTTTATCTTAAAAGAAAAGCCTACTGTTTCTCACCATTAAGTATGATATTAGATGTGAGTTCGTCATAGTTTTTTTTTATCAAATTGAGGAAATTTTTTTAATCGTTTGCTGGGAGTTTTTATTATGAACAGGTAATAGATTTTTTTCAAATGCTTTTTTTCATCAATTGATATGATGATATGAATTTCTTTCTTAGCTTACTGATGTAGGTTATTCCGATTTATTTTCAAATGTTGAACCAGCTTTGTATACCTGAAACAAGTTTCATGTGGTCATGGCCTGTAATTTTTATTATACAATGTTAAATTTGATTTGTTCATATTTTAATGAAAAATTTTACATCTGTATTAATGAGTGATACTATTTTATAGTTTTCCTTTCTTGCAACATCTTTCTCTAGTTTTGGTATTAGTATAATGCTAGACTAATAGAATAAATTAGGAAGTGTTCTCTCTCCTATTTTTTGGAAGAGACTGTAAGGAATTGATATAATATCAATCTAAAATATTTGCTAGAAATCTCATTGAAATTATCTAGGTCTAGTTCTTTGTTTTTTGGAAGAATGTTATTAAATATTAATTTGATTTCTTTAATATATACAAGCCTATTTGGATTATATATTTCTTCTTATTTGATATTGAGTAGTTTATTACTTAAGGAGTTGGTTTATTTCATCTAGTTATCAATTTAGTGAACACAGAGTTGTTCAGAATATCCCTGTATTATCCTTTAATGTTCATGGAATCCATAGTGATGATATTACTTATGTTTATGATATTGGTAAATTGTGTCTACTCTCTTTTTATCTTGATTAGATTAGCTAGAAATTTAACTTTATATATATATATATTTTATTCAAAGAACCGGCCTTTGATTTTGTTGACTAACTCTATTACTTTCCTGTTTTCAATGTCATTGATTGCTGCTCTAATTCGTATTATTTTTTTTCATATGCTTCATCTAGGCTTCCATTCTTCTTCTTACTCTAGTTTCCTAAGGTGGTAATGTAGGCTATTAATTTTAGAGTTTTATTCTTTTCTAATAAGAATTTTAATAGTAAAAATTGTTTCTAAGGACAGCTTTTGTTGCAAACTACAAATTTGATAAGTTGTAGTTACATTTAGTTCAAAATATATTTTTAATTTCTCTTGAGACTTTTTATTTGACCCATGTGTTATTTAGAAACATGTTGTTTACTAATAGTTGGGAGATCTTTTCCCTGCTACTTTTCTGTCATTGATTTTAGTTTAAGTCTATTGTGGTCTTAAAAAATACTTTGTTTCTTTTCTATTACTTTAAATGTGTTTAAATAGATGTATTCAGTGGCCTAGAATGTGGTCTATTTGCTGAATATTTCATGTGTACTTGAGAAGACTGCATATTCTGCTGTTGTTGGATGGAGTATTCTATAAAAGTCAATTAGATCCAACTGATAGATAATGCTTTCAGGTCAAGAATATCTTTCCTAATTTATTGCCATCTAGATCAATCAAATACCAACAGGGGAGGAGTCTGAAGTTTCCAACTACTAAAACTACAATAATAAGGTCATCTATATATTCCTTTAGTTCTATTAATTTTTGCCTCATGTATTATAATGCTCTAATGTTAGGTACAAATACATATTGTTATTCCTCCTTGGAAATAAACCCCTTTATCATGTGTAACTATCCTCTTTATTTCTAACAATTTTCCTTGTTTTGAAGACTGCTTTGTCTGAAATAAATATAACTACTCTGGCTTAATTTTGATTTGACAGAATATTTTTCTCTATCCATTTAATTTTTTTTTTTTTTATTTCAGCATATTATGGGGGTACAAATATTACGGTTATGTATATTGCCCACGCCCCCCTCCCCCCTCGAGGCAGAGCCTCAAGCATGACCATACCCCATACGTTGCACATCTCACTCATTATGTTTGTATATACCCATCCCCTTCTCCCCCCTCCCACCTGCCCAACTCCCGACAAATGTTATTCCTACATGTCCACTTAGGTGTTGATCCGTTAGTACCAATTTGCTGGTGAGTACATGTGGTGCTTGTTTTTCCATTCTTGAGATACTTCACTTAGTAGAATGGGTTCCAGCTGTATCCAGGAGTATACAAGAGGTGCTATATCACCATTGTTTATTTAATTTTAATAATTCTCTGTCTTTATATGTAAACTGGATTTCTCATAGACAACATATAGTTGGGTTTGTTTTTGCATTCACTATGACAATTTCTGTTCTTTTAATTCATTCATTTAGACCATTTACATTTAAAGTGATTATTATATAGTCAGTTTAATATCTACATTGTTTGTGACTAACTGTCCCCTTCATTGGACTTATTCTTTCTTTCTTGTTTTTACCCTTATTTTCTGCCTTCTCTGGTTTTAATTGAGCATTTTAATTCAACATTTAATATTTAAACTTAACAGAACATTTAACTCTTAATGTATCAATTATATTTTTTCTAAATTCTTTCAGTAATTGCCCTGTTTCCAATATATATTTAATTCCATCTTCAAATAACGTTATATTACTTCACATGTAGTACAAGTATCTAATGTTGATACAATATTTCTAATTCTTCTGTCCCATTCCTTATGACATTGCTGTCATTCATTCATTTCACCTATAATTATTATGTATCCTACAATCACTCAACACTTTACTTCTATTTTTAATTTAAACATAACCTCTTAGATCAATTAAGAATAGGAAAAATAAAAGTTTTTTTTACTACATTTATTTATTACTTCTCTGACACTTTCCTTTCTTTACATGGATCTGAGTTTCTGACCTACATCATTTTCTTTCTACCTGAAGAACTCTTATTTTTTGTATGGCAAATCTGCTAGTGATGAATTTCTTCAGTTTTTGTTTTGTAAGGAAAAGCCTTATATCTACTTTACTTTTGAATTAGGTATTAATTCAATACCTAATTCAATACCTGTGCTGGATATGAAATTCAAGGTTAGTGGGTTTTTCCTTTCAACACTTTAAATATTTCAATTTACTTTCTTCTTTCTTGGCATAAACTATGATGAAAGTTCACTGTGATATTTATCCTTGTTCCTCTATAAATAAGACTTTTTTCCCCACTGGCTTGCTTTAAGGTTTCTTCTTTGTCTTTGGTTTTCTGAAGTTTGAATACAACATGCCTAGATGTGCTTTTGCAATATTGATGCTTTTCAATATTCTCTGAGCTTCCTGGATATATAGTTTTGTGTCTGTCATTAATTTTGGAAACTTAGTGGACAAATCCCTTCAAATACTTCTTCCTTAATCTTTATTCTTCTTCTGGCATTCCAATTACATGTATGTTACACTTTTTAAAAATTATACCACAATTCTTGGAGGTTATGTTTTATTATTATTAATTATTATATTTTGCTCTTTGCATTTCAGTCTGAGAAGTTTCTATTGACATATCTGTAAACAGGCTGATTCTTTACTCAACTATGTCAAGTCTACCAATGAATCCATCAAAAGCACTCTTCATATCTGTTACAGTGCTTTTGCTTCTAATATTTTTTTCATCTTTCTTAGAGTTTCTCTCTCCGTCCCTTTATTATTCATCTATTCTCACATGTTCTCTAGAATTTTATTAGATTCCTTCGCATAATAATCATAGTTATTTTAAACTTCTTCTCTGATGTACTTAATGTTTGCTTCAGATACAGGTGCCCAAAATTTTAAATTCCTCTATAGTGTCCTTGTTTTTGTCTTTCTTGACTTTGGGCTTCCCTAAGTACTCCTTCACAAAGAAAGTGTATGTCTTACAGCTCTTTTAACCAGTGTTATTATACTGGAGGTTTATTATTAATAGAATGATGGTAAGGTGGGCAGAAAGGGGACATATTGTATAATATTCTGATTAAATCTCAACCTTTTAGTGGATGTCTGTCTCGGAGCTGTGACTTTCACAAATGTTTCTCTAGTGGTATACCTTCTTTTCTTTTACTACATCATTCCAAATTTATTTCCTTGAGGTCTTGATACTTACTATGTTTGCTTTCTCCTTTGGTCAAGAAAGAAAGATAAGGATGGAGTGTGAGAAATATTAATACTCTTCCACTATCTGTAATAATGCTCAGATACAGTCTTTTTCTTGGAGATTAGGCCTTTGTTATAAAGGATTTTCAAGATATATTTCACAATTATTGCTCTCATATTTCTAGCTCTTTTAGTTGTAATCCACTTTTATTACACAAATGTTCTGTTGGTATGGTGGTAAGGTGTGGGGAAAGTAAAGCATTCTATAGTCTTATGATGAAATGTCTGTGTTTTAATGGGTCTGTAGCTCTTACTGTGACCTTCACAAGTGCTTCTCCGGTGGTATAGATTTTTTTCACCATAGGTGAGAGAGGAAGACTAGTGGGAACTGGAGAAAAGTCCTTCCTTAGCTACAGTAAGTCACTTGTAAAGCCTTTTTTTTTCCTAGAGAGTGGGCCATTGTTATGGAGAGCCATCAGGTTGCATTTCACAATGATTATGATTCCCTTGCTCCTACCACTGTTATGAGGGGACATTTCTTACTTCTTTAGCCTTAGAAGGTGATGAAGTTTTTGGAGGTAAAAATTCATGAAATTATGGGGACTCTCCAAAGACTGCAGCCCCAAGGAATTTCTCATTCTAGTCCATACTTACACTCCAGAAATTCATCAAAATTGCCATTAGAATGTCCCTAACAGTTACAACTCCTGCATCTTCTGCTTTAGGTAAACAGATTTCAGCTGTAACTCTCAGAGTTCACCTGTGTCTCCTGATTTTGTGGTAGGGACTTGCCCTGCAAACTTCGTTCTCCAAGGATTCCAAAAAGTCTTTGATTTTCAGTTTGTATAGCTTTTTCTTATTGTAAGGATAGGGGTGATAATTTCTAAGCTCTTTATATGTTGAAGCAGAAACCATAATTCATGGTTTTCATTTTTTAACATAAACAAGGTGTGGTCTCTAAACTCATGGTTGGTCTAACAAAAGAAATATAGACAAATAAAAATGCACACATTAATATATAATTTGAAATGGTGACAACTTTTATAAAGGGAAAGAATAGAATATTATGAAGAAAAATAACAGGGACTAATATGGACTGGTTTGTCAGGGAAGGCTTTTCTGAGGAAGGAACAATAAAGCAGCTAAAATATAAGGAATTAATATGAATTAGAGGGAATAGCACATAAGAATGCTCTGAGATGGAAGAAAGCTGGATTCAATTAGTGGCCTAATTTGTGACTGGAGCTTAGCAAGGACAGAAGTATCTCTAGATGAGTTTGCAGTAGGTGGTAGGAGTCAGTTTGAACAGGTTTATTGGTCCAAGCATGTTAAGGAGGATTACTCTAAGGGCCTAAGAGAGACATTGAAGAGCTTTAAGTAGTAAAGTGAAATGATTGCCTCATGTTAGAACACTCTTGCTACAGTGGCAAAAACTGCTTAAAGTGTGGCCAAGAGAAATGGAGGCACCAATTGGGAAGCCACAGTATTAGTTAGGCAGTGGATGACCATGCTTGATCCAAATTCATGACATGGAGAAAAAAATTAAGTGAACCAATTCAGAATGTATTGTTTTGGATGTAAAAACAATAGGACTTCTGGTATCTTAGATATAAAGGGTATACAAGAGGAAAGTGTTAAGTGTGACTCTCAGATTTCTACCTTAAGCAACAGGGTGAATTATGATGGTATTTCCTAAAATTAAAGAATACGTAAGGAACAGATGTAGAGAAGGGTAGTTGGTGATGTCAAGGGGTACATTTGGACTTATTAATTTTAAGATGTCAAAAACAAACAAAATAGAATAGGCAGTTGGTGTTACTAGCACTTAGAACAATGAGGTTGATGAATCCCCCTAGCTGGAGAATGTAGAGTAAGAAGAAAATTAAAAGTTACTTGCAAACAGAGCCCCAACCAGTCAATTGTAGAGGCCCCTCTATTTTCCATTCCTTGTCTAAATGATTCCTAGGTTTTTACCTAGATCTAGCACTGTATGTATGATTCTAAATTCCTATAATAGTTTTGCAGCCAGATAAAATATGTTGATATTATTTCTTTAGCTAGAGGAGGTAGCTAAGGGAAACCAACATAACTGAGCATCTGCAATATTCCAGGCATGGAACCAATGTATTTGGAATACTGAAGGAATGAGAAAGCAATTTTTAAAAAAGCAAATGAGCAGATGATTAAAAAGAGAAGAGAGTAATAGAAGAATAAAATGGAGCAAAAGAGGTCACTACAGAAAAAGGGAAAGCATGGAAGAGAGATATAAATAATTTGAAATCCATAGATCCTATTGAAATCACTTTAGTCAATGTCAAATCAAATAATTCTATTTATTTTCTTTTCCCAGTATGGAATAAAGCATTCATGTCCAATTCCAATTATTGTCATTCTCAATTATTAGCTATGTGACAAGATGTACAGGACAAATTTTTGACATTTAAGAGTTCATAATACATATCCAGTTGACCTTCCCTTTAAGTAATGCTCTTTGATGGAGGTGCTGAATTAGGTGTAAACTTGCGTTTACACATGCAAAATGAAGTATAAAGTGATTGTAATTTTGTAGCCAATTTGTAGGGAAAAAAAAGAAAAGAAAAGCAAAACATATCCATGAGAGACTACTGATAAATATATACAAAAGTGATAACACAAATATATACAAAAATGAAAACAATGATCTCTGTTAGTGGATGCTTTTTAAAAATGGACTTTTATACAAAGCATACATTTGCTTTGCAATTTGAAAAAAATATATAGCAATCTTCACAGTGTGGGGTGGAGGAAACATGAATTCTGCTTAAATTATTTGATCATTTCATGAGAAAGGAGGTGTTGCCCCCCTGAATTATTTAGACATGGCTTCATTCTTCATTTTGCTAATATGGTGCTCACAGGAGCATTTGACAGTCAAGCGAAGTGTAGAAGCTTGATACAATATCAGAGGAAATGCTTCAATGAATAGTTTATTAATATATATCTCATTGGTGCCTATACCTTTTCCTTGAACAAATTAGTTTCAATTGTGAACTTATCTATGCAATGGCTATTACCACATAAATCACAATTTACAGTGAACTATAAGAATTTCAGAAATTACAAACCTCTATCACCCTTTTGCATGACAAGAAATGTTTGCCCTGTGAAGTACTCCATGCTGTCATTGAAGAGGTTCCCTCAGTGTGTATGTGTCTCTCTGCTGATCCTCTGCTGGTGATTGGATTCATTCTGGAGGGTTCTTTTAACCAAATATGGGCAAAAACTCACTGTCACCTTATGTTGACCCCATGGAGAATCATTTTCTACTATACAAGGTTGCAAAGCCTACCTTTATACTATTTAATGATAGGACATCCCACAGATTATCAAGTGAAATTGTGGCAACATATATAAACATGGTTTCAATGGTCCTAATGAGCTGTGACTGCAAGAACGTCAATGGTACAGAACTTTTCAAAGTTTCCTTTACATAAAACCTTCTGGAAATAAAATTCGTTCCTAAAGCATATTGATCAAGCCTGATGGTATTTGTGCAGGGAAGGATGAAAAGGTTGCACCTACCTATCAACAGCCTATAAGTCAGGTAGTCCTGGTAGGCTTCCTTGGTGGATTTTTGCCTCACTGACTTTGACATTTCCAGGCTCTTTCAGTTTTCAAGGGGTGCTGTTAGGGGAGGGTTGGAGAGTAGCTTCATGCCTCAGATCTGAGCCTGTAAATGTACATTTCTAACACTAAAGGACATCCTAAGTCCTATTTGTTTTGTAAGTTTGCAGGGAGAGTTAATAAATGGCCAGCTACTTTTCAGAAAACAGTTTTGGAATAGACAAATTCTCAATATATTGCATAGGTTGTCTCAAGTATTAAAACACAATGTTATCAAGAGATGAAAGCATGGTTTCCTAGAGTACATGATATGTACTATATTACCTGTTACGGGCTGAATTGCATCATCCCTCCCAAATCCTTTAACGAATTAAATTTTGCTTGATTTATCCAAAGGACATTTATGTCTTATGTTTCTCTAAATCTGATACCAATTTACAAGTCTTCCTTTTTGCAAAAAATCTCAAGTGAAAATGATAATGATAGAACAGTAATATATAGATATTATAGATATATGCATACAGATATAGTAAATAAAAACAAAATATGCAAAATAAATCTTGAGCCGTTTCCTATCGCACAGGTTTGATTTTGAGAAAAGTGCTGTGTAAATACACAAAACAACTTTACTGAAGCAAGGAATAAGCAGTAGACTGATTTCTAGGCCTCAGTGTTATTATTCACAAAAGGACCAACGAGACGAAAGTAAGGGCCTTTATGCATTTCATGCAGTCCAATGCACCCATGTAGTTGTAGAAAGGTATCATGCTGTAAAAAAAAATACAAGCTATGGAAAAAAAAGAATATGAATTCAGAGGCAGTTTTACTCCTTATTTAGCTGTGTAGTCTTGGACAAACAGCTTAACTTCTCTGAACCTCTGTTTTCTATCTTTAAAGTAGGGATAATGGTACCTAACTCATGTGTTTGTTATATTTAGTATGTTAATTACACAGTGTCTCTGGTATAGAATTTAAGAAATATTTCTTTTTTTTGTTTTCTTCCTATAATACTATTTTCTATAAAGTTTCTTTTAAACTAGATTTTTAATTTATGATTTTCATGTTACTTTTATTCTTTTAATACTTTTTTGAATTTTGTGTCTTCTTAGTTGGAGATTGGCTAGAGTCTATTTTGATAGTGACTCTTGAGGGATTGTAGACAGAAAGAAAGATTTAGTTACAACCTGCTTGTCTCCTCTCATAAAAGGCCATCTAAAATTATATGTTCAAATTCATGCCTATACAAATCAAAGCAACTTTTTTCTAAAATTAGAATACATAGTCTTAACCTGGGATCACCACAGCTACAACTTCATGCCAGTTATATTACTTAGTTGATTGAAGCCAGTTTATTAATTTTAAGATTCAGTAATGAAAAGGTGGTTCAAGAACTGTTCAAATATTCACGGCAAGATTTCCCACTGTGCAATTAACTTATAGGACAGTGTATGAGCAGCATAGATTATTTCACATAATGTACAAGCAATATGGATTCTATTTTATTATCAACTATCTAATTTAATTCTTAACATTTTGAACCTCTTTGAACTTTGTCTCATATTTTTATTTTTAGCCATTTTTGGATAAATCCCTCTTTCATAATACATAGCCAATAATAATAAAAGAATTGTAGGAAATCTATTCATATTGAGCTTCTTTTATTTTACTCACATTTCAAAGTGATGAAAGATAAATTTTCTTTTTATCTTTCTCTGGACTGATACACAGTGACAACAAGAACAACAATAGCAACATTACCTTTCTATTAACGACCTTACAGACTACTAAATATGAAACTGAAGTTATCAACAAGTTCTCTTTCTTTCTCACTCTCCAAGTTAAAAGATTACCAATTTCTATCAATTTGACTACATTTACCTCCTCCTTGCCATCCAGATAGCTGCTACCTTAATCCAAGCTCCCATCATTTCTTTCCTGGGCAATGCCAGAGCCTGTGGACTCTCTCTCCACAGGACACTTACATTTTCAAAACGCAGATCTGATAGTGTGACTCTCCTGTTTTAAAATCTGTTTTTAAGTTTGTGGTTAGTGAATACACTTAGCATGTAGGCAATTTTTTGTTTACATAAATAATTTTAGAACCAGAAGGTTCCGTTTTGAATAATGTTATTTATTCTAGATATCTGCAAGGAATGTGGGAGAAAAGAAGGCATCCCTTGGCCCTCTGACTGGAAAAAGGTTATTTTTTATGGGAAGAGGGAAATAAAAGAACATCAAATTGCTGATTTAAGCTTCTTATTGGTGAAGAGCATTCGGACAGGAAGGGTACCATTTTAGGATATGTAGCCACACAAGTTTATTGTTTATGAAAGAAAAATTTTTGAAATGTACCATGTGTTTCTAAGAGCAGTCTCTAAGCTGTGGGCAGAATAAAATGGATCAAAGAAATAGCTACATCTTTATAGAAATAGTTCGGTGGGCTAACGTTACCACAATAAGCAACAAAAAAATAAAGTCCTTTTGCAAGCTGAAGAGTCACATGCCTTTTTCATTGATTTTTGTCACTTCATCATGCACAACAAATCTATGTCAACATGAGTGGCAAATCTCAGAGGGAAAAAATTGTACAAGTCAAGGCCGTGAAAGCAGGAAATATACTTAAGAAATTGTCTATTGTAGCTATAATGAGAGGGCTCATTGTTTTTCAGGGTAGGATTCACAGCACTCTGTAACCAAAGAAATGTTAAAGACCATCTTATTATTAATAATTTATAATAGTTTTCTCTCAGTCAGTATGAATAATTTTTTAAACAAATAGAAAAATAAGACTATCTATGGTAGCGCTACTAATTGGGCATCATTTCTATAAAGTATTACTAGTTTCTCATTGTGTTAGTTTGGTAGGGCTGGCCTAAGCAAGTAGCACAAACTGAATGGCTTAACCAACTGAAATGTATTTACTATTATCTCACAGTTCGGAAAACTGAGATTCCGGGATCAAGGTCTAGGTAGGTCTACACTCCCTCTGATGATGCTAGGGAAGGATCTGTTCCAGGCTTCTCTCCTAGCATCAGTGTGTGTTTCTGTGTACAAATTTTTCCTTTTTATAAGGACACCAGTCATGGGATTTAGGGGCCCGCTCTATGCAGTATAACGTCATTTTAGCTAATTATATCCACAATGACGCTATTTCCAAATAAGGTCACATTGTGACATACTGAAGTTTAGGATTTCAACGTATGAATTTTGGAGGAATGCGATTGAACCCTTACCATGAGTAGTTAGTACTTTTATTACCCTTAGACATTATGGATAGTGTGAAAACCATTCTTCATCCATTGTTTTTGAGGCATTTTATTCTGTACAAAAAAACATAAAGAAAATGAAAACACAGTCCATACACTCAAAACCACAATTTTGAAAGGGAGATATACTGTAGATATGTGAAAAGATGTCTATTAATACAAGGCAGTGAGTGATATGGCTAAATGAATATTACTAAGAACAAGGAATAAGGGAGTTCCAGAAGGCTTTTATAAGAATGATCAAGTTGTACAAAGAAGAAAGTGGTACAGTAAGCAGAATGTTATATGCAAAAATGTGGATGTGGTAAGATTTACACACATATTCTCTCCCTTTCTCTCTCTCTCTCTCTCTCTCTCTCTCTCTCTCTCTCACACACACACACACACACACACACACACAGGATCAGGATTCTTAAATGGTAGTAAGTGGTCATAAGGCTGACCCCATTTGGAGAGATCCTAAATGCTAGGCTAAAGAGTTTGGATTTTGTCTCGCAAGTAATGGGAAGATATAGAAGCTTTAAAGTAAAAGAATAGCATTCTAGAATGGGGTTTCCAGGAAATTAATTAAGGCAGAATTGCAAATGAATGAAGGAAGGAAGGAGATCATGGAAGGAACTTATATTAAACCTCTTTAGAGGATAAAGGAAAGGATGGACATTTCCCTTTCACATATGTGAAATCCCTATCCCTCTTCTGAAAGAATTCATTTCGCCAGTGCTCTTCCTTTCCTGACATTTCATCAATTATGAAGCAATTGAAGCCTAGAAAAGCTGCAGAAGTGGACTTACTGCTGTACCTGATTATGGTGTGTTGGATCATCATGAAACAGAATGACACTAATTTGAAAACTATGGCCTCAAAGTACTGAAGATCATTTCCCAAATCTACCAAACACCTGCAGTCACAAGACAAGAAATGAGTTCATATTTTTGTAATATTTTAAATATTATCAGAAGGTAATTATGAGCAGATTCGTACTGAACTTGTTAAGTGAAGAAGAACATTGTTATTCCTGGAGTGATTGCATATGCAAAAAATAAAAATGGTATGGAACAGAGGAAAAGAGTCCCCTCTTTGAGATTCAGGAGAGACTGAAGCAGGAATATGCATTCAGTTTGGGGATCTCATTATGAGAAAAAGAGAGACATACTGCAGGAGGTTCAGAAGAAATCAACAGGAATAATTAAGGATCCAGAGGTATTTACTCTAGAGGAAATATTAAAAGAATAAATAATGTACATACAGTTGGCTAACTAAGGGGAACATGAGAATTGTCTAAAAATACCTAATGTGTATAAACATTGAAAACTGAAAGTCAATATAAAAACTAGAGCAAGAAGGTAAAATTAAAAATAAGGCAATCAATGAAAAAGAAAATTCTAGTGGAACACAAAAGAAAGCAAGGCAAATTCTATGCACATAGTCGGTCTAACTTTTCCTGGAATATTTAAAAACAAACCAGTCAAATAATTTGTGTGTTCTCTAGGGTATAAGCACGCAGGAATAAATAAATTTTAACCCATAATATGCTATCTTCTTTTATCTTTTCTAAAAAAATAGAATTTTCATAACTGGTTACTAATAGAATGATATTAGAAATATAGGAAAAATTATTTCGGCCTTATCTGGAAAACAAAAGTGCAGTTTAGCCTTCTGAAATGCTTAAAGATAGAATCTGTGTCTGCAAGTTAGGGGATTTCAGTCAATGTTCTCTTCCATTTGAAGTGATTTCTACTTACCTGCAAATGGTAGGAATGAGCTGAATATTTGTATTGTTTATCTTTCCATTACCACTCTCCCCTTGGAAGTAAGATGAGGAAAAAGTACCCTCATGAGACAATACTGCTGGGAAGGTGACTCAGCTGAGACCGCTCACCCAATCCCATCACCAAAAAATCACAAATCTGCACCTCCTTCTTTCATATACTGAACCCAGAGTTCCTGATTTTAATCTATCTGATTTGAGGGGTTCCTACTAGTACTTCTCAAGCACAGAGGGAGAGACACACAGTGGTAGTTGTCATCACCAAAAGCATTGTACCTCTGCCCAGTATCTCCAGTGCCTAGCACAGAGCTGCTTTAGGTCTCAGAAAGCATTTGCAAATTAAATGACATTTTGTGATCCTAATCCTTCTCATCATGAGAAGGAGGAAGTCTTATCCTCTTTGATATTCTGCAAATGACACAAGAGTTTCTGATTGCTTCATAAGCATTGCTATGGATGCATCTCCCCTGCACCCCACCCACCAACCCCAGAAGCTTTCCCCTGGCTCCTATTTCCTCACTGTTAGAGGCAGCATGTTTCATTCAAATGATCTCATGAAAGGCACTGTGCACATTTCTCCAACTCTTGACCTCAAGAATTCCTTCTGCCTCAGCCTCTCTAGTAGCTGGGATTATAGGCATGAGCCACCACACCCAGCCACTATGCACATCTCTGTTTTTCCTTCAAAAATATAGATAAGACATTGACCCTCAAATCAGACCTCAACAAGTTGGGTTGAATGGAGTGTCCTGGAACTGAAAATATATTCTGAAGTTTAATTTGCTACATTGTTTTGAGTCTAAAACTCAAATTTGTACATGTGTGAATGGGATTCACTCCTGAAATCAACCCATGTCATCAGAGATGCTTCACTTTTCCTCAGGGAGTTCCAGTTTAGGAAGACAATTAACATCTACCTTCAGAAGACCAATGTGAACTGAACTTACCACAAGATTTATGGACCACTCCTGGATCAAAGTCCACAGCCCTTGGAAATCTGCCTCCCCCCATCACCATTTAAAGACTAATTTGCATTCATGGTCTACTTTTAATTTTAATACGGTTCCTCCTACTGCCCCAGTAGTCTGTTATGTTACAATTTGAAAATAACTTCATCTATAATAGAAATGGCTTTAACTCTGTCTGAATTTTTTAAACCTTCAGAATAAAGACACTTTTAAATTTCAGTCCATTGCACAAAACCAACTGACAAATTTTCTGCAGTTTTATACTTCAGCCAGTAAAACATTACTGCTTATTCCCTGACCTACACTAAGAAAAAATTAATTCTATTAAAAACTTAAATATAAAAACACATATTCTTATAACTGAAACTTTTATTGCTGTGTATGTTCCCTTTCATTTAAATTTTAAGAAAGCAATGGTGAGATCAGGTGGGTAGTAAATTGATCACAAGTCTATATCCAGTGAATCTGAAGACATATGGTGTCACTTGGAGCTGGATAGCAAATGTTCTCTTGGTCTAGCACAGTTCATGAAGTGAAGTATAAAATAGGACACAGGTGACTTGGGTATAGTCATTTAGCATCTGTTCCAGTCATGTTAATTCAGGTTCATCATATGAAGGCAGGAACATAACATGATGCAGAAATGCTTTAAAAAATACTTGCCAATTTAATAGGTTGGCAAGAAATAACTATTTAACCTTTGAGGGAGGAAGCTGGGTTTGTTTTAATAGGAAGATTCTTCATTATCCTGAAACCATGACAACAGACTATGAAATAAAGGTGACTTTCACTCTAATAAAGGCGATGATTATCACTATTCAATCATTTATTCATTCACTCATTCTTAAATCTCAACTCAAATATCAGCCCCTCCATGAAGAGTGATTAACCGTTTTAAAGGGATGTGTATTAGAAGTAGAGAGAATAGCAAGAGTAATGAGTGCCCAGAAT
This sequence comes from Cheirogaleus medius, assembly GCA_008086735.1. Classification (NCBI taxonomy): domain Eukaryota; kingdom Metazoa; phylum Chordata; class Mammalia; order Primates; family Cheirogaleidae; genus Cheirogaleus; species Cheirogaleus medius. Next base: position 12,388,873 of record VBSM01001562.1, read on the forward strand.
AAAAAGTAGAGGAAATGAATAGATAAGATATTTGTTTAATACTAGAAAAGCACATAAAAGAATAGGTAGAATAAAAACAAATTATGTGATATGAGGCATCTTGATTAAGGACTTGAAGGATATCATATATTTTAGTCAACTCTGTTTTCTGAAGTTGAAGATAATTTTCTTGCACATGGTTTTGCCTGGAACAGAGGAAATAGACCACTTCTCAATATTATGGTGTTCCAAGGCTACAAGCAAAATTTCAGTTATTTTAAATGTAACAAATGTAGCCAAAAGAATATCAGTTGACATGCTGTGTTTTTTCATTAGTATCAAGTCCAATGGAAATTCAGTAGTTCATAATGCAGTATTAGAGAAAAATTGCTAAATGTGTGAAATGGGGACTTTACATGATTTCTATACAAAACTCAGTAATAGGAAGGTAGCATAATATAGACAGAAAGAAGGCACTGAACTGGGAGTCAGGAAATGTGGCTTCTACTGATGGACATTAATTAATGGCACATGAGTTAATCACTACGAACTTCAGAATCTAGTAAATAAATAAATTATTATACAATTAAATAATTAAATAAAACTAGTAAATTGGACTAGATGGTCTCTATGATCTCTTTCATCTCTAAGGTCTATTTTAAATTTGTGATCTTTGATTGTTAATAAAAATTATAAAAATAAGCTTTCATTTCTTAATAAAATCAATATTATTTAATAAACTTTAGTTTGCTCTGAACTATACATTCTGTTAATGAATCTCCATTAACATTAATACCAACTATTTGCAAAATGGCTTATTGAGAAACAGCCTGAGGGTAAAAGCAGAATGCTTCCCAAATCATGTCTCCAAGTATTTTTAGAAATTAGACTAACAACTTTATTTGATTTGCGTATTTCTTCAAAAAAAAACAACAACATTATGTGCCTACTATGTGCTAGGAAATATGCTGGTTATTGAAAAATAAACAGGTGCAAAAATGTTTTGCAATCATGTTTGCTCTTTTCAGTATTTTCTTGTCATACAAAATGTGCAGGCCCTTATTCTCATAATGATATTTCCGAAGCCCACTTTTTATTGAAATCAAAACATGACAGTAAAAAATTCAAATTGCTATATGGAGAGAGGATTAAACAACACACACACACACACACAAACACACACACACACATTGGCCTGTGTGACATTATCTGACCTCCACAACAATTTTCTTTTAACATTTGAATATGATTTTGTCTGTGCTTTTTCTCGGGGAAGAGAAGGTGGAATTTGCTATACTTATGAACTTAAAGACTTCAATAAAGGGAAAACAAGAAAGTATAAAACAGAATATATGTACTCATTGTTTTGGAACCAAATAATTACTCTGAAGCTATTTCTATGCTATGTTGTTATACCTTAAAGAAAAACTGAAATTTAGCTAAGCATTCTTTATTGTCCATTTTTTTAAATAACAAGAGTACAAATGTTTTGGTTACATGGGTTGCTTTTGAACTGCTTGAGTCAAAGTTATAAGTGTGCTCATCACCCAGATAGTGTACATTGTACCAGTTAGGTGTGATTTCACCCATTCCTCCCCCCACCGCCCACTGACCTGCATGATTTCTATTGAGTTTTACTTCTATCTGTGCACATAAGTGATGATCAGTTAGTTCCAATTTAATAGTGAGTACAGGTGGTGTCTGTTTTTCCATTCTTACAATATTTCACTTAGGAGGATGGCCTGTAGTTCCATCCAGATTATTGCAAAAAGTATTAATTCATTTTTTATGACTGAGTAGTACTCCATAGTGTACATATACTACATTTTATTATCCACTCATGAATTGATAGACACTTGGGTTGATTACACATTTTTGTGATTGTGAATTGTGCTGCAATAAACATTGTAGTATAAGTGACTTTTTGATAAAATGACTTTTTTTCCCTTTGGGTAAATAGTCAGTACTGGGATTGCTGGATCAAATGGTAGATATACTTTTAGTTTTTTGAGGAATCTTCATACTATTTCCCATAGAGGCTGCACTAGTTTGCAGTCCCACTAACAGTGTACAAGTGTTCCTTTTTCTCTGCATCCATGCCAGCATCTATTGTTTTGGAACTTTTCGATGAAAGCCATTCTCATCGGTTTTTTTGATTTCAGAGAATGAGCTCTCAATCACTACCTTATTCTGAAAAAAGACACACACACATACACATGCAATATAACACACATATATAAAAGTGTGTTATACATGATATAAAATAGGTTGAATAATAGAATTTGGATTCAAAAAGATCTCCACAGATAGGAAAGGAGATAGACTCTTATAAGATGAAGTTGAACATAAATAAATGTCATGCCTTATATGTGAGTCCAGTTACTTCTTGAGAGTAATATGTATGAAAATAAAAAAGATTTAGGTGACTTATTAATAATGAGTTTATTTTTATTTATTTATTTATCTTTATTTGTGTAAATTTATGGGGCACAAAAGCAATTTTGTTGCATGGATATATTGTATAATGGTGAAATAAGGGGTTTTAGTGTGTCCATCACTGGAATATTAATAAGTTTAAAAGCAGTCAACACTGTGGAGTTGCCACCAAATGGAAAATTGATCTGAAATTGCTTTAATATAAATTATGTACCTTTATACTCTGTACTGGTCAGACCACCTGAAGCACCACAATCATGATGAAGGACCTGGCAATTTTTAACCTGTAGAATTGAACAAGATGTGATAGTTGTCTACACATATTCATAGGACCACACCAGGGAGGATGAAGTTGATTGGCTTGCTATGGACCTAAATGGAAGAACAAGGTATGGTAATTACAAAGAGACAGCTATTTGGATCAATCCAACAATCAAAGATATTCACACATGGAGCTGGCTATTTTCATAAGGACCCCAAAAGTAACTGGGGCATAACATTCAGAGATTCAAGCATCTGTCAATAGGTCATATGTAATGTCTTTTTCAAACCTCGTGTTCTATGATTTCATGGAATCTTATGTAAGTAGAAGAAAAACAAAACAAACCTAAAAATTTGGGCAAAATTCAAACTAGCAATTGAAATAAGATGGCAAATTATTTAATGTAATCCCTCAATTCCTTCCACCAATTCTGAACTGGCTTACCTCATGCGAACCTTTCAGAAAGTAAAAGAGTAAGGAACCCAACTGAATTCTTTTTCCCCAAAAAACTAAGCTCCTCTTATTTTCCCAGTGTAATTATATTGGAAATAAACTTTTAAAAATGATTGATATTCCAATACACTCCAAGTGTGCTATTTTTCTCTTACCTATGTTGCCTTTTCCTGGCCCTAAACATGAAATGTGACATTATTTTATATGTAAAAGTTAATATTTCTATTACATTGCATTTCAAAAGAACTTCAAGGATTCAGCTCCAGGAGAAACTCACATATTTTTTTTTCTTTCTTATAAGGAATGTAGCGGGTGAAAAACACAAAGAAATGTATATGTTGCTTTAGTTACAGAACATTCCCTGTCAAAAGGTCTCCCCCCACCCCACCCGGCTGTTGTCTCCAGCATTCTCTGTCTCTCCATTATTCTTTGCTTGCTAAAGTAGCTTAGTCTATAATAAAGGCTTGAGACTGCCATGAAAACTCACATCCATATAAAGCATTTTTTCCACTTTTGTTAAGCTTCTTATCACACACACACAAAAGAAAGAACTATCTCTCCTTCTCTCTCTATGCCTCTCTTTCCCTCTGCCCTTTTTAAACGATCGTTCTAATTTTATTGAGGCTCTTTTGCGAGGGTACCAAACTACAGTTCACTCACTATAGGAAAGTGAACCCCAAAGAGTCAGCTTGCGACTATGACAAACCATTTCCACTTCTTATGTTAACATTTCATCTCAGAGGACTCTTTTCTCTCTCTGGCAGTTGCAAGGCACCTCTTTGTCTCTATCACGCTTACTGTGTGAAGGTGCGTCATTGACTACAGTGAAGTGAACTCGAAATTGCCAACTTGAAGCTGGCACACAGTTTTTTAAAATTTTGTTGAAGTTGACGCCCCCATGGGACTTGTGCTGTCCTAAGCAGCAGTTTATTCTTTTGTGACATTTCCCTTCTGAGACTGCCTCGGGTAGAGCCAATGTGCCAACTTCTACATTTGGGGAGTTGGGAGCATTGCTGATTTGATGGAACTCATTTGATCACACCCGCACCCCACTCCCATGTCCATCACAGGTGTTCTTTCTCATTGTTCTCTCTTCTCTCTTCTGAACCCACTGGGTTCTTTAAAGCAGAACAAGTTCAAAAATGCTCACTGAGACGGCCCTCTCAACAGGAGGATTTCCCAGCAAGAGAAAATACAAGGCATTAAGGCAGTCTGCTTACCAAGGCTATAGGCGAAATTCTCTTCTCAAAGTTCATATCTGTATCTTTTGCTAGGAAAAATTTCAGTAGTAAAATTATGCAAAGAAGCAGCTGCAGTTTCTTTCTAAGGGGATGCTAAGCATGCTGAATATCATTTAGACCAGTAGTTCCCAAAATGTGGTCTGAAGACCAGCCACATCAGTATCCCCTGGGAATTTGTCGGAAATACAAATCCTTGGACCCTAAGACCTATGGAATCAGAAACTCTAACCTGTTTAACAAACACTCCTGGATGATTCTGATACACAGTCAAGTTTGAACTGCCTAACTAAGGTGACAGCTTGAGTTCTATTGCATTTGAGTAAAGTCTGTCACTGGAGTAAAATCAAGTGAATGCATAATGATAAGAGGAAATGGGGAAGAAACATGATAATGAAGTAATGATTCATGATGCAGTAAACTGGAATTTAGCTAATTGAACTCATCAAAGTGGACCCCTTCAAAAATTGAAACTTTATTTGCAAAATATCCTAAAGCATATGAATAAAGATAATATCCCAATCAAGACAATTGTTCTACAGTGAGATCTGTTAACTTAAGTGTAAGGATCCGTTACTGACACAAGGAGTGTATCTTGAGCACTTGCTCTAGGTGTTGCACTGTACTAGGATCCAGGAAAGAGCCAAAGATCCCAACCTCATGTCTGTTAGAGGAGCTAGGACATTTATGTGCAATGATACAATACAACTCCATATAACTTTTTAAAAATGAATATAACTCCATAAAGCACAGATAAAACATGCTGGAAGTTCAGAAGAGGATGAAAAACTTCTACCTGGTGATTCAAGAAAAGCTTTATGGAAAATTGGTCAATTCAATTTATGTAAAAATAAATACAAAGGGAAGTAAGTAAGTGGAAAATATACCATTAAACATAGTAAGTAAAAAACTGTAAGTTATGGATTAAAGTGATAATGCTTTTTTAAATATATTTGGTGAGGGTGCAGCGAATCAGAAATTTTAACTACTGCCTGGGAGAGGGGGAGGCAATTGGTATATTTCTGGAAAGAAACTTAAGAATTAAAAGCCTTAAAGTGTTTATACTATTTGACCTAGTAGTGCCATCTTAAGAATTTAACTAGAAGGAATAATCAGAAATATGTACAATGCTTAATATATAAGAATAATCACTGAAGCAAAAAAAGATTTTTAAAAATGTCTAAAAATGGTGTATTGAATTCATATGTATGGCACATTCATATAAAGGAATACTGTGCTGCCATTAACATCATGTTGTAGAGCAATATATATTGATGTAAAAAAATGCCGATAGTATAATGTATTGTTAGGTGAATAAAAGGGAAGCCACAAAACTATTTCCACATTTCTGATCTCATTTTTTTTTAATGTATTTCTATATATACAGTAAAAAGAACTAAAGATAAACGAATCAATACTTTATCTGTGATTTAGTGTTCACTATTAGGCTATTGGTCTTTTTCCTACTATTTTTGTAGTTTTTATATTTATAATAAACTCAGGATAATACACACCCCTCAGCATGGCCTTGGTTTCTGTCTTCTTCTGTGACCTCATTTCAGATTTCTCTCCCCCTCACTCTCTGATCTCGAGCTATCCTGGCCTTTTCTTGCTCCTCAAATATACCAAGTGCAGTTTGGTCTAGAGCCCTAGCAGCCTCTGCTCCCTCTGTCTAGAGCACTCTACTTCAGGTCATTGGGCGACTGTCTCCTTCATGTCATTCTGCTCAATCTATCACATCTACAGAGAAGCCTTCTGGACCATCCAAACTGAAGTCACGTCCTGCCCTACACATTCTTCCTCTCCTTCTCTTTACAAATCATTCATCACTGTCTGAAATTATCATGTGCAGACGCTTATTTAGTTGTCATTTCTCTCCTCTCTCTAAAATGCATTGACGTGGCCCGATTACAGGACGGGGGAAGAACACAGAACATAAAGAATGACACAGACACACATAAAGACTTCACATGACTCGAGTGCCCAATGCACTGGTTGCTTTAGTTTTATACCCCCCAGACCCAAGGTTAGTTCCTTGTACATAAGCATCTGAGCATAGCAGCGATAACCGTCAATTTCAGAGTTGTATCACAAGAGAACAATTTCCCATAGTCTCAGACCTTGAAATGGTTACTTGAGGTGCCAGCACCAGACGTAACTCAAAAATCAAGGCCGAAATAAGCAACATTAAACAATGCAGCCATCAGAAGAATTTCTTGTGCTCTCGCCCAGTCAGCGGCAGGCCCCCATGATTGTGCCTGTCTTAGGTTGTCCCTCCCTTGAGGTATCTTACCCGTCATTGACTACCAACCATCTTACAGGGCCAGACCTTGGGAATGTTCTTCTTATCTTTATGGCCTCCAGACTCCCACCATGGGGGCCCACTGTGTAGGAGCTGGGCAACATTTGCTTATGTGCAGAAACTCAGGCCTCTTGTTATGTCCCAAGGCAGTAACCGTGTCTGAAGAAAATACTGGTTACCGCTGCATCATGCAGCACACGTACATTACAGGCTATAGTGAATGATTAGTATAAGACATAATGCCAGAATCAGCCCCCAACAATGCATGGTCCCTGGGAACGTACCTATCTTACATATCTTGAATATGAAGAACCATATATATAAGAACTGTGCCAGACACAGAACAGAATTTCATTGTAGTATAATTTGTATAAAAACTGAAAACATAAGTTCTTGGGTGCTTCCTGAGGATCAAGATCCTTCCGTGTCTGAAATCTTCCTTCACCTCCAGTCTGCTCTAATTCTCTGCATTCTAATTTCTTGCCCAGTCTCTTCTGAGTTGTCAGTATCTAAATGCCCACAGGGAAAAAAAGCAGCTAAATGATGATAATACGTATCCATTGATACATACTATTGTAAAGTTAGTTTGTAAAAAAGAAAACTACCAGCACAAGGTTCACTAAACAAGAAAGGCTCCTTGGAAGAGGTGTACCTTGAGTTTAAGGAAGTAATGGGAGATAGCTTTATAGAGAAGTGGTAGAAGGACATTCTACATGTACGACAGCATGAGCTGGAATTAAGCAAGCCAAATCTGATTCACTCCAGTAAGATTATTCATATTGTCTCTATGAACAAGGTGTTGTACATGTATTTTCATTTAATATATTACATAGCATGTACATAACAAAAAACACAAACTCTAAAATTGCAATGTTGTATAATAAAGAATCTGTCTGCTCTTCATTTCCCAGGTATTGGGAGAGAGCCTCTAAATCTTTAGAATTTTCCAAGTGACTGGAGTGTCTCTGTTATTCATGGTGGGCTTCTCAGATCACACCTGAGTTTATGCTAATGAGGTGACTCATGGTGGGCCCCTTGATGGTTTCTGGCTCGAGGCTGGCTATACAGGGAAGACCAGCCATTAGAAGGTTAGGATTTTAAGCAACATGATATCAGCCCAACCTCCAGCGAGGAAAAAAGAAGGTCTGAAGATTGAGTTCAATCACATGGCCAATGATTCAATCAATTATGCCTACATAATAAAATTCCAATAAAAACTCTAGACATTGAAGCTCAAGTGAGCTTCTCGGTTAGTGATGCACATTGATTTACCAGGACAATAACATGTTCTGAGGATACAGAAGCTTCCCATTTGAGACCCTCCCAGACATTGCCCAGTGTGTCTTTTCAATTGGTTGGTCCTGATCTGTATCCTTTATATAAAAGTGTAATCATAACTATAGCACTTTCTAAGTTCCATGAGTCAACCTAGTGAATTATGGAACCTGAGAGAGTAGTAAGAACCCCTGAATATGCAGCCAGTTGGTCAGAAGCACAGGTAGTCTGGGAACTCCAGAACTATAGACTGGCATTTGAAGTGAGAAGAGTCTTGTGAAGGACTGTGCCCTTAACCTGTGAAGTCTGTGCTATCAACACAGGTAGTTAGTGTGAGAATTATAGTGTACTCAGTATAGGAACGACTTCATTCTCCACGAGCTTACAACAATTTTTCTTAACACATATGCCTGTCAGAATATTTTAAATAGCACTCCCATTTCCCAGATATTAATCAAGTCAAAATTTATACCATATGGAGTTCCATTACTAACAAAATATTATTATATCCATAAACTGAAGTTTAATCACAAGGAAATTTAATGTAGTCTTTTGTCATTCAGAAGTAGATAAAATAAGTATAATGCTCTCCTAGGATCTTCCAAATGAAATTGACAATAGAAATTCTAACTCTACAGAGACTCTACATGTCCTAGGGTCTTACTTTATAACAGAAATTCTCCCTGAAAAGCAATTTCTTCCCGGCAGTTGTACAAGTTGGGGAATAATATCACCTGTACATGATTCTTATTTGTACTGAACTATAGACAAGATTAGAGATAATTTGAAGCTGAAAGCCATAGACTATTGTTATCTTTTATATTTTTCATGCAAAAATTTAAGATCTATCTGTGCATCTTCCATACTCAAACGATAGTTGTACGATCAAATAGTTTGGAACAGAGAGAAGAAGAAAAGGAGAAAAGTTTTAATAAGGCATCAATTGGCTGTAAAACTGTTTTTTATTCTTGATGTTGCTTATTTCAGGGAAGTAACTACAAATATTTTCTTAACGTGGTAAAATTCAGGAATTGGCCCAACTCTTCTAAAGAGAGAAAGTTTTCATGTTCATGTCAAAGAGTTCTTGCTTTTCTTAAAAATGTCACAATTGCATCTTTTTTTAAAAAAAAACACCTTATTTATTTTTACTTTTGCTTTGTAAAATACCAAAATTGAGAAATATGTAGCTCAAAACATAATTATGAAGTTAAGATATGACAGAAATCGTAGATATGCATACTAAGATCAAGGTTGAAGTTTTTGATCCTTAGAAGAACCCCTAAGGGAAGTGGATCAAGTGACATAATCTCCATTTTCCATTTAATGATGTGAAGTGTTTATTTTGAAAAGAGTAAAAATGGGTAGACAATGAGCACATCTTCAAAACATCCCAAATCCTCTATAAACTACTACAGCATTTAACTATGGGGATGTGATGGGGGAAAAAAAATTTAGATTGAGCTGAGGTCCTCTAAAATAGATAGCACTATTCTCATTAACAGCCAAAGTGCAAGGTTGGCTTTATATTATACAAAGGATGCAGAATGAAGACTTCTCCCCTAGCAGTTTCGTTGGCCTAAGAATTATTGCTTCTTTCATTTAACAACTTCTGTGAGTCTTTAGAAGTGCAAACCATGCCCACTGACCCCATGATCTAAATTATTACAACAAATACCTTGTACTATCTCTATAGCACATAGCAATAATAATTAAATCAATTGATATTTATTAAGTGCCCAAAATTGCATGATAATCATATTTATAATTAATTACATTTAATCTTACTAATAGTTTTATTAGGCAAATAACATAAGTCCTATTTTAGACCATGTAATTGAGGAAAGATATTAAGTTGCTTCCTCAAGATTACTTAGTGGTGATTGCTTATCAGCTAGGAAGTGGGAGAGTAAGGATTTGACTCGATCTGCCTGTTCTAAAGCCCAAGATATCATCCACTATAATACACTGAAAACAATGGCCTGGGAGGGAAAAATAGTGGAAAACAGATGTTCAGTAATCAGTCTCTAGAAGATGTTCTCCTAAGTTTTTAGGTCCTTGGCTAAATCTGATTAAACAAACAGGTGTTGCTTCGGAGTCTCAATAAATATGCACAAGACAAGCAAATCTTTAACATCAGTCTATTTGTTTTTGGGGAATATAAGTTACTCCTGGCTAAATTTAAACTATATTCAGTCTCATACTTCTATATATAATGAGTATCTGAAAAAATGTAAAATATATAGTGTATGAACATCAAATGGATGTACAATGTAACAAAATAAAAATATATATATATACTATAAATGGACACATTTTAGAAGCAATCTTCGATGCTCCATTTCCAATATTTTATATATATTCTATAATTACATATATTTTCTTAACAATTAAATTCATGGTCAGCTAACTTAAGTCCAATGTGCTTCAAAATGAGGCTTGAGATTCTTCTCTGCAACACTTAATTATTTCTATTTTTCTCTTAATTTTTTAAGTTTAATAGATTATATATCTAGTATCTTCATTTTCTGTATTATACTCATTTTTTCATCAATTGACCAAATGCTTTATCTCAAAGATAAAATGACATGATGCATGTTAGACAGAATTTCTGATGTACAGTAAGGAACCAATAAATATTAGTTATCATTAATGTTGTTATTTTAATTATAAGCACTGTACTTTAGCATACAGGAACTAGACAGGATCTATATCACTAATATTAACTCTATACTATCCCCTGACATTCAGATAAGCATGCATCAATAATTGATTTGAGCCCAGATCACATAGCTAGATAGAGGTACTGGGTACTTCAGCCTACGAGCATCATTCTTCCACTCTAGTGGTGCAGAGTAATCAGAAGTTGTCCATTTAAGAATGAGAAATCTTTTGTGACTTACAGTAAAATGTTACTCAGGTCTCTCTTCAAAACAAAGCATTCTTCTTAAATTACATACACCTGGTACAAATTGATTTATTTGCATCAGGTCAAAGATAAATCAATGTTTAGTTGAGAAAAGAGCTTCAGTCTCCTGAATCATTTACTGTTTTATATTAATTTTAATTATGAGACATTGGTTGAAATTTAATATATTAACATTTAATGGAGCAAACTTTATCTTTGCACAAATTCTCACTAATAACCAAAGTGAGCACTTTGAAAAGAATTATATGCTATTTCACGCCGCTTAGACACCATTTGGTGTGTCTGAGAAACAATTTGCTAAATGGTATCAGTAGAATCTAGATAAACAAATGTAAAGCAGAATATGCTAGAAAAAGTGGGGAAATTATACCTGGCCATACAAATATATAGTAGTATATCCCCGTGAATATTAATAAATGTAATTTTCCCCCCAAGGAGAAGAAAATTAGACTCATTATTCACCATAATCTTAAATTGAAATGGAATAATCTGATAAGGGGTAGACATGATGTGTAGACTCCAGTTGTGTACTCTTGCTAAGAAAAGCAACATGGACTGTTGCCTTATGATGAGAGGAAATAGTAGTTTTGATTTAACTTTTAAGTTTGTCAATGCAATCCCAATGCTAAATCAGCTTTAGAAACCAAGGGGAAAAGAATTAGATAGCTCTAGTTAGTAGATTACTGACATCATAAGATTCCCGTCTTATATCCAAATACTTTCATAGAGGATAACAGGGGCATTTTAAATTTGCAAATAAAACTTTGTTAAAATTAATCAATCAAAACTTTAAAATAAATTCCCTCAAGCCTTAAATATGTCTTTAGCAAATTGAAAGAGAAATACAACTGGCTATTTCAATGAAATTTTTTTGGCAATCTTTCAAAGAAATGAAGAAGCATAAAATGAACATTTTGTCAGGCCTCAGGAGTCTTGGTGAATATTCTATAAACAAAGGCATTTCAGCTTTATCCCCAGTCACAGTCATACCAGATGTTATACTTCCAATCCTTATTCCCTGGCTCATAGTAAAAATAAAGGGAAAAAAATTATCCTTCTATTTATGAAAGTAGGGGGAAAAAGGTAACTCTTTTATAGACTTATCAGCTGATAGATGGTAGACTAGATAGTTTGCCATTGAACAGAACTGTATTAAAAAGGCAAATAATGGCAGTGTGGATTTATTATATCTTGTTTTCTCAAAACTCAGCTGAACTTGAATTTTGCTCCATTCACAGTGTTTCAGAGGAAAACTGAAAGAGACGTAACCTCTGCCATAGTTAGTGGCAACTTTCTATGAGATTGGAAATGTATTCACTGTGAAAATATTGAGTCACTAAGCCTTCAGACTGCATTCCAAAAGTCTACCAGGGACATTTCAATCAAGGGTGTGAAAACGCGACAGCCAGGCCATTTGGGCTAAAAAGCATCGTTCGGAATTCTGTTGTTGAATCTAGTGCCCTCCAAATGACCTCATGTGCGGCCATGGTATTAAATCATGGAGAAACCTATTCATAAGTTGAATATTTTCTTTCCAAAAAAGGGAGAAAAGAAAGAGTCTTGAGTTCCCAGGAAGAATGCTAAATTACCCTATCTCCCAATGGAATGATTCACTTTCATTTCCAATAGCAATAAAGCCTATTGACCTCATGGTGTTATCCTTCTCGCTGCTCATGCAGTACTTTCTTTAATCTCTCGGATCAAAGATTGGTCAATAAAAATCATCTCTGCTTTTGTGGGGAGCAAACAAACTGCACTCAGTCCTGTGGTAATTGTAAGTTTTCACAAAATTCTAGAGAAAGAAATCCCCATGTGTTGTTATTAAATTAGCAAAGGAAAGAACTTGTCTTCTATTTGGTGAGCCCATTTAAAATGCACTAGGTTTTCCAAGTAAGGTACGTATTAGTTCTCTTGGGAGGGGGCTTTGTTCTGTTTCTTTTTTTTTTTTTTCCTTCTTCCTAAAAATTTTAAATGAATTTTGAATCAGTGAAAGATCTCTTACCAATGACCCTGAACACTGAAGTCCAATTTTTCTGCAGAAAAAAATTACATGGAGGTGTCGTTTTGAAAAAAGAACATCAATATAAATGACAGCCTCAATATAAACTGCCCTTTGCAATAAAGGAAACATGCCTCAATCCCAAACGAAAAGGACAACTTCTCTGGTGAAAGAGTAGACCAGTTGTTTTCTCCAGTACAGTTTGGTCCACATTGCTAAGAAGCAGCAAGTTTCAGCAGAAGATGGGAATAATATCTAGTTTTTATTAGGTCTATGATTATTCAATTGAAACTAGACTTAGTTCATTGACTTATTTCATAATAGATCATCCAACAATCACTCATGGGAGATTCATGGTTCTTCTGAATTATGTCAAAGTTGACAAATTGCTAATTTAGTAGGGCATAGTGTGCCACTGCCAACTCCATTAAGCTTTTAAAATTTTATTTCAATTTCCTAATTGCTACTCATAAGAAATACATACTGTCTTATGAACTATGTTTCTTCCATCCTGTTTAAATAAAAAAGTGATGGGAAATTAACACTTAGCAGAAGTAAACTCTGGGGCGGGGGGTTTCTGATACATTTGCCATCAGAAGGAAATAATACTCAATTTCAATGATATGATGGGAAATATAAATTATAGGTGATAGTTCTTCTACATACTACTAGATATTTTATGTAATGCATCAGAAAATAAGTGACTGAAACTATGAAAATCTAGAACTGTTAAATGAAATATAGGAAAATGATTTCCCATGGAGACAGAATACATATTCTATCAAGGTTTAAATTCTCACACATTTTGCTCTGCGTTAACATGGACATCACTTCTGTTCTTTTCTGTATAAACTTATTCTTAATAACTTTTTAGTGTTATATGGAATCATAATATTTGCCAGCTCCATATCTTATAGAGCTATTATAAAAACAAAGGAAAGCATGTACCTTAAAATCATCATAGGAATAATATTAAATATACCCAAGAATTATTACTCTATAAAACTTTGTCATTCTTAAAAACAAGTTATTAAAAGCATTGGCTTTGGAGTTAGAAAGACTTGAGCTAAAATTCCAGATTCATGACTGATCCTTACATAGTTCTTGTACTTACAGAGTTTTAGTTTCTTCTTTTATAAAACTAAAAAAATGTTTAAAGCATTTCTTGTGGTAAAGATTAAATATAAATATCTAGGTTATTAAGTATAAAATGTCTGATTTCCACAAGTACTAAATTTGACAGTTGATATCTCTGATGTTTCGCTTTGACATTTCTTGTTTTATCTTTATTGTGAAGGTACATCCTCAGTCTTTCAAATGCATGTTTTGCCTTGTGATTATCTTTCAAATTTTTTAGAGCAATTTTTGTGAAAGCATGGATAAGTCAAAAATTTGTGTTATTTTCTAATATGAGCTTCATCGTGGAATCAATGCTGCTCAGAAAACTTGAAATATCAAGAAGTGTTTGGGAAGGATGTGGCTAATGGACGTACAGTACGTCAATGGTTTGAGAAATTCCATTCTGGTGATTTTAATCTTGAAAATGAGCTGCATGGGTGACCTGACACCAAGGTGGATAATAATGAGCTGAAAGCTGTAGTAGAAGTGAATCCATCTCAACCTATGCATGAATTAGCAGCAAGGTTTGGTGTTACTATTCCAACAATATTGGACCATTTGAAACAAATGGGCAAGGTAAAGAAGCTGCATAAGCACAGTTCGCATGAGTGGATTAACAAAATGTGGTATATGTATACCATGGAGTACTATTCAGCTTTAAGAAACAATGGTGATATAGCACCTCTTGTATATTCCTGGATACAGCTGGAACCCATTCTACTAAGTGAAGTATCTCAATGGAAAAACAAGCACCACATGTACTCACCAGCAAATTGGTATTAACGGATCAACACCTAAGTGGACATATAAGAATAACAATTGTCGGGTGTCGGGGAGGTGGGAGGGGGGAGGAGGGGATGGGTATATACAAACATAATGAGTGAGATGTGCAACATTTGGGGGATGGTCATGCTTAAGGCTCTGCCTCGAGGGGGGAGGAGGAGCATGGGCAATATACATAACCGTAATATTTGTACCCCCATAATATGCTGAAATAAAAAAAATTATATAAAAAAAAAGAAGCTGCATAGATGGGTACCGCACGAATTAAACAAGCATCAGAAGAGACACCATCTGGAAGCTTGCCTTTCTTTGCTGTCACAACATAAAAGCAAACCATTTCTACACCGTGTTGTTACATGTAATGAAAATGGGTTCTTTTCAACAACCACAAACATTCGGCACAATGGTTAGATAAAGATGAAGTGTCCAAACACAGTTCAAAACCAAATATTCATTAAAAAAACTAATGGTGTCCACTTGGTGGTCCAGTGCTGGTATTGTCTGCTACAGCTTCATTAAACCTTGTCAGTCGATTACAGTGGATGTCTACTGAAACCAACTGGATGAAATGATGAGGATGCTTGCGATTAAGCATCTGTGATTGGTCAATAGAGACAGGCCAATCCTCTTGCAAGACAATGCTTGATCACATGTCACACAAACAATGCTGCTCAAACTATAGAGGCTGGACTTGGAAACTTTCTGTCATCCACCATATTCACCAGACCTTGCACCAACTGACTACCACTTCTTCCAGGCTTTGAACCACTTCTTGCAAGGAAAAATATTCAATTCTCAACAAACTGTGGAAAATGCGATTCCTTTCGCGATTTCTTTGCCACTCATTCTCCAGGCTTCTTTGCTGCTGGCATAAACAAGCTACTGTTAAGATGGCAAAACTGTGTTGATAGTTTAAGCATATACTTTGATTAATTGTACTGCTTCTTGTTTGAGATATAATAAACTAAACTTTTGATCCGAAATAGGACATTTATTTATGTTAATGTTTATAGCAGTATCTTGCTATATTTAACGACATAATCATACATACAAAATATCTAGCACCATTCTTGACTTACTCTAAATACTCCAAATAGTTAACATTACTGAGGACTTATTATTGCTAGGCCTTGTTATAAATACTTTTCTTATAGTAATTAATTTAAACTCCAAATTGATCTATGAGGTAGACATTATGACAACCACATTTTACAGACAAGGAAACAGAGGTGCAGAGAAATTTAGTAACTTGCCTAAGGTCATAGACCTCATAAGTGGCAGAGGCAGGATTTGAACCCAGAAAATCTGACTCAAGAGTTTGAACTCTTGATCACCACACTGCCTCTCTAGATAACATTAACATCCTACTTGTCAGCTATTTATGTTAATGTGTATAGCAGTATCTTTCAGTGGAAGTACTTGAGTTTTGCATTCTTTTAACTTGGAGTCAAAGGCTGGCTTTGGCCTTCATTGGTGATATGAACATGGACAGCCCATTCAATGTCTCTAACTTTCATCTTCTTTAGTCATATGAAGAACTATTTCTCAATGCTATAGAGAAGATCATAAAAGAAATGAATATGCATATGCTAAATAATCATGATATTTTAATGGGCCATGTTGTACCCTGCAAAAAAAACTATTGTACCTTGACCCATGATCCAAATGCCTTATGATTCCATGATTTTCAGGCCGTATTTCCAAAATCCAGGCCCCTAAGGTCTTCATTGAGAGTCAGACAGGAATCTGCATTCTTCTCACTCCAAACAACCAGAACTTATTTGTATTTATTTTTGGTGCTATGACTAAGAATGCATTTTAAAAAAAGATTTCAAATCTAAAATACTTAAAATCTCTGAATTTTATAGTCTATACCTTCTGGCCAAAGTTCAATTATTCTATGAACATTACCAATTATATCACATGCTAAGGAGATTTGGAAAAGTTTAATTTCAATGTAAACTAATTTTTAAGGGACTATATACTAAACAGTATGTTTTTAAGTTTTGGCAAAGTTTAGTTAAAGCATTCATTTATAAAATGCCAAAATGTTGTGGAGAATGGAAATAGGAAGTGGGCATCAAATACTGTACTTTTCTAGAACTAATCTGACTTGATTGTATGTGTACAAATTAGCCACTTATAACTCAACCGTTATGGATAACATCTTAAAATTTATGTTGCAAATACCTCATTATTAACACTAGTAGTGAAAGAATAATTCTAAAAATACACAATATGAATCATCCTTTAGACACTTGTTCCATTTCTTCACCCATGCATTCATTTACTTGAAAAATACTTATTGGACATTTATTGAAATTCTATGGCAGCTGCTATAGAAGAAATACATATTCAATACAGAAAACTAAAAATACAGAGAAGTATAGAGAATATTTTGCAGTTTTGTATGTAGTTTCATTTCATTGCAAAACAAAACTGCATAAATTGAGTTTTATATACTTTAATATGATTTTTTGACTGTAAGAAAAATACATGCTTATTATAGAAATATTGGAGTAGACATAAAATTAAAATTAAGAAAAGGAACTCATCTGGAATCCTGGTAAAAATCATTATTGGTGTATATTCTTAAAATAATATCGTCTATACATTTTTAAAAATAGTTGAGATCATTTTATATGTTCTGGTTTTTAAGTCTACTTAACACAGAGTCACTCAGAGATCTTAGATGAAAAGGAAGTTAAGATGGAATCAGTGACAGATAACAGCCACTGGATAGTCTCTGTCAAATTAAAGCAAAAAGTCATGTCTCAGGTCATTTAATATAAGTTTAAATATGCAGAACTTAATTACTCAAGTACCCTGGACATTTTAGAAAGGAGAAAAAGACATTTTATTGTTCCACTCACCCTTGCAATTGGTAAAGAGACAAAAGGACACTTTTTCCTGGATCTCCTAACTTAAAAATTGTTAGCATGAGCTGAAACAGATCACCATCCAGTTTGGTTAAAATTTTCATCCTCAACATCTATACTCTTCTCTTTCAATATGTTTATTTCTTAAGGCAGCATATTGGAAGATGGTCTCACAGTTTTCAGAAGTATTTTTCAAACTTTAATGAGTACTTAAATCCCCTGTGGATCTTGTTCAAATGCAGATTGTGATTCAGTAAGTCAGGACAGGCTCTGAGATTCCTCATTTCTTACAAGCTCCCAGGCGGTGAGGATGCTGCCAGTCCACAGACTGTGGTCTCTGTCCAGCTCCCACAACAGAACTGTGCAGGGGTGAGATGCCTCCTAGACTTTTGCTGGGTGGAAGCCCTAGGTCTCTGAGTCAGGGAACACACTTTGAAAAAAGAAAGTATCTGCCTACATTGTTGTAGATGATCGAGACTGGTCTGTTTCATGTTAAAAACAATTATTTACAAACTACAGATTGGTTCTGTGTTTTCATTTTCATTATTTTATAATATGTATCATCACAAGTAGGTTAGTGGGAAATTGGAAGTAGCAGCAGGGACAACTAACTCTTCAGCATCTAAACCAGAAGTTAAAAAAAAAAAAAGAATGTAACTTAACATGAGTTGTTTCAACAGCCAGCAGTAAAGAAGTTAGAAAGGAGGAGTTGCCTGATAAATTGTAAGAATAATGACTCTCCCACAGGACACAAAACTACCTTTTTATTCCTATTTCTTTCAATGCAAAGTTTTCAAATGATATTAGCAGCCTACACCTGTGGTGCCGACAGGTGAGTGTAGACGGATCCTAGGAGAGCCCATGCCTGGGGCCAGGCACAGATGGCTGTCAGTGATCCTGGTTGGCATTAAAAACCTCCTGCAGCATGAGAACCAGAGCAGAATATAATTTAGACCACATTGCAAACAAAATCAAGTGGGAGAGAATTTCACTTTTAAGTGTTATTCACCAATAAGAGAAACAAACAAAAACAGCCTATCTACATAGCATCGTGTTCCCCCGAGGCAAATGGCTGCATCTATACTGTCAATTGGTTTCAGAGAGAGTGCTGTGAGCCAAGATAATTAAGTATGTCCTGCCCAGAAGCAGGGGGATGGGTAAAATGACCTCTTGAAGTCCCAATCCTATAATTTAGGAAGTGGTTACTGACTTCTTCAGTATAACAACAGAAGTGATGGTAAACGGGTTAGCAGGCACTGGTAGCCAACAGGCATCCTACTTTAACCCACTGTCAGCCACGCCACAACATTAGCAGAGAAAATGATCTTGCTTCTAATGCCTGGAAACTTCTAAATTGGTGTAATCCTCTCATCCTAGTGGAAGTCACCATGTAGTTTCCCGTTGATTGGCATTAGGACATTCTCCAAGGAATCTCAGAACTTTTGCAGGTAACTGCACTACTTGGTAAACAAGCACAGAATTTTTGAACTGGTAGTTTTTACACAAAAGGTACAGAATCAAAGGCCTTAAACCATCTTTACAAATCATCTTGCCTTAAGTGATCCAGATAAATGAAATAAAACTAACATGCAGTAAACCTCAGTTTTCTGTAATGATGTTGGCCAGGCCAGTAATGTTTATTTTAAAAATACATGTTGTAAAATTTAATAAATTATACTTTATGTGGATTATCAGCTTTCGGAGAATTAGAATACCTGGTCCTGAACTCTGTTGCTAACCTTAATTGGCTGTCTTTGTGATGCATAGCATTAGTAACAGGGAAATTTGGACAAAAGACTGAATGATTTTGCAAATCTATTCAACTACTGAAAACAAAACCAAAAAAGCCAAGCCCACTTAGTGAGAGAGGTTCAGAATAATCTTCATTGTTGGTGAAGGAGATATTGTGGGACATTATGGAGGTTTTCAGCATTTCTGTGTGGTTTGGACCAGAAATCTGCAATATATATGCAGCAGCAACTTGGTCTTCCTGTTACATCCTTTTGTAGACCCATCAACTTCTCCTTCAAGGAATTTGAAGCTTATGATATTGTATTTGTGGATCAGTTGATGAATTCTCCTGCCCTTTCTTCCCAACTAGTCTGTAATTTTATGCTGACAAGAAACTTTTTGTTTTTCCCTCTTAAGTCCACAGCATTTTTTAGCTTAATACCTTACACCTAGTAGGCCCTCAAGAGTCATAGAACAAAATTTTAAATGAATTTTGAATTTTTTTATATATAAATTTCCCTTGAGCTAACAGAGGTTCACTGAGTCTTTGATAAAGACATTTTTTTAGGTAGAGTTCATATTAGTCATAGGAATAGTGTATTTAAATATTAATACTTTTAAAAGAACTCCCGGCTTTATCCATGGAACTGATTTCTCATTGTCCCACTATCTTATTACAAGCAAACTGGGCCCATGTTATGCATGATGAGAGAAAAGGACAAAGATTCCTGATTAGCAAAATTAATATCCTAGATAAACAGAGAATTAAAAGCTAGATATGTAATCAGGTACTTAAAATATTCTGTTACCTGTTCAACCACAAAGAGCAACTCCCTCCATTACTAATAGAGTTCATCCATTAGCTCAACAATTATATTAATGGAAGCACTATTTAAATCACATGAATGCCTAATGACTTATTTTTAAATTTACATGTGTTTAAGAAGTAAATATACACTATATAAATGTATCTGCATGCAATCAATAAATAGCACTTAAAATTTTTATTTTATTTTTTCATACGTTGTAAAATAAAACATTTTTCCTATAAGAAATAGAAACAACTCATCAGAAGATATCAAGGTTTATTTTTTAAACAAAGCACCCAGATACTAAAAAACTGAATACTTCATAAAGAAAATAGGTTGCTCTCCCCTAAAATTGCCTCTAATGTTAGCTGAATATTAATAAAATCCATAAACCATTAGTACATTATAGCTGCTTTGTTCTGAATTACAGAGACCTTTTATGTTTATTCCTCAGTGAAAATGCATAAAAAAACGAAATCCACTCTAATTGTACTCTCTGAAGATAGCTGGTAAAATCATTTCTAGCAGCTATAAATCAATTGTAGTATTAAAATGACCTGCCAGGTGCATCTTCTGGGTATCAGACTAATTAAGGGAATGTATTAATTGCAACTATTCATCAACACCACCAACGTTGTTAGGTAACCCTTACAATGAATCTTTTTACCATATTATCTAGCAATAAAACTGCAGTTTTATAAAATGTGAAAAAAAAGAAAGAGAGAGAAAGAAAGCTGAGAAAATGGCTTGTGCTTCTGCTTCTACATTTCAAAAAGGTCTTACACAGAGTTGCAAGATGACCAGAAGAGAATGTTTTTCTTACACAAAATCTTTAACTCACCTTCATGCTTGGTTTCTATAGTATTTTATCTTGTTGAACACCTTTAATATGTCCTAATAAGCCAATTCTGGATTTTTAA
The DNA here is from genome assembly GCA_008086735.1 of Cheirogaleus medius. NCBI lineage: Eukaryota > Metazoa > Chordata > Mammalia > Primates > Cheirogaleidae > Cheirogaleus > Cheirogaleus medius. The sequence goes on from VBSM01001562.1 coordinate 12,409,984, forward strand.
TACTCATTGTTTATGTTAACAAGAGCACATTATCAATATATATGTATATCACATATGTACATATATATCTATAATATGCTGTATGTGTATAAAATATGTAAACACATATGTGTGTATAATATATATAGACACATATATGTATGTTGTAAAACACTGTTGCAAAGTTGTGTGTGTGTGTGTGTGTGTATCCTTCCCCAGATGGAAGTCAATTAAGCTGTAATGGTAATTAGTATCAAAAGAATGTCAGAAAAATGTAGGCTTTGATCTTAAATAGTAAACTGAGTAGGCTTTTGAAATTAATTTCAAATGACGGCCATATCATTATAATATTTTCCATTTCTCAAAGGAGAAAGAAATGTAAAATCTAGGAAATTGTTACAAAGCAAGAAGTATTTTTTTTTCTTTATTATAAGCCAAATTCTTAGAAAGCATTAAATGGCTCACTCGTTCTAAGACTAACATTAATTTACTTTGTCATTATGGTAACTTTGTGTGTGTGTTTGGTGTTCTTTAGTGCTCTAAATAATAAGAGTAATATAATGACAAATTCCAAGCAGCAGAGATTATCATTTTCCATTCTTTTGGTACAAATCACTGGAAGACTCTGAAACTACCTTGAATATCCCTGACTAACCAGTTCTAAAGCTGGTTCCAGGGTTCCACTAACATGGTTCCCTTCAGATCTGGTCTTGGAGCCTGCTCCTGTTTGGAGTCCCCCTGTAAGAAATCTATTCCATGTTTAGAGTATACAAGTCCACAGGCTCAGGAGCAGGTAGGCTTCCAGTGTAACTCTTATTACACTAGCACATCTGATCTCTCTATGGTACAAACAGAGATTATTAAGTCACCGGAATCACTGGAGTTGGTAGCTGACAGTGTCCAGCAATGCTCTCAGCAGCGCTAAGGAGAGCAGTCACTAATGTCAATTGCTCCAACACAAGTTGCCTATTGGAATTTGGTCATGAACAGTCTCAAGTAAGGCTTGTGCTGAGGAAAAGGAAGTTCCCTCCTCCTGCATGGATGGAATTTTGAAGTGTGACAAGTAATTCATTTGTTTAGCAGTAGCTCTAGGTCTGAGAAGTATCTATTGTATCTTCTCCCCACAAAAATAAGCACATTGGAGATAAGAAATTGAAAGGCAGTGTTTGGAACTTCGGCTTGGATGGGCAAACTCTTTAACTCAGCCATGGGGAGGCAAAGTCACGAGCCCCATTTCATGGATTGGAGCTATAAATTCACTCTCACAGACCTAAAATAGAGGAGAAACAAATGAAAAAAAAACAAAAACAAACAAACAAAAAAAAACGACTGAAGGCTAAAAGGGC
>VBSM01001562.1:12411408-12525320 GCA_008086735.1 Cheirogaleus medius
AAAAAAAAAAAAAAAAAAAAAAGAGACAGTTATCTGGACTCTGGGAGGGAGTGACAGAACGCCGACTTGAGTTTTCCAAAGGAAATGTTTAGGCTGCTGTACTTCTCAAGTAGTGTACAAAAGGAAGAAGGTGAAAAAGGAACTAAATCTCCTGTCCATGAATACCTGAAATGTTTCATTTGGTTTGAACTCTCAAAGCTAGCTCTGAAGAAAGAAATATATAATTTTAATGCTAGTACCATTTATTGATCATTCATTACATCAGTCACTATGTTGAGTACTCTGTGAATATTGTCCACTTATCTTTGTTTCCTCCTCATCACCATCCTAGGTTGAGGGAACTGATATTCAGCAAAGAGAAATAACTTACACAAAATTTCATAATTAGTTGGAAATCAAGAATTTGAATCCAGGTTTGTGTGATAAAGCCCATGATCTTGATCAGTAAACTACACTGTTCCTCAATATTCTCATGGAGTTTGGAATTATCTCACTGTATAAGGAACAGACATGAACATCTCAGGATTCTCCTTCACTACTCTGATTTTTGTTAACTCAACTATGCCCACCAAGTGATGTCTGCTTGGCCTACATCTTCTGAATTTCTTGTATATTCCTAAGAATACAAACTTGATCTTAACAATTTTAAATGTTGATACCTCATGAGAGCAAGACTGGAAACACAGATGCTCCCATTCGATGCTCCCATTAAACTCCTGTTTGCATGCTATATTCCTTCACTGAAAAAAACCAATGTAGATTTTCAGATCTTTGTTTACTCACCTGGGTGCTCCCTTCATGTTATTTCAGGAGGATTTTTCTTTCTGAGAAACAGGGGATAAAAAATGACTTATAAGTAATTATGATATGTTGAGCCTAAGAAAACCAAAAAATTCGCACAGCACTGAAAAGCAAATGTGATATGCTTCTCTCTACTCAAAAAGTCAGACTAGAATGGAGAAGAGATGCACCTAGTAGACCACAGCTATGAAATCTATACTATCAGGAACAGAAAGACAATTACCATAACTATGGCCACTCACTGAAGATAAAGCAGTTTCCTGAAGATACAATTAAAATCACTATACCTTGTTCTCATGTTTTCTTACTTAAAGAAACAACAAATATGTTATTTTGAAGGTCTCATTCACAAACAGGATCAATTCCCTTATTAATAACTAATCAAGAAGAGTAGAGCAAGGAATAATTTCAAAATCACTTTGGGCTATGAAATAAGTGAATGTGAATATTTCCTTTTTTATACAGGAATATTGTTTTTATTTACAAATTTTTGACAAACCCAAAAAGGAAGAAAAATTGGTTTTATCATTTCTCAGACTTGTCAATTGCATCTTTGTGAAGAATACTATTGTGGATGCTATACAAAATGATATAGACTAAATTCAGAAATTCTTATAAGCTATTCAGTTTTCCCAGTTGATCCCATTGCTTGACAACCTCTTCAAATTCTCTATGCTGGAAATTATTAACCCTCACTCGAGCTGACATTTTGCAGGACTCTTCATCTTTCCGTGTATATATCAAAGGCACAATTATCTCTGACAACATTCAAGCATACAAATATATCATATTTACCATGTCTCTTCATTTATCTTTGACACAGAATCCATCATCCATTAATTCTTCCAAACCCATCCGTGGTCAGGCCCTATCCTTTACCCATCTGATGAACAACAGCACTTCTTCACTCTCCATTCCATCTTATAGGTAAAGAAATTTGTCTGTGGAGCATTTGGATTCTGTTGCTTCACTTCTCTGGATCAATTGTTAGGCCATATATCTTCAGAAATTCAAACTATAATTCCAAAGAAAATTCCATTTTAAACAATATCCTTTAGAAAAGACTTTCTCAGTCTTCTCAAAAAAACTAGCTTCTTCTTGTTCATTGCCACCACTATACCTTGTACACATCTCTATTTTGCAACACTTTCCACTCCAAAGAGCACTGGTTTATAATTTGATGCCCCATTAAACTGTAAACTCCTCGAACACAGAAATCATAGTTTACATATTTTATATCCAGAACCTGATATTCTGCTAGGCATAAAGTGGCATTCACTAAATGTGTATCCAATAAATGAATGAATTGCCATCACCACCATTGCATAGCTACACATATGACACTCCTCCTCTCAAATGCTATCCAATAAGTCGTCTTTAAAAGACTCTGCAAATTTAAATTAAAATTATTCTGCCTTTAAGTTATAACACAGCATTTCCTCTAAACTTTAACGATCTTCCCCTTCTCTGTCAAATCTGGCCCTTTCAAAGTGCTGATTGATATTAACCTACCCCTTTTAGAAGGGTTCTTATTCCAACTAACTCTACAAGTCACTTTACAATCCTGGTTGAGGATAATGATGATGTTGAAGAAAAATACCATTAACTAAGAATCTATTATGCTAATTTCTATACATCAATTATCTCTTGTTTTTACAACAGTTTTGAAATGTATAAAATAAATGTAATATTATCCCCATTTTATGGATGAAACAACCAAAGCCAAAAACAGAATAAATAAGCTGTTATCACCAACGTTTTTTTGTTACTCACTAGGACGCAGTCTTATATTGAAGAAAGAGCAAGGACTTTAGAGACTGTTATATCTCCTTTCAAATTCTACCTTGACCATTCATGACCTACAGGACTACTCAAGGAATCTGACCATAAGTTTGCTAACTTACAAAAAGAGGTTAAGAAGTCCAAGAATTCAGGTTCCTTTTTTTTTTTTTTTTTGAATTCCCAACCATATTGTATCCTTCATGCAACTATCAATGAATGGCTTTGATGGCAGTGATGTTTGTTAACAGTTGGTGTCTTCTCTCTACAAGCACAATACAAAGGAAGAGAGTGGATTTTGTGCTTCATTACCCAAAAATACAAAGTTAGCTTATATTTAGCACTCTACTGTATAGGCACTGCATCACTTAAGTTTTTTAAAAACGAATGAACTGCTGGAATTCTAACTAGACTTATTACTACAGTTAAAAAATAAGCTAAGAAAAATATAACTATACTACATTGAAAGATGAGAGACTTTCCTGATAGGAAAGTGAGCACAAATAGTTTAGAAATCATAACATTATTTCCATTTCTTCAGGGGAGGCTTTACCAGGATAACAGCATTTAACATAATTTTCTAATGGAAACTTGTAGTGTATACCTGGATGATTGCTTCTCATCCTCAAATTCACAAGGGGAGATTTGACAACCTCAATTTGTTAACGTAGCTGTTTGAAACACTCCTTCATCACACTCCTATCTCTATGCTTAGTTAAAGCCCTCTGCAGCCTTAAAATGGAAACCAAATGTCTCCTGTCAAGAAAGTGCCTTAGCACTTAGTAATATAACCAAATGTTACAATTTATCTTTGACTGCTCTGGAATTTTCCTGTCAGGGTGCTATTTCTAACTGGTTTGGTGGCATTCCTTGGTTTTTGCTTCTGACAGAGTCAGAAGGGGCTCCTGGAAGTTATTGATCAGCTGTGGCCCTGCAGTGAGAGTCTGAATGCCATTCAATAACATCGCTGGCCAAGAAAGAGCAGATATGCTGCAAGTTGTCACGAAATTCCCACCATGCTGGTTTCCTTTAGGTTCATTGATGCCTCAAAAGGAAGCCTGAAAAGCAGAGAGTCGACTGATGTAGATGGCAAGAGAAGGAAACACATGCGGGATTTAAAGGTAACATCAAGAAAACATTTGTTAAAAAACATAAAACTCTCTCGGGTGCTTGGAGGCACCCTCTCTAGCGCTGCTGTTTCAACACCCGCTCTCTCTGCAGTCCTTTATTCTCCGGTCTTCTCAAAGGGCTACTGAGCCATAAGCAATAACACAACAGGGAGTACTTATGTCAGCCCCCACACGCGTTTCTGTGAACTGAAATATGAGGTGCGGCTATGTAGACCTCACTATTGCCAGGGTCTACATATTTTATCCGCACACTTCACTCCCTAGAATCGCTCTCCTATTACTGCCCTGATTGTAGCTAAAAACAATAAATGAGAATATGCTGAAAGATGACAATCTAAAGTCATAATGGAAATTACAGGCACATAAAGTAGCACCAAAGTGCCTGGATGGCCATTTGACTAGCAGTACAGATGTCCTGTCCAGACAAGGCAGAACAGCCCACATCGCCCCCTCTTTGTAGCTACAAAACATATACTCTCGGTACATTGAAGCCTGAAAACCTCATGACTTAGCTTTCCTAGCAGTAATTCCATAGCACCTCTTTAACTCGTACATACAAAGTTCCTGCAACACTGTGCACCACAAATAAAAGTTATGGCAAGCTGAGCCATGCCCAAGCTAGCATGATGCAAATAGCTAACTATTTCTCATGTGGAACCCATAGCATCAGATCACACTGGTGGGACTGGGAATGTTGAATTCTTTCCTGCCTCGGAATAGACTGCAGGTTGAAGTTGCTTCTGAGCACTTTCACGAAAAATTGATGAAAGAATGACAGCAATATTCTTAGGAAGAATAGTTCTGTTCTAAAACATAGGGATTAGTATTCTCTGAACTAAAATGATTCTATGGTCAATACATTTGGGGAGTTCTTTACCATACCGTGAAGATATACTGTAATAAAGCCTCAGAATACATTCTTTATGGAATGCCATTTCATGTACTATTTCTTGAAGTATAGTTTGGAAATCACTGTTTTATTCATCTGAGATAATAAGTCTAGTAGACCTTAGAAAATTCTTGGGTCCCTCTTTTTTTTATTTAAATTTTTCTGATTTCGTTTTCATTATCTAACAGAAATGCTAAGTCCAGTCAAACTCAGGTTATGCCAGATAATCTTGAGAAGCATTATGTTCAAAGATGGTTGTTAGAGTTTCTGTATAGGCCTGCCCTTGGAGTTCATGATCTAGACACCGAATAATTTAAAGATCTCTTAGAACTTGAAAAGCTAAATCCTTGTGCTAGAGAACAAGGCTAATCCACCCCACACTAAAGTTATTTTTATTATGTGACTTAGATACCTTTTGGATAGTAATAAAATTTTTAGATTTTATCACTGTTGAAAAAAGGACACGTTGTAGTTAACACTATTTCAGCGTTAGCTACTGTGCAAATTTATACCCCCCAATTCTGCCCTCACTTCACCAGTATCAGTTCTTCTGCTTGGAATGTCTAAAGCACAACAAACATTGCATTCAGCGAACTGTTTTTGTGATAAGAGGATATTTTGATATTATCCACTAATTCATCAAATTTCTTCTATTGTGGTTACTTTTCAGTGCATTGCTCTCCAGCTACCTGGATTCAAAACTTTCTTTGTGCCTTTAACACAAATTGGTGAATTTAAAATGCCTTGAGAATTTAGTTTCTATCCTGAAACTAAACAAGAAATTCTTCACTCTTTTCCTCTTATTGCACTTTTTAAAAAATCTTCCTTTTGTCCTCTATCTCCTGCTTATCCCTTTCACCTTCTCTCTACTTGCCTCATTCTCTTGATCCATCAGACACAGCCCGGCCATCTGATAGCTATACCTTAAAGTAATTTTGGACAGAAGCAAAAGGCCCTGGAATCCTTAGTAATCCGCTTCAGATCCAGCTACTGAGCACTGGTTAGGCTCCTGAACAGCCAACAGTCTTTTCAGGCAACTACCTTGGAAATTGAAAACCTGTTAGAGCATCTGTGGAATAACATGAGCCCTGAAACAAAATCATACAAATAGAAAAGAAAATGTCCTTTAAGTGTTAAGGCATCGCTGAAACAATTGAAAGGAAGACAGGCTCTAGGTGATCTCTATTGATGGGCCTCAAAGTGACTGGTGCTTAGAAGCAGACTAGTTATTTTGCCTGCATTTCCGGTGTCATTAAGCTTCTGCCCTGAAGGCCAAGCAGTTTACTCCACTGCACAGAGCTTCCTGTCTCAGAGCGAATAGCAAACCTGAGATAATGCATATTTGAGAGTTACTCATGGGGCAAGCAATACATGCACACAGCATTCCAGTCCAGCAGTGGCTGCTGCCTTGTTTAAGAGAAACAGAGCTGTGCTGACATGCATGCTATAGCTGCTTCCCTTCTGCTTTCTGTCCCCAGCTTCCACAAATGCGCACTCCTCCCTAGAAAAAAGAATGCTGTGTTCGTATGTCTGCCCCTCTTTGACTCACTATCTCCTAAACTACTTTCCCTCCCCAGTTCTTCTGCTCCTTTACTGTCTTCCCCTCACCCACCCTCTTCCTGAATAAATTGCATCAAGCCAAAATGTTTGACCAGGATCTACAAATATGCAAAATAAATATTTTCTGCTGGGCCAAGTTTAGAATAACTTCTCTCTCGTTGAGATCATCTCAGAAATTATTCCTATGCTTTGACAGTTTCATTTCTGCCCAATGCAAGGGATATTTTTAAGCAAATAATTTTATGTTTCTGTGCCAGACTGCCAGTACTAACAGCTTCAGATGTATGGAACATAATGCATTCCCAGGAATTCAAGTAACATCACCCCTTGCCTCTTCTTAATATACTCCTCTTGGGCACCCAGCTAGCTCAGTCGGTAGAACATGAGACTTTTAATATACTCCTCTCTTTTGTATCTCATCTTCTTTCTATTCATTACATTACACTCACCCATGACTCCTTTGCACTGCTGTTTAGTTTTTAAGCCCCTCCTTCTCCTCCCCTGTCCTCTTCTAGTCTTCCCCAACTAAAAGGGGTTCCTCATCTGGCCATTTCTGGTCGTCCTGCTACCCCCTAACAAGGCACGCCATCTTTTCCTTCCCATTTCTGCCCTATTCTTCACCCTGGCTCATCCTCTGGTCCCAGGACAACTAAGCTCTGCAAGATTGGGACAAGGATCAGAAGCAGGAAATTTAACAATGGCAGAGCTGTGACAAGTTAATTCAACTCCTGCTGTTAAATTAACCAGCGTTCCAGCCGAGTTAACGCGTCACCCAGTTTCAAAAGGTTAAGCTCCAAGCTTAATCTTATTCATCATTATGAACTCTTCAAATTGGCTGAAATATTTAAAATTCAGTGAAATGAAAGGACCGCAGGAAACATTTAAGAGCCAACTGCCCGGTCTTCAAAAAATGGAGAAATAATCTACAAAGATTAGGAAAAGAAGGCTTCAGAATGGGTGAATGGAGACACTCGAGAACCAGGTTAGAGTGAATAATAAAAGGACATTGAGGACAAGGGCATCTTATCTTCCCACTATCGTGAAGAGATTCAGGCGTTAGGAGGAAATTTAATGGAGCACCCTGAAAATGCTTGTCCTATCTCATCATAAGCAACAGACCAAAACTGAATGCTAATGAAAAGGGCATGTACAATAATACCCACTGAGCTCTCTGCTCCTCTCTGGACTTCGGACACAGATGGGAGGTGGGTCACAGTGTGCCCCCCACTTATCACTGACTGGGAGAGACATCACAGCCCCCTGTGTGCTCTCTTCTCAGGCTTCTGTGACAGCAGAGAGCCCACGTGACTTTTCAGAGAAGGAGCTGCGCAGCAGAAAATGACGCTGGAGGCACTGAGCCTAGCATTTCTTATTTAGCACACGTTTAGTATACAGTAGGGCTTAATAAAGGTTAATGCTATTATTATTATTATTGTTACTTTTATTATATACATTCAATCACAAGCCTCTGCAGACTTTTGAACAGCATAACAGCTGAGATGGAGGACACCGAGATTGCACTGGCATCCCTTTTTCCTCCTCAATCTCTCACACCAAGCACCCCAAGCACCCCAAGCTGAAGCACAGGGAGTGTTTAAAATACTCTTTCACATGAGCATGAGCTCCAGGTACCAACCGTGCATACAGCCCCCTTGGTACAAATAGCCACATTTTGCCCAAGCTACTCCTCATGTCTAAATTTCCTCTCTGCCAATTCATATATGTTCTCCCAAATTCCTTCATGCTCCACCTCTTTGTATTTTGATCATCCCTAACAAGGCTTCGATTTTTTGAGTGTAGTAGTTTTAGAGTGTAATGATACTGCTTTGTGGATTGCATATTTGATCTGTTTGTATATTTTATTGGATTATAGGTATCTACAGGGCAAAGACTAAGCCTGTCTATTTTTAATATAAATTCTGTATGCCTAGTACAATGCGGTGTGTCTCTTGAGTCTCTAATAAATAAAAATGGGTCTATGAACATCTGTAAAGCCTGCATCTTTATTTCATAATGTGTTTACTTTATCTTTCTCTCCTCTCTCTCTCTCTCTCTTTCTCTCTCTCTCTCTCTCTCTCTCTCTCACACACACACACACACACACGGGACAGTCCTTTGCAATTCATATGCTACCTCTAATTGTTTGCTCTGTTCTAATGGCATTGATAAAAACCCCCAACTTGCTGTTAACAGTAGTGAAGATGGTAAGCATCTCACCTTGACATTAGCAGGTATGCTTCAAGTCTAGTGTCTCCCCACTAAATGAGATGCTGAGTATAACTGACTGCATTTTTCAGTTAATAGTCACAACAGTATCTCCTATCCTAGATTCACATACACAATGTGACCTTGCCATTCTCCTATCAAGGGTTAGAGGTTAATCCCCTTCTCCTTGAATCTGATCAGCCTTAGTGACTCAACTGAAACCAATGGGATTCTACACAAGTGGAGTTGTGTGACTTCTGAGGCTAGGTCAAAAGAAGTTTTCTACCTGTTAGAAAGTTAGCTCTCCAGATGTTCTTTCTCAACACTCCTCCTCTCACAACCCAGTCACTGTGCTCTGAGAAGCCCAAACCAAATGGAGAGGACACACACAGGTGTTTTCATCAATGGTTCTAAATTAGTCCAGCCTCTGGGCCATCCCAGCCCCAATGCCACACATGTGAGTGAGGTCCATGAATTTTCTATTGCCCAGCCTTTTAGGCAATCTTAGTCACTCTTCTCTCCAGCTAAGGCCCAGACATGAAGCTGCTGAGGCAAGTCAAACACTGTGCCTGGTCAGAATTCTAACCCAAGGATCTGTGAGTATAGTAAAACAGTTGCTTTACACGATTAATATTGATACCTATTTTATTAAGTGTTCTTATTAGGAATTGTTAAATATCAAAATATCATCACATGACTTTTGAACCTCTGTTGTGATAATCTTTTTTCCTCCTTGGCCCTATTAATAAGTTGAATTATATTGATTTCTTAATATCAAAACTGCTTTACATTTATGAACTACATTTTACTTAATCATGATGTCTTGTTGTTAAACATATTATTGGATTCTATTTGCTATTATTTAATTTAAGATGTTTTCATCAATATTTGTAGGTGATATTGGTCTTTGGTTTCATTTTTTGCAATCTTTGCCAGATGTAAATATCAATGTTATACTTCTTTCATATAAAGAATTTAGAAGTTTTTCCTTTTTTCTACTATGGAACAGTTTAAGGAGCACTGGGGTTATCTTATCTTTGAGAATTTGTACAAATATATAAGCCTGATGCTTTTCTCTGGGTGTTCATTGATAAAGTATCTATTTCTTTTGTGGGAGTTATTAATTTAAAACTTTCTGTCCCTATTGGGGTCAATTTTGACAATATATTTTCCTAGGAAATCAGTCATTTTGCTAAGGTGCTGGAGTTCATATGCACAGGATTGGGCAACATTGTCTCCATTTTTAAATATGTCTTTTGTTTCAATGATGCCTCATGGTCATTCCTTATATGATATATTAGTCCTTCTTGATTAATTTTCTAGCAATTGCCCCTTCTGTTGATTTGTTAAAGCACTTTTATTTCTTAGTTTTATTGGATTTTTCCCCATTTTTTTACTTAATAAATGTTGGCTTTTGTCATTATTGCTTCCCTCTACTTTTTAAAATTTTAACTACTTGCTGTCTTTCTACCTTTTTGAATTAGATGTTTATTTCCTTTATTTTCATTTTTATTGATTTAATTGTTTAATTCTTCTGATCACTGCTTTAATGGTATCCCAGAGATTCTGTTATGTAGTTTTTCCATTATTGTTATTTTGGAATGTCCTTATGTTTCCCTTTTGCCCCAAGAATTGTTTAATAGAGAGTTTGATAGATTTCTAGATAAGAAAGGCCTTTTTAAATTTTGTGATTAAATGCCTCTTTACTACATTTGACTACAAAATGTTGTTTGTGTTATTTTTCTTTTATAGAACTTATAAGTTTTTTAATGACTTGATATAATCATACTTAATATATAGATGGTGTTTTCTCCATATTCAGGTTCCCAATTCAGGTTCCTATATTCATAAAATTAATTCTATTAATTTTGTGCTTTGAGTCTTCTGTAGGTTTATATATTTTTTATACCTAAACAGACTGTGAGTAGAATATATAAAGACTCCTATTGCCAAAGTGTCTCTCTTTGCATGTTCTGTAGTGGCTGTGTTATTTGGCACATATATATCTATAATGGTTATTGTGTTGTGAGTTGTAACTTCTAGTTTTATAAAAAGCTATTTCATGTCTTGTTTAATGGTTTGAGTCTTACATTTAAGCTTGTCAGATATCAAGAATGTAATCCTTGTTTTGTTTTTATTTGAATTTTTCAGGTGTCTTAGACCAAAATCATAGCCTGAGGCAAACACTCCCAAAGAACTGAAGTGACAGATGGGGAGAATGAAAGAGGGAAAAAGGTAAAACCAATACAATCAAATTATATTGGTTTATCAAGTTGTACAGAGTTACAGATAACTGGTTCTCAACCCTGTGAAACTCTTTGAGGCGACTTACGAAATGCATCTCACAATTACTCACCCAGGGGATAAATGAGAGAATCATTTATTCATAGGTACCCATTCGCCCTTAGTCATAGGTAGCTCCACAGGTGTTAACTCCTTGTGTTGGAAGTGATGTTATTGGCATAGGTTCAAAGTGAAGCACTTTGGTGTAAAGCTTACTTGGAACCCATAGCCAGAGCAGTGACTAGAGTTAGAATAGGACTTGAATGGATTAGAAGTGGAGCACAAAGGTGTCCAATAGGTACAACTTTGCCAATATTATTTGTATTTAGTGTTTCTGAGTCAGTTTGCTTCAGAAATGCCTCTTGCCTATAACAGAGCTGGATTTTGCTTTGTAAACCAATTTAAAAATGTTTTTCAATAACTGATTAATCTCATTTACATATATTAACATGACTGGTATATTTGGTCTCAGTTCTGTTGTACATACATATATATATGTATGCATAACTTACTGTATTATATTTTGTTTTTCACTATATTTTCCATTTTCAATGCTTTTCTGCATTCTTTTGATAGGAAGATTTTTATTTTTTTCCTAGTGATTGCTTTTGTACTGATAATTTTGTATATTAACCTGAGTCCTCTGTTTTCTTACTTTAGCTTCTCTTATTTGGTTTCTCAACTTAAAATAATAATAATTTTTGACTCCAAAGTGTTAATTACATGATATTCCATGGGCTTTTCCTAGTTGACACTTTCTTTCATCTCCTCTCCTTTTTTTTAGCTACATTATTTCTACTTTATCAAGCACATATAAAAATGACATGCTCCTCTACCATACTTTTACCCATCCAGATATTTTTAATTCTCACTACCAGTCCATTTGCCAAAAATTATTTTAGCATCTAAAGGTTTGATGAAATATGCTCCATAGTAGATTCTTCTAAGCAGGACATGTGAATATAATATTTTTCAGTTCTTGCAGAATTAAACTGCTTTTCTTCAACTTAATTCCTTGAAGACAACTTGGCTGGATATAAAATCTTTGTCATTCTGTCCTTGAGTTTCTTGAAAGCAGTGCTCCATTGTGATCTTAATTTGTATGTTGCTGTCCAGACTTCTGATGCCAAGTTAGTTTTTTTTTCCTTTTTAAGTGGCTCTTTTAAAATCTGAAAGCCTGAAGGAATTTTTTTCTTTATCTTTAATGTCCACAAATTTTACTAATATATATTTCAAAGTAAATTTTGCCAGTTCATGGCAGACTTTTTCAATATTGTACATATAATCAAGCTTTTTTTAATTCCAGGGAAATTTTCTTTGATTGACATTTTAAATATTAGTTATATTTCATTATTTTTGTGCTCTTTGGACTCCAATCATATCAATCTTTTTCTCTCTATTCTTTTCCCATCTTTATTCATTATTTTTATGCTTTTGGCTTTTTTATATTTATTTTCTACATATTTTACTATTATCAAATATATCTACTTTCCCTTGGGCATCTTATAATTAATCTTTGTTACTGGTATGACTGTCTTTTTTTTTTTCATTTATTTTCTTAGTTCAGTCATCTTTTATTTTACTTCATTCTTATATATGTCTACTTTGAATTTCATGATTTTCTTTTATATTCATAATTGGTCTAATTCATAATGGAGCATTTTCTTATTTCCATTCATTAGCTCTTTGTATTAAAATGCTTTCACAACCAAGCCTCGAATTAGTACCTTCTACTCGGTGTTGCTGCACTGTCTCCTAGATGTAGTATCCTCCAAAGACTGCCACCTCCTCTGGTCCCATACACTTTCCAAGCCCCTTTGCTTAATTTAATCCACCCATTATCAGCCTTGTTCCCAATATTACCTTAATGCAGGTGGGACTCTCTTTTTCCTACGTTAAACATTAGTGGTTGTGATTAGAATTGTATCCCCAGTAGGATTCCTCCTCAATCTTCTTTCTTCTGCTGATAATTTTGTATTTTCTTGAGTGATCTAAAGCTTGCTTCTCCTTATTTTGAATGTTTATTTATTCACTTTGTGTGAATTATCATTTGCAGTCATCTGTCCCCTAGTCATGTCTAGGGCTTCGGTAGTGTTATTCACTCTCATTTATTTGCATGGTTTTGGGAGGCCTTGTAGAGAGATTTGACTTTAGGATTCAACCATTATCTTATTAAGGATCATTATATCCCAAGTAATATAACATAAAAATTGAATTAGAATAGAGTTCATTTTTAAATCCTTTATTGGGAGAATAAATATGTGAATATTAATTGATTTACATTTTGAACTATAAGGAGTGAAAGATCTAATATTTGGGGGTACTTAGAAAAATGTGTGAGCACCAAATTAGCTTAACATAATCACTATTTTCCGTAAGTCAACAAATTTATAAGTAGAAATGTAAAAAATTTGGAAATAATACCAATATTTTAATTTCATAGAAGTTAATAAATCAAAATTATACCTAGTGTTATTCTTATTAATATTTAAAGAATCATACATAGTTTCTGTTGATGCATTTGTTCTGAGAATACAATAGTAGACATATATTAAAAATGCCAGTCAACACATAGAAGCTGTGATAATTAGTAAATGTACTGCCAAACCAGTGGATATAAATATTTTAGGTAAAGTATCTAAAATAATAAATATATATCTAGATGTAAGGTAATATTGAAGACAAGTAAGACTATATATATGAATAATTTCATTGACAGAAGCATTGCTATTGTAATAACTTTTGCTTTATTGTCTCAGATTCTAAATGCTAAATGGCATTATATTTAATGAATAAAATGTATTTAATTCACAGTTAAATTACATCAACTCAAAGAATACTATTTTTTCAATGGTTTTCTTGATGTCAGAAGTTACCAGATAGATTTAAGTATTTTTTAAACATTTGAAGACTCCAAATTTTCATTTTGTACCCTTTGAGTAGCATATAATAAAAAAATATAGTTATATACACATTTATTGCAGATTAAAGAAATTTAAAGACAAGGAAATCCAGAGGAAAAAAAGTCATTTCATATAATGCAGCCTATATAAAAAGAAAACAATGAACTGTCTCTTGTGACTACTACAAACACTTTTAAATAAGTGATTCTTGTAATCAGAATTATTGGTAAAGAATTTATCAAAACAAATGACTCTCTACTGAATATAACCATGAAACGATGCACTGTGAAGTGTTTCTTTTGAAAAATATGTAGTGTCACACTTAAAAAAAGAGGGAAAGAGAGTGCTTGTAACTCCCATTCTTAATACTATAGTGGATACTCATGATTCATCACATAATTAAGTCTACTATTGACACAATGTGCAAAGCTCACAGTTCTTCCATTCAGATTGATGTCACTTAAGCAGGCACCACTGATACTTTTTAGTAATCTACAAGAAAATATTTGAGGTCTACAGATATATAAAAGTCCACTACAGGAGTAGGAGAAACATGCACTAAAATTAAATAACATTTCAAAGCAAAATCTGAAGAATGTTCAACTAATATAGCATTAAATTAAAAATGACATGGATGCATCAAACCCTAGAAGGATAGGGTTTATGTTATGGTTTTTAAATATCATCCTGAAGCATTTTTCTGTTATAGCTTATGTGTACATTTTAGATCTGAACATGATAGAATTTCCTGAGCTTCCTTTAATACTACCTCAGTGTGATTCCTCTATCCACACACAAACATTAACTAAGCACTCTGATAGATATATTTCCTGCTCTAGAAAAGTTCACTTGAACTTTTCAAACCTGCTAACTCACTCTTTCTCCTCAATGTTCTTGTTTAGTCTTATAAGTACTTATCTCTATTTATTGTACATTTGGCAAATTTGACCACATTTCCTAATATATTGCATAGTTTTTGAACACAGAGATTTCAACTCCTTTGGTCATGTAATAAAGCTCTCTGCAAATCCAAACCAATGCTTGATATTGGAACTATGATGTGAGAATATAAAGAGGCATGGATTAGTCATTACTCCCCAGACAGCTAATTGAGTCAAAAGTGTTTCTAGGCATGATCTGACCTTGTTGCTTAAATTCCCTCTAGCCAATGACTAATCTCCTATCTGCTACCTCCAGTTCTCACAAAAAAGAAATTTCCCATATTCAAAGACCAGTTTTATTGTGGGGAATATTTGACATCAAAACTTTGTTCAGAGTTGTTCTTCCGGGTTTCTTTTACCCCAGTATTACCAAGGATACTGCTCCTCAAATGCTGCTTCTTTTGTATCAGAATCAAAAAGCAAGACGAGGAATCTGTAACTAGATCTAGAATTAGACAAGAATTCATAAGATATAATGCCAGAGAGTTGGACATAATATTCTGGGCCTGGAAAATGAAGGTTATTATTGAAGACTATCTAAGACAAAGCATTCTGATTTAGAATGTTTTAGAATGGTTTTCAATTTGTATGTGCTAAGCTAAAGATTTTCATTATACTCATGTAAAAAAATAGCTTTATTTAATGGGTGATCAGTTTAAAAACTGTCCTGAAATTTATAATTTAAAACCACTGAGGAGCTACTTTAATAAATATCAAACTATATTAATAAGATGAAACACAGAACATAAAGAATATGATATTACTTAGTCTAAAAAAGACTGAACTAAAAAGACATAAGAGTAGCTGTAATAGGTGGAGAAAGTGACTGTGCATAGGTGAGTAGTGATCATCTCTCTTCAGACGTGCCCACAAATAGAATAAAAATAAATTATCTTAAAATATATTGTAACACTTTCACAATTAAGGAGAACAGCAGACATTTAGCATTATGATGGTTATTAAACAGAGTTAGAAACAGTTTTAAAAGTCTCTAAATAAAGGATATAAATAATATTCCCTAAAGTATTTGAAATATACTACTACCTTGCCTCTATTTCACATTTTATAATTTTGAATGCTCATTGATATATTTGATCATCACAAAATTTTTTGATCAGCACAAAATCTTTGAGAAATGGAAAGGCAATGGGTCCTGATTTGTCTGAGACAGCCCTAGTTTTAGGCTATTATGAAGGAGAAATGGCTATCTTCTTTTTTAGCATTCCTCAAAGTGCCCCAGGTTAGACTAAATTATGCAGATAACGCAGGTATAAACCCCATTTTACAACTGGGTAAATCAAAATGCTTAGCTGGGATTATAAAAGTAATAAATAATAGAAATGATATTGATAGGAAGCCTCTCATTCTTCAATGTTAAAGGCATGCTCTTTTAAGGAACAGCACTAGATAATCTTTGAGGTATATTTTAATCATTAAAGAGAAAGGTTTTTCCTAACAAAATGACTACTAATTGGTAACCAAGTTTCAAGACTTCTAGATTTTTCCAAACATTTACTACAAGAAAAATTTGCTCATACATCAAGTCAGTTATAGTTCATTGGAAATAGAATAGAAATAGGAGATGTGGCAGATTAAAGATGACCAAAAAGTCTGTGAGACTTTTCCCATAGAGAGTTGAGTCTATTATCACTGATCTTAAATCTTAGTGGCCTCTGTGACTCCTCTGACTAATAGAATATATTGGAAGTACACCCAAGTCAGTTTCCAGTCCAAGGCCCTAAAAGACTTCATCTTGAACTCCTTGTCTCTTGGAACACATTTTGGGAGCTTTGAACTGCTTCTATGTGGAGTCCATCTAGTCTGAGACTTCCAGGATAAAAATGTCAGATATGGGTGCTGTGTTAAAAAATTTCATGAGTTAAGCCATCCAATCACCCCTGCTTAGGCACCAGAGAAGTGTGTGAAGCCATCTTGACCTTCCAGACCATCCATCCACTACCTGAATCCAACCAAATGATATCATTCAACATCATAATAACAGAAGAATGAGCTAGCCAAAACATGCCCAAATGAATTACTGACTTACAAAATCATGATAGTTTATAAACCATTTCTTGCTTTAAATTTCTAAGTTCTAGGGTAATTTATTATGTAGCAACAGAAAACTGGGACAGAATGTGGTACCTGGAAGTGCCGTGCTGTGATAACAAAGAATATAAACCTTATAGCTTCAGCTGGTACTGGGTGGTGGGCAGGAGCCAGAAGGAACTGTTGGTGAAAACTTGAATGGCCTCAGGAAGACGATTAGAGCTTCAAGGACAATGAGGGAAATGTTATTGGAGGCCGTTGGAAGCCGATAAAAAGGGAAACTGAGTTATATACAGACAGAATAGTTAGCAAAACAGTTGCCTGTAGCAATATAAAAAATAAGAAAGCAACCTACAGATCTCATAAATCTTGCTAAGGGATTTGTAGGCACAAATTCTTCTGGTTACCTATGGCAAAAGGAAAGATGGGAAAAACAAACTAAAGAAGAAATCCTTCAGTTTTCTAGCATAATGTATAGGAAATACCAAGAGTTTAGTACAGTCTTTCCAAGCCTACAGAAACGGCTAAAAGTAAGAATTAGCCTTGGAGAAAATAAAAAGTTCAGATCCCTCTTAGTAAAGCAAAGTCTGAGGGTGAAGATGAAGTAAAGAATGAAAGTATAAAACATTTTTTTAAGACCTCAGAGAGATGTAAGGTGTTGTGTCATGTTCCATTTCAGCTAGGAAAAATGACTTCTAAGGATAGAAAACCTTCTTAGATAAACCCTATAGACTTTCTTTTTTAAAATGTTGGGCTTCAGAGAATCTTAAGGGCATTATGTTAGTCTCACAGAGTGCCCTAGTTAGAGAAGAACCTATTTTAAAGATATTTTTGGGTGTGCTTCTATCTAATGAAATGCATTGTAAATTGATACACATAAATTCTACAGAGCTTTTAAAAGAATTCTATCAGTTCAAAAAGATATGATATTACAGAATAAAAGAAGACATTTGTGTCTCTAATTATCTGCTGGCAAAAAAGAAATCTGAGAAAACCACTAAGCTACTAACATAGGCTATAACTTATAGAAAGGAAAGATGAGTTCAATGTCAGAATGAAGAACTGAAAGGAAGGAACCAATAGGCACGGAAAATCATTTCCATGGGACAGTATTGAGCTCTAATGTTTAAAAATGGCAACATGTATTTGATCAGATTTCAAAATTGCTATGGACCAGAGATTGCCATATGCCTTCTGTTTTTCTCCTTGTTGAACAGGATAATCTATTGCTGTTATCCTATGCTTACCTCACCATTGTATATTGTATGTGGAAAATAGATACTCATCTCTTGGTCACAGGTTAATATCAAGAGAAACTATTCATGTAGAAGCCTAATATACGCCTGATCTTTATTTAGAGGAATGAGATCTTGGACTTTGCAATAATGCTATAATAGGATAAGAGTTTGTGGGATTTGGAGGAAGTGAATATATTTTCCATGTGGAAGAAATATAAACAATTTATGGCTCAATGCAAATCTATGGTTCAAAGCAAACCATGATAAATTAAAGATGGCTTTGAAGATATTCTTTGAAATTCCTCTCATTGAGAATAGGCCTTTTATTTATCTCTTTGAATTAAGTGGGCTCTACTATAGCTTTAACTGACATAATTCAACAGAAATGACACTAGGAATATTTCAACTCATGAAATATCTTCAACCCAATAAAGAACCTCTACAAAAAGCAGACAGAAGCCTCATATGTATTCGTGAAAGACTAGATACTTTCCCTCTAAGATTTGGAACAAGGCAATGATGTCCTATCTTACCATTCCTATTCAATATCATACTGAAAATTCTAACTAGTACAATAAGATAAGAAAAAGAAATAAAAGGTATACAGATTTGAAAGGAAGAAATGAAATGATGACATGACTTCTATATAGAAAACCTCAATAAACCTTAAAAAAAACTTGGATCTAATAAATAAGTATACCAAGTTTTCAGGCTATAAGGACGGTACACTAAGCAATTAATTTCTTATATGCCAAGAATCAACAATTGAAATTATAAATTAGAAAACAATACAGTTTATTTTATTACTATTTTGGGGGGGATGGGGTCTTGCTCTGTTTTCTAGGCTAGAATGCAGCAGTACAATCATAGCTCACTGCAGCCTTGAGCACTTGGGCTCAAGTGATCCTCCTATTTAAGCATCCCAAGGAGCTGGGACTACAGGTGCAGACCACCACAGCCAGGCAAAAATTTTGCATTATTTTTTGTAGAGATGTGGTCACACTTGTTGCCCAGGCTTGTCTTGAAGTCTGGCCTCAAGTGATCTTCCTGCCTCTGCCTTCCAAAGTGCTAGGATTATAGATGTGAGCCACCATGCCCATCCAACAATACCGTCTATTACAGTACCAAAAAAAAGGCAATACTTAGGTGCAAATTTTAAAATTGTAACAGGGTTTATATGTAGAAAACTACAAAAATATTGGAAAAATATTTCATATTCAAGGGCTAAAAGACAATATTGTTAAGATGTCAACTCTTCCAAACTCGATCTATAGGTTCATTGAAATCTCCATCAAAATCCCAGCAAGGCATTTTGTAGATATCAACAAACTGATTTTAAATTTTATATGTAAACACAAAAGACCCAGAATAGCCAATAAAATACTGCAGAAGAAAAAAATACTGACACTTATTAATTTCAATATTTACTGTAAAGCTAAAATAATCAATACAGTGTGATATTGACAAAATTATAAATATATGGAGTAATGTAACAGAGCATAGGACCTAGAAATAGATGGTCACAAATATAGTCAACTTATTTTTTATAAAGGCTCAAAGGCAATTCAATGAAGAAAAGATAGACTTTTCAACAAATAGTACTAAAAAAAATTGGACATTCATATACATATAAAATAAATTTAGACACAGATCTTGCATCTTACACTAAAGTTAGCTGAAAATGGATTTAGAGCTAAATGTAAAATGAAAAACTAACAAACAATCAAAAGTATCAAAAATCTACAGGAAGAAAGCATGGAGAAAATTTATTATGTGACCTTCCTTCAGTGTGGTGATGAATTCATAGATAGAATGATAAAATTGTAATACATGAAAGAAAAATATTTATAAATTAGACTTAATTAAAATTAAAATTTCTGCTCTGCAAAGACACTCTTAAGAGAGGAAAAAGAGACAAGCCACAGACTGGGAAAGATATTTTTAAGACATATATCTAATAAGGAAATTGTATCCAAAATATTCAAAGAATTCTTAAAACTCAACAATTTGAAAACAAATAGCCCAATTAAAAGTGAGCAAAATATTTGAACAGATACTTGCCAAAGGAGATACATAGATGGCAAAGAAGCATAGAATAGATGCTCAACACTATTTTTATTTAGGAAAATGCAAATTAAAATAACCATCAGATACCATTACATTTAGTAGAATAACTAAAATTCAGCAATATGAAAATACCAATTGCTGATTATGATACAGACCTACAGGAACTTGTATTTAATGCTGGTCGGAATGCAAAGTGACACAACCACTTTAGAAAATAGTTCAAGTGTCTGACAAGCTAAACAGTCTCATCACATGATTCAGGAATTGCTCTCCTAGGTATTTACCTGACTAATGTGAAAACTTAGGTCCACACAAAGACATGCATGTAAACATTTGTAGCAAGTTTATTAAAAACCACCCAACTGGAAGCAACCAAGATGATCTTCAATAGGGGAATAGATAAGCAATTTCAGTACATCCATACAATGGAATACTATGGCTATGGTCTGAATGTTTGTGTCACCCTAAAATTCATATGTTGAAATCCTAACCCTAAAGTGATGGTATTAGGAGGTAGGGCCTTTGGGAAATGATTAGATCATAAGGGTGGAGTCCTTATGAATGGGATTAGTGCCCTTAAGCAGAGGCCCAAGAGAGCTCCCTGCTCCTTTCACCATTCAGGTTGAAGTGAAAATATTGTCATCTAAGAAACAGGCACTCATAAGACATTGAATCGGCTGGTGCCTTGATCTTTAAATTTCCAGCCTCCCAAACTGTAAGAAATAAATTTCTATTGTTTGTAAGTCACCCATTCTATGGTACTTTGTTATAGCAGCCCTAAAAGACCAAGAAAACTATCAGTGATGAAAAGGAATGAGCTCTCTAGTCATTCAAAGACATGAATGAATCTTAAATGTATGTTACTAATATAAATTAAAAATAACATCCTAAGCCTCTACCAACTTAACAGATCCCCTCTTGGCCAAGGGGACCCCAGGAAAACCTTAAAACTGAGTTCCCAGCTGTAAAGGAAAGGGAGGTGAGACATGCCTTGTTAGACTCCCTCCCTTTTGGAGTTTAGACACAACAATTGACCAGCATTGATGTTAAAACAGAGACCATAAGACTGACAAAACAGACTCTTTGTGGCAATAAGATACTAAATTTTTAATAGACCTAAAGCCATGTAAGGCAAAGTTTAAGTCACACTGGCAGGCCATCAGTTTACTTAAAAGATCACTTTGAGTCACTATTGTGACTTGCTCTCTCTTTAATAGACCTCCTTATCTTAACTGAAGCATTTTAGACAAAGCTTTAATTCTTTAACCAATTATAAATCAAATAATCTTTGGACCCACCTATAACCTATAAGCCCCCACTTCAAAATGTCCCACTTTTTCATGCTAAAACAAGATTCACCTTCCATGTATTGATTTATGATTTTACCTACAATTCCTGTCTCCCAAAATATATAAAACCAAACTGTAACTCCGCCACCTGGGGAGCATTTTCTCAGGACCTCTTGATACTGTGTTACCCTTGCCATGAGTTACTCATATCTGCCTCAGAATAAACCCCTTTGAATTATTTTTCGGAGTTTGATTTTTTCCATTAGCACTGAAAGAAGCCAGATTGAAAAAGTTATATACTGTATGTTTTCAACTATATAACATCTGGTAAAGACAAATCTGTAAGGTAGAAAACTGATCCCCTGATCAACTAGGGGTTAGGGAGGGAGGGTTTAAATGGATGAAACCCAGAGGATTTTTTAGGATAGTGAACCTATTCTGTATGATACTGTATTGATGGATACATGACACACTACAATTGTCAAAACTAATAGAAATTTATAGCACATAGAGCAAAGCTTAACACATGCAATTTTTAAAAAAAATAAAAGGTCACAGGGCTCCAGGATGGAATGCAGAATGTGACAAAACAATCTAATTGAATTGCACATGTATGAACCAAACTCACTGAAGGGGATAAGGGACAAAAATTTTGACCTCAGTAACTTTGGAGATGAGTGTAATCTAGAAGACCAATGGCAGAAGGAATTGTGCATAAGCACTATATGTTAGTTGACAAAGTTGTTTCCCTAGGGGTACAGGTTAACAATTCTAAAACCAGTATATATTTATACAGAAATTGAACACATAAGTAAATGGATGGCAGACAATGGTAACAAGTTTTCTCATTGTTGGAATGGGAGATTACAGATAGCAAGGGGAGGTGGCTAGGATGAACTGTGTGGAAATGAATTAGAGTTGAAGACATCAGTACATGAACTCGTGTTTAGTTTAACAAAGATACAGATGATTACATATGAAGATATTTATAGATATGTGTAGACACATATATATCTCCCTGCTCTATGAGTGAGAAGGCCTGGAAGCAATAATGCTACTATAGCAACAAACACACTTAGCACCCATATGTTGATTCAAATATGATGCTCTAATAAAAGGAACCTGGGCTCCTTAATGAAATGGCTGATTTTAGGACTGTGAAGAAAATATCCAAGAGGAGTCTGGGATATCCTGTAGCAAAAGAAAATAAAGGAGTACTCAAAACAAATAAACGAGAGGATCCCACAATAATGAGTTATGTCAAAGGGTACAGAAGCCAACTGAAAAATTTCCCAGTGGCCACAGTTGGAATGATTTGAGCAACAAAAATAATCAGTATTTGATTATTAACCAAAGTATAAAACAAATATCCATAAGTCATATTGATATAAATAAATAATTTTATACATAAGTAATTGAGGGAGAACATCCTATATAGAAAAATTCCAAATCGTTTATGTAAACATGCTGCTTTTAAGGAGGTAGAGCATAACTCATACCAAGTAACATAAATAATAGTAAAGTCATATTATATCACAGTATGTACTCTCAATAAACATCAAGATTCGTACAGTATGTACAATACTGTATAGCCTTGATGTGAAGAAAATGGTACTTTTTCTCTCAGTCTTCCTACTAAAAACACATTTCTTCAATCTAATCATGAGAAAAACATCAGACAAATCTCAATCAAAGCATATTCTACAAAACACCTGATGAGCACTCCTCGAAACTGTCAAGGTCATTGAAAAAAGGAAAGTCTGAGAAACTGTCATTTATAGCCAAGAGGAATCTAAGGAGACATGACTACTAAATGTTATGTGGTTTCCTGCATAGGATCTTATAACAGAAAAAAAAAAAGACATTAAGGAAAAACTGAACAAATCTGAATAAAGTATGTGCTTTATTTAATTACAAGTTATCAATGTTATTTCATTAATTATGGCAAATATACCATATTAATGTTAGATATTAATAATGGGAAAACTGAGTATGGAGTATATAAGAACTCTGTACTATCTTCTCAATAATTCTGTAAACCTAAAACTACCTTAAAATAAAGAGTTTATTTGAAAAAAGAGTAAATTGAGAACTTAAAGTATGCAAATTGAAGTTAATGTAGACTATAAAGCTTTATTAATCAAGACAGTATGGTACTGGAATTAAGATAAACACACAGAACAAGAGAATAAAATACAGTCTAGAAATATACTCACACTAATACAGTCGATTGATTTTTCAGCAAAGGTGATAAGGTAATTCAATGAGAAGAGAGTCTTTCAACAAATGGTGATGAAAAAATTGAATATCCATGTGCACAAAATGAACCTCGACCCTTACCTCACACCCTGCACAAAAGTTAACTTAAAAATGGATCACACACCTAAACATTCAAACTCAAACATTATTAAAATTCTGAGATATAATACAGAAAAAAATATTTTAAGTGTCTATAGAAAAGTAGATTGATATTAGTATTCATAAATATCTTTATATAGAGAGATAGATTTAAAGAGGGAGAGAAATCAAATGTTGCAAAGTGTTAACAAGTGAAGAATTAATGTGAAGGGTATATGGGTGTTCCTTTCATTATTCTTAAAACTTTCTGTAGTTCTGAAAGTTTTAAAAGTTAGATGTTTGGCGGAAGAAGATAAAAATAGAGTCAAATAGAAACTGAAAATGGGCAACACTGCATTACAAAACTGCTTCAAATTCCTTAAAATAATTAAATTTATCTGTATTAAATATTCTACCTATAGCAACACATGTTTTTAAAATGAAACAAAAGGAAGTGGTAAATAGCGGCAAAAACATAAGAGATTAAAGTAAAATGAAGAATTCATTGAATTTCACAACGTGAAGGTCGTTGATGACTTAAATGAAAGTAGTATCAATGCAGTAAGCGGCAGTAGAAACCAGATTTAAGTAGTGTGAGGTGTAAGCATTGAAGAAATAAAATCAGCCTTGTAATAAACTATTTTGAGAAAATAGAGGGAACTGCTTCCTCAGAAATAGGAGACAGAAATAGGTGAAAGAGGTACAGAAGTAAGTAGAGTTTTAGACTGTGAAGGGAAAATGACAGATTTTGCATTTATTAGATTCTATTTTTTCAATGAATAACAAAGTGAAGGTCTTCATCGGAAATTTAGTCTGGGGAAATTGAGAGACTTGAAAAGTTGGAAAGTTAGCTTCTTAGAGCATCATAGTAAGATTTCTGTGCTATTATGGAGGTCCATTTAAGAATGAATTTGTATTCATACAATATTCATGGCTATACATAAATTATTGTTAATTAGGTGGCAGCACTACATTCTTTGCATTTATCCAAGAGAAATTAAAACTATGTTCACTCAAAAAACTGTACAGAAATCATTACAGCAGCTTTATTCCTAATTACTAAAACTTGGAAACAATTCAAATGTCCTTCAACTGATCGTTGGGTGAGATACATCTATATGATGGAACACTACTTAACAACAAAGAGAAAGAAACACACTACTGATACATCCAGCAACATGGAATCTCAAATGTATTATGTTAAGCGGAAGAAACCAGATTCAAAAGGATGCATAACGTATGATTCCATTTATGTGATCTTCTGGAAAAGGCAAATCTATAGGGTACAGAAAATAGACCAGTAGTTGCTTGGGGGTGAAGAACTATAAAGGCATACAGGGAGATTTCTTGTGTTGACAGAATTGTTCTCTATCTTGATTGTGGTGGTGGTTACAAGACTCTAGGTGTGTGTCAAACCTTATAAAGCTATAAACTAAAAAGGAAGAATTTTAATGTATATAAAGGTAAAAAAATATTAGTTCATAAGTGTGGAGGCTTAGAATTCTGACTTTGAGGTAAATATTTACTTTCTGAGCATGATGAAATTGATCTTGATGGTCTCTCAAAGTAGAAATTCCCAAATGGTCTGCCAAGAATATGTTACAGGTATACCAGGATGCTGATCTCTTTTAGTTCCAAGAGCAGCTGAGCAGCCCTGGGTCCCAGAGTTCCTGAACTAGACGTTTCATCTGGAGGCAGCTTCAACTGTTACCCCATTAGGCCATACACATATTATTACTGTCTATGTTTGCCATGACACGAGGAAACATGGGAGCACTGTCTTAGCAGGAGATGGGCCCCTCTTAGAAGAAGCTAGGACTGTAGTCAGGACTACTTCCTTCAGCCACGTGAGAGCTGCTAAGAGAGAGTAGCACCTCAGGGATTGGAAGTGCTTCCTGCTGCAGGCTACTTATGGAAAGCTGGTCCAGATAGCAGAAGAAACCACATCTGCTACTACAGACCATGTATAAAATAACATGAGAAAAGCTGCATGAAACATAAAGATTGCAGTCAAGTCTGTGGTTAAAGAAAATTAAGAATCCTAATCCTAAAATACTCTTATTATTTAATAAGGAAAAATAAAATTCAATAAATTTAGCACTTCATTCAATAGTTTGGGGTGGGAGGTTGGGAAACAAATTTAATTTTAAAAATAAATGAATGAAAGTAATAAATTAAAGGCAGAAAGTAATACTTTCTTAAAAAGAAAACTTGACATTGAAAATCCTGCAAACACAAATAAGTATGCAAATATAAGAAAAATATTCCAAAGAAAAATCAGAAAATAAATTAACTATAGTTATAGCAATAAGTAAATATATAAAATTTTGAATAAAAAGGACTGGCTTTTAAGAAGGTAAAAAAAAATGTACTGAAATGAATCCAGAATTAGAAAACCTGAATAAACCAGTAACCCTTAAAGAAATGAGAAAAGGTATCAAAAATTAAACTCAATTTTCCCATGCTATATAAATTTTTCAAGAACATAAAAAAATTCTATCAGGGTTATCTAGCGATAAGTGGTAATTTTCTTTTTTTTTTCTGTATTTCCCAAATATTATAGTCAATATGCATTGCTTTTGTAATCAGAAACAAAACACTAAATTTTACTTTTAAAGCAAATAGTCGCAACCAAGCTTCTATTACAATTGTTAATTATTTGTGCATTTGGCCTTTGCAATCCTGCCACTTCAGTAAACTAAGATATAAACCCAAGTTTTAAGTAATTATCTTCATTCTTCCAAAAAAAATAAAAATTTGCATCTTCTCAGTGAATATATGTGACAATCTGTTAAAGGAAGTATACTTGCCTGGGAGTAGGGAACTAGCTTAAGAACATTTTAAACTAATCAAGTTTCCAGAGGCCTGAATGATCATATGTGAACATGAACCACAGGAATTGTCAAATGAATCTATTCAAAGAGCTTGCCTCCAAGTTCTCCCTCATCACTTAACTGTTCTATGAAAAGAAGAAATGTCAGATGACTTGAAGTGTTGAAATATAAACTCCTTCTGAAATCTGAGTTGTATATTTGTCAGATTTAAATAGTTCCCAAGTTTCTGATAAAGTAATGGGAAATTTATATTTTTCTCTAAACATAATGAAAATGTGAAGGAAAGATAGTGCTACATTTGCCCTATTTATGCTGACAGACAAGTCTCTAGTCATCAATGAAGGACATGGGAACAACATGACAGAAAAAATACTCTTGTGAGGGGCTGTACAGAGATTGCTAAGGAACGATGGGGAGGTGAGAAGTCACTTTCTTAACAGAAAAAAAAAGACAGGAAGAAAAATACAATAGCATGACAAGAAAATGCTGGAATCACCTAAAAGCATCCTCATTCTTTTATTTCCTTTCTTCTCTATTAAAAATTTTAAAACTGAAGGATACGTTTCAAAATTATCTAAGACAACAAACACATTCAATTAAAGATGGACTCTAAAGATGTGGTAAGGTATTGAAAATGAGAACCGCAGCAAAGTAAGTGAGGAAATAATACCAAGAGAACTCCTTACATCATACAAAATACAAATAAAGTGAGAAACACCTATTAAAGAATGAACTTTCAGGTGCACAAGGAATTTTAGCATGTATATGCCATTCAGGGACTAAGTACTGACCATATACTCTTTATGTAAACTAAGTTTGTTTCCTATGATGGAAAAATACACTATGGAGAAGACTATCAATTCGTGGCTTTCCACTTTTCAGACGGCTCTAGAGTTACTGAGAGTTGGGGTAGGGATTTGGGGAATTAGTAAAGGAAAGGATATTTAAGCTTGTTCTATGATACCATGATGGGTCAACTGACATGAATTAATAGTGATGGAATTTGATTTTTATCATTTATTATGTTAAATTATGTGCCACATATGCATTGCTCTAAAAACATTGAAAGGAAAATACGTTAGAATATCATAGGAAAAACAAAAAACAACAGACTAGCCAGCCATCACACATAGGAGGGACCATTTAAAAATTGGTTTGGCCAGAAATTTTCAAATAATTCCTATATTGGATGGGATTTAGCCATATTCTACTTCAGGACGATGATAAGATAGGCAGATATGATATTATAATTACTGTGATAAAAATATGAGAAACAGAAGGCAAAGATGTATAAGACAGTAAAAATAGGCAGGATTCTAATTTTTAAATCAGGGAAGATATGGTTTATTCACTCACCAAATATTTATTCAGCACATAATACATATTAGTTCCTATGATAGATGTGGAAAAAAAAAAGTTTATTCTGTAATGGATTTGACAGACTGTGACAGTAAGGACCATGGGAGAGGGAAGAAGTAAGAATATTCACAAGGGTCACAAATAAAATATTAGAATTTCTCATAGTATTTCTATACTAGAAATAAGAAAGATACGAAGCTATACTAATATTTAATATACACATTGGCAAGGACATCCTCATTGAGCCCAAATGTGAGACCGTCAAATGTGCCGTATGGTTTATTGAAGCATCCTAACGGAACAGTGGGAGTTCAATAAGACATGTGGCCTTTGCTCGTATTTGAACTATTGTAATTTAAGCGCACCAGTTAAGTAGATTTACAGATTACATTGTCTAGTTTTAATGAAATTCACCCTCACAAAATGAACAAGAAATTTAAAAAGACTCCTGCACGGGAGCCACAGATCAAAGGCAATTCTATTAACACACGTACAACTGAACAATTAGAAAATGGCAGTGCCATTCTTCCTTGGGCAAATTTCTCATCAGACACTTATGAGTTAAAAGCCAATGATAGTCTCATCAGATCTAATACAGTCATGTCACTTTCACTAAAATATTAAATATACAGATAGTATTAATATTGACTAAAATATAAGTATTAAAATCTAATGAGAAAAAAGGTTTTTACACTGAAAAAAATAATTAACATTGCATTCAAATCTCTTTATTGTTTTCCAATTTATATAATTGGCCAAGTTTTATAACACATCTATCTTATGTGTATTTGATTATATTTATATTTTAATAGAAATACATATTTTATACATAATTCCATATATAGGGATGCCGATTCCTAAAAATACGTTAATGTAATGGATGCACCATCAAAAACATTTGGAAGTCACTGATCTGGAGGACATAAGTTCTCTGAGTAATAGTTCTATGAGGCTAATCTCAATCATCAGGAACATGCTGAAAGAGATATTTTATGAACATTTGAAAAGAAATGTAAATATAATTTTTAAATGTAGTGATCATTAAAAACAAACATGGCTTTTTAAAAAATAAGGTACACACTGGACTTTATTTTTCTTTTATTAATAAATAATGTCCCTCTGACATTAAGAGAATGGAGTAAATACTACTATCTTGACTTGAGTAAAATACTTAGAAAAAATCAAGATGTGAATAAAATAGTAGAATTTAGAGGACACACTCTAGGAAGAGTAGCTAGTATGATAGATAACCTGAACAATCTTTCCAGCTCACTTCTTTTAGTACCACAAGTTCAAAATCCTTTGATCACTCTGAGAATGAGTCTTACAATCCATCAATCCTCCCACCCTTCACTGACCCCTGCACCCTGATGCCTTCAATACCCTCTTTAGCCAGTTTAAATTCCATGGTTCAATCATTACAGTCATTCTTTTCCATAAGCTCTTAGCTCCCTTGCCTCTCCTTGACGTTCTTTATTAAACTTCTACCCTCTACATCTAAATCTATGTTTGAATCTAAACATGATTGCAACTAAACTAGTCACAAGCATGCTATCTAGCATCACTTTAAATTCATGAACAAGTAACTCTTAATACCACCAAGGATTATATTTCCCTGGTATATTCACACCCTCACTCTCCTAAACAATTTTTTCACAGATTTGTGTCTTTTCAAAACATCAACACTATCTCTTCCATTCTCACTATGTTCTAATGACCTTACGTCCAAGCACTGTGATTGAACCCGTAGCAGCCAACCACCTGCATCTATGCCCATTAACCCTACCTCTCCTTCTCTTAACATGGAGAATGGCCCAGGTTTCTAGCTGTGACTTATCGGGAATTATGAAGGGTCTGAGATTTTACTCAACTTTCAACCTAAAAAGTTAGTTTACCACGTTTCCATGGATAATACCAAAAGCCATGAGAGTCCTGGATTGTACACAAAAGACAACTTTTAACTCATAGAAATTGCAGTAGCTAGAGTATGGTCATTTTCTTGTGATGGTTAATTTTATGTGTCAACTTGACCAGGCCACAGGGTGTCCAGATATTTGGTCAAACATTATTTCTTGGTGTATCTGTGAGGATGTTTCTGGAGGAGATTAACATTTGAATCTGTAGACTGTAGAAAAAAAGCAGATTGCCCTCCCCAATGTAGGTAAGCCTTATTCAGTCCATTGAATGCCTGGGTATGAAGAGAATAAAAGGCTGATTAAGAAAGAATTCTTACTCTCTACCTTTGAGCTGAGACATTGGTCTTCTCCTGCCTCTGAACTAGAACTATGCCATTAGCTCTCCTGAATCTCTAGGGTGACAACTGCAGATCCTGGACATCTTAGCCTTCATAATTCTGTAAGTCAATTTAAGTCAATTTCTTATAATATATCTCTTTATGTATCATTTATAACATAACATTATATACACACACACATATATATATATATATATATATATATATATATATATATATGAGGGCTGTCTGGAAAGTATCCAGCCATTGTTAATATAACGAGAACAGTTACATGACTGGATACTTTCCAGACAGCCTTCGCATAAACCCCTCCTCAAGTCTATTAGATGGATGGATAATTTTTTTAGAATTATCCTTAATTCATTTAAGACAGAAAAGCTCAATTTTATTTTTTCTTAAATCAAGCAAAAAATATATACTTCAGGTTTTTGAAATTATAATTTTTAAATTTATTACTTATCCAAAAAGCCAGACTATACTCTTAGAATAAATGTTCAGTATGTGAATTGCAGTACCACAATAATCTATTATTTTTCTTTAAATCTTCCTCATTGTGCTTCATCTCTAGAAAGATAACATTATATATGAATTTCCATCTGTCAAGAGACCTGTCCTCCTCTGATTTTAAAGGATTTTGACATAATATAAAATCATTCAAATTCCAGAAAGCACATTTAGTTTATTGGCTAAATTTTTTGGCCATTTTATTAAGCAAAAGTACAATTCCTTGTTTCTTTTAATATAAAATAGATCAAGTTACATTCTGTGCATCAGTCACTGTTAGCAAGAAATGCACAAAAATGTGCCATAGCTATAAGTTGCCAGCACAATAAGTATTCTCTGAGGAGCCACTTTTGAAGTCCAGAAACCTGCAGAAACTGTGAAAATGTTCCTTAAAAGTACATGTTTTATGATTTCAAATTCCACTGGCTATGATTGTGATAAAACCATACATTTATCTACTAAGATACTTGCATCACACTGATAATATATTTTCTTTGTTAATGTTACAATGGAAATAAAAATGGTGACAGTGAAAACAAAGATTTTGAAACTGATATCTATACATATTATTATTATTCAGTAAATCAAAATCTCCCAGGGTATATAGACAATTATTTGAGGAAGTTAGTATAGGAAATTTGACTTAGCCTCAATAATTTTGTAAAGATATGTGGAAGTAAACTAGAAAACATGTTTTACTACAAGATATCAATATATATTTTATATATAATATATACATATAATTCTCATAATCTGTAAAAGTTGTGCACTGTCAAGGACACACACATGATGTTTCTCAGCTTTCCCTTCTTTGTTCTGAGGGAAAAAGAAAACTCTTTAGAAAGCACATAGCAATTTCCAAGAAAACAAAAATTGTAACCTATTGTTAGACATCTTAATCTTTGGCATGTTAGCCCTTGGTCTCTGAGAGACAGATGAAGAAAGAAATGAATGTACATCAAAAAGTTTTCTCATATCATATAACTTTCTACTAAGATGCTCAATAGTTGCCATAAACACTTATCCACTTTTCTAAATGAAATCAACTATTCATAGGACAAGTCAGGTTGGAGCCATATTGCAGAAATTATCAAGACGATACTAAACCGACCAAACAAAGGCTTCATATCCTGACCCTCAAGGAGCCAGCAGATCCACGGCTGGCCAGTACCTACATGGCTAGATCTGCTTTAATGATACAAATTGCCAAATATTCTAGAAGACATCCAAAGATTATTTCAAAGAAATCTTGCCATGATCCATCCATCCTATAAAGTTACAGATTCATATTCAGAATACTATCCAATCCATAGGCCTGTGTTAGACATTTTAGAGGCCCTGAACATCCATAAGAAAGGGAAGGAAGAAAAAAAAGAGAGAGACAAGAAGGAAATGGCTGACAACAATCTTCCAACACTTCTGTGTGCCTGTCTAGAACAATTCCATACATGACCAGAATCAAGCTCTCATATTGCTAAGCTGAAATATAATTAACAAACTAGAGAGCATGATCATGTAAGTAAGGTCTTCATATGGAAAATGCAACATAAGAAAGTATCCTTTGTGTAAGCTTATGTATATGTATGTGTATATATACAAAATAGTAAATATTCATATATAATATTTAAATACTTATGTATAACGTTAAAATATCAAGTTTAGAAAACATACATAACACGAGTCTCTCAAAACCTTGTGAGAAATTCAACATGCTTGCCTATTTAAAAAGTAATTGTGTTCAAAAGTCTTTGAGCTGATAAACCTTCTTCCCAAAATTTTCACTGACCATAGAACATGTGTAAACCATATGCACAACACAAATTATATGGAAGTAGGCATATGGCAATATCATATAATTCATAAAACATAATGTACATTCCTTTCAATTCCTCAGGTAACCAGAGAAAAGGAATCTAGATTACCAAAGTGATATTTTTATGTTGTTTGTGTCTCAAAAACGATTAAGGAAAGTAGGAAAGACATGACTCATTCCCTGGGTGTTTAAATCCACCAAAACATTCTATTCTCATGATGCATTGTGGCACAAGTGAGGATATATCCTTAGCTTCTTACATGTTTTGCTAATTTCCATAGGTTCTTTTCTTTCTGGTTTTTTCTAACACTTCCTTTCCACTTGCTCCCTCTCCTAGTCCCTCTCCCTCGCCCTCCTTCTCCCTTTCCCTCTCTTCTAATTAGGCCACTTCTTTCTTCCTATCATTCTTGCTCTAAATATACTTGCTAAGTCTATCGCTGCTATTGCCTCTTTTCCACGTTATCTTTTTTTAGGCACAATGCCAGTGCCATTTTTCTTGTGATTTGTGAAAGTCTTTCTTTCCTCTGTCCCTGCCCAGGCCTCCTACCCCCTGCCTAAGCTTTTCCTTTTTCCTCTATTATCTAGTATGCTCTCTGTTATATTTCTAGCCCTTAAAGTTCACAGGGCTCGTGAGAAAAGAAAACTACAGCTGTGGTGAAACAACAGAGGTTTGTCCAAAAACTACCCTTGGTTATTTGGATCTAGTTTACCATGTTGATTCTAAATTATAGCTTAATTGCATGAGTCTTGAAAAAACCTGCAAAAATCAAGCAAAAGCCCTAGAGAAAGTATTTGCTGTAATCTGTTTGTTCTCAAGTTTTAGGGCCCTCCAATTTGCCCCTAAGTCTGCATCTAGGGGATAAAACAAAATATATTCATTTTTTTTCCTCATTTACAGGGTAATTGGAACAAAAAGCTTCTGATCATCCAATTACAATTAACTCTCGATAGTGATATGACACAGAATACATGTCGTCTTAAACTGTAGGTGATAAGTGTAAGAAAAATACATTTAATCTGGATGGGATATTTGCGGTCTTATCCAGAACACTGGGAAAGGTGATTAAGTATCTGATGCCTTAACTCTTAATGACAGTTAGAGAATCTCATGGGCTGAAGAAATTCCCAGAGGAGGATTCTGTAATATAACAGCCAGTTTGAGTTTCTACACGTGAATCACTTCTTTGCTTAAATATGCAATGGTTTCAAAATCTTTCATTGTACCAGTGTTGTTATGTGTTTTGTTTTTCTATAACGTCTTTTTATGTTTATTTTTATGGCTGGTTTAGTTGCCTAAAAGCTTCCCCTTATTCTATAGGCACAAGATGCCAGGTGAATTTGCCTGAGTACTAATCAGCATTTTTATTTTCATTTCACAGGTAAATACTTTTTTTACATGCTTTGAAGAAAGAATAAACATATTTAAAGTCTTAATAGGGAAATTGATCATTACAAACGTAATTGGATCCCTTGCCTTTCTTTTTTTATGCTACATGCATCTGCAGTAGTCTACTGAGCTGCTGACCTGCAGAGAAACTGTAAACATTTAAAAAATTCTATATTTGCAAATTCAAAATTACCAAAAATGGTAGCACCGGGAATAGCAAATTAAGTTCTCTGTAAGTTACAGACAGAAGTTAACAGTACAAGGATAGTTAATGGAACTGAACTTCTAAGCAAAACCTTTCACAAAACCATACCTGAATTAGTCTTATGGAAAAGAAGGAAAGTAGAAACTATATGAATTCTAAATAGATCATTAGGAAATTAAAGATGAACAGAATAGACAAAAAATAGGGGAAAAAGGCAAAACCAGGGGTGGTGCTATATATACTTAACACTGAAGTATAACCATGAATACAGTATACATAGAAATTCATACTCTAAGAATCTTTTAAAGAGAAATACCGCTGTGATAAGAGAAAAGAGAGCATTAACACTGACAAGCTTTTGAGCAGTGATATTTTGCCCTATGAAGTTCTGTGAAAATTGCACTGTACCAGTAATATTTAATTGTAGCATAAAAATTAAACACCATTTACTTGATATAAAATAGGGATAGTATGTAAATTAAGTAAGTTTCAATTCATGTCTTCTTACTCACATCTGTTGGCAGTTTAAATAGTTTTAGTGTCATTAATTGTTATAAAAGTGCAAGATTTGCTGTATGCTTGCCACTTAGGACCAAAGGCACAAAAGTCTAATTGAACTAAGTAATTAGTAATTTGTCATTTCCTATTGTCAGCAATTACTTTCCATTAGAAATCCTCACTGAAAATTCTAATTTGAAGTGAGGTTTGCATTTTATTGCTGTCCATCCAAATTAGTTTAAAATTGACAGCTACATTTTCATTTAAAAATGTAAAGATATTAAATATGCTTGAAGAAACTGGAGCATACCCAGCTCCACGTAAGTACATGGGGTGTGCGCGCGCACACACACACACACGCATGCAGGCCAAAGAAAAGACAGCTAACACCAAAGGAGGTGCCTTTTATTTCCCCAAAAGGGAGTTGCTGTGCAAATATCACATCGTCGGTGTGTCTATAAAATTCCAGGTTTCTGATTTGTACATTTTCACACAGACCCCTGCCGTGGCGCTCTCACCTGCACACAGATGGACGAGGAAACAGCATACTATTAGACTTCTTTATGGGGTTCCAAGCCCCCTCTGGGATATGGCTGTTGGACGGTTTTTCATTTGTTATTTCTTCATGCTCCACTAGCCAATCAACACTCTCCCTTCCCTAAGTTCTAGCATCGTGTAAAGCTAAGGGGGAACTTACATCAGCCCTCAAAAATAAAACTAAGGAGGTGATTTATAATTAGCATGGGTCCACTGATCTACTTTAAAATAAGGGCAACTAGGTAAGTCAACCTTATACTTAGTTTCCTTTGTAAAAATCGGAGCACCACATGTTTTCCTAACTAGATATTCTTTCTCTTTTAAAACTTAACAAGTCTCTTTGCCTTAAAGTATAGCTAGATTTTTTTAACAAATGAACTAGCTTTCCAACTGTCAAAATTAAAAATACAGAAATGACCTTCACATATTAATATTTTTCTCTCTATCTCATTGTTAAAATCCTAAAACTATACAACAAATCTTTAGCTAAAAGAGTTGAGGTAATGTATGTGCACACAAAGGCCCAGTGTCTTCGATGAGACTGACAAAAGTTGCTTGGGGAAAGGCTTATTCACATACTTATTATGATAAAGCTAGTAATGTCCATAAAGAACAGATTTGATTTATTAACCTAGAGTTAGAATTACATTAGAGTGCTAAAGACAGTGAAATTTCACAATTACATGTCTAATAATTCAATAACTAATATGGGTGGTGTTGAATGCATCTCTATATTAATTTAAATGATATGGTTTACTAATTTCTTTTTCCCTGAGTTATGTAAATGCTAACATTGTCTTGTAACACTAGAAATGGTAATGACTTTCTCTTATTTTTAAAATAGCATTCTAATCATTACGCTAAATTCATATACTTTCACAGAACAAATTTTCTACAGTTACCCCTTTGGTAACTAACTAGATATATCACACATCTGTAACACTTAAGTGAACATTAATTAGTGCTAATTTACAATCAAATTCCAATGGAGAAGCAAATTATGCTTTCTTGAACATCAAAAGTCTTTATCACAACCATTATGATGAAGAATGCCAGAACATCCTAATTATTTCTGCTTATAAATAACATTTTCTGAAAACCTTCAAAATGTAGACTCTAGAAAGCAAAAAAATAAAATACTAGTTTCATTATAATTTGGTTTTAACTTTAACTAATCCAGTTCATTTCATTGAATATCTTTCTCTCTTTTCTTCACAATAATAGAAAAAAGATCACCTGAAAATTCAAGAGCAAATTTTTCCATTGGGCATATTGTTTGGGATCTATTTAAATAGATTTTAAAAATTCTATTACACTGCTGTAATATTTTGCTACATAAATCCAAGATTATCTGTAATATCTGTTTTATGTGAACCAAAAATTATTTAAATTGTAAAATAGTTCCCTCTTTACATGTATCATATTTCAATAGATTCACAGAGTTCTAAAGTAACATGCTTCACAGAAGAAAAATAGGTAACAGACACTTACAAACTCTTATTTGGCTCATTCTAAAATTGTGTATAATTGCCAATAAGGCACTGAAGAGAAGAGAGAATTAAATTAAAAATTCAATAAACACTGATCAATATGCTTGTAAATACCAAGTCTATAAAATGATCTTCCCTTTAAATGTAGTTATATCACAGGTACACGTTCTGTATCTTGGAATTTGGCTGATCATTTTTAAATCTAGTTAAATTTGTTTCTAATAAAAACATGCAAGAAATCTAGGAAGACTGCCAGAGAGGATTCTTTTTTTTATTTAAAAAAAAAAAAGAAAACAGCAGCCTGAATTCTCAAGCTATCGCTGTCCCTTGGTTTAGCATGAGCTCACAATCAGCTGAATAAAGAAGTCATCTCTGTCTAAGATGTAAATAAATCACAAGCCTCAGTTACTTTACCACTAGCTGTTTGTCATTCAGGAAAATAATGGTTAATCAATGTCTAATCAATGAAGATGTGTAACATATTAGTTTGCAGTCCTTCATCATCCTATTTTCTTCAATTGCCTGGGGGTTTGTGTTCAGTACTTACAGAATCGATTACAATTGAGAATGATCATTCAGCTCATGTTGAGAGCTGTCAGCTGGGCTTTCCATGAGGCAGCTTTACTCTTGTGTTTAATATGAGATGCTAATATTTAGCTGCATCTGACAAACTAGGTTCCATGGCGGAACATTTTATGAGAAGTGCTTAAGTAACTAATTGTATCACTACATGTCACTTGATGAAACTAAACTTTTCCTGACTTCACAATAATCATAAGCATTACTGGCTTGCTGTGGAAAATTAAAGGAAAATAGCTGCCTGCTTGAGTCTGACCATGCCTGCAGGGAAGGTCTAAGAAAGGCAACTATCAATAACATCTTTGTAGATAACCACAGGGTGGGGGGAGATGATTCTACAATTTTCATGTAAAACAATATTTATAAGGATGGTGTATCCTCATGTGCAAGCGTCTGTGAATGTCCACAATGTCTCACAAACACCAGAAGAAAAGTTGGACCGTAGCCTCTTGACACATTTCCTTTTAGAAACAATCTTTTGTGACTATGCATGTTTAAATTCCAAAAAAAAATGTTAATTGCCTGACATACCCGTTTTCCATGTCATTTATAAAAATGTATACATCCTGAAGAAAGAATGGGAAAATACTTAAAAGGAGAGGAGAGGAGTAGAATCTTGATTTCAACAACAAATAATTGTCAAGTTATGGACCTCTTTGCTTTAATTACTGTTTTTGTGATTTATTTTGTTTTGGAAGTTGTGCTGATGACAGTCACAGAACCCGGTGTTAAAAACTAATAACGATATAGTATTTTACTAGAAACATTTTTGGATCTTGATAGTATTGATTTAAAGAACAAGTTTAGTTGTTTCACGGTTAGTATCAGTTCCAAGAGCACCCTCTAGTGGCCACAGCTTTGAAGCACCTGTGGAAAGCGGAAAAGTCATTTGTACTCAATTCAAGCCCATTGACACTTGCTTTATAGGCCAATATTAAGAAACTTTAAAAAGCATATCTATCATCACAAGTGACCTAAATGTGCTCTTAAACTTAAAAATGTTTTAATATTATTCTGTGATCAGGCACACTGGAGAAACGTAATATGATCTAAGATTTTTTTAAGTTATAATAGTGCATTAACTTCATTAAAGTATTACTTCAGTGATACATTGTCAAATTTTATGGATATTTCAGGATATGTGATAATTATTTAAACTGCTGGGATAACTGATAAAACCTTAACTAAAACACCTTAAAGAGGTTTTTTCATGTTCAATGCCGTAATGTACAATGAAATACTGAATTTACATTGTTTCCAGTAACACTGTGAAGAAAAAAACTTTAACTCTGAATCTAAATTTTTAGTGAATCTAACTTATTTTAATAAATAATCAATTGTAAAGGTGAGAATAAAGGATCCCATCAAATAATTAAGTGATCACTTTTGTTTTCCCTTAGCGTTAACTCCACTTCACAAATAAATGCCATCATAGTGTTGGGTACATTGGATTAAAATGGGGCTGCTTGAAAAATGAAAGGACAACTGTAAAACACTATTGATTTATCTTTTGAAATAGAATTTAATGGTCAGAAATAGCAGACACAAGGAAGACATGTATGCAGTTTAAAATAATGGCTATATCCTTCTGTGTTCATGTCCTAAATGCATAGTGAAGGAATTAGAAATCATGAATTTATAGTAATGTTTTTATGCAATCATAAACTGTATTCATATAAATAAGCCACTTAGGTAACCTGACCTAAAAAACAGATAAAAATCTCAGCCTTTAAGTGAATCAAAACTGTCAAACCAAACAGCTTTGTGCTTGGACAGATGATAAGGAAAGACTGAGGACAAAATTGCTAGAGGCACACAATCCCAGAGAGACTTCCAATCTACCAAAATGCTATAATTTTATCAAAAGTACTTGATGGTGTTTTCCTTTTGTAATATCCAAATTTGTTATAGAGAAACAGTTTATACATTTACATTCTGAGGTGTTTCAGCAAACTTCACTAGGTTATTTCTCATATATCTTTCTAGTGACAATTAGAATATTTTAAAAGAAAAAAGCAAACATTTATGCAATGCCTCATACATAGAAGACTCCAGGCTGGGCATTAACATATGTGTTATCTGACATAGAATCAGATCAAGCTCTGTAAGAAACTTGGTCAACATTTTCTAGAAGTTACTCTTTTGTTTTATCACTCACATTACTCAGAGTATGGGAAACCCTGTTAGCTGTCTGTCTCATAAGCTGGGTTCACATATCTGTGCAAATATTTGTAGTCTTCTTAAATTACCTTTTACCTCGGCGGTTCCTAAATCAAGCACATACACTATAAAAGGTGAACTAACAAAGAAGTATGTAAAAGATCTTCATCTACCTCCGCACGGCTACCGGGGGAGGTGAGCTAGCCCCACGAATGTCTATACTTTGATACCAGAGCTGTGATAATGATGAAAAGTTAATGGATTTTTATCTATATCAACCTGATGATCATAGACCTTGTTATTTTTATTATTTTTAAGAAGGAGATCGGTACCGCATGAATATGAAGGCATATATTCACAGAATTTCTTAGACTTATAGGTACAGGGGCTACAAAGCCTTCTCTCCTTTCTGAGGCAGATAAATTGAGTTCCATGCAGTTTACTATGTAGGGGTCTTTCAAATGAGACCATGAAATCTCAAACTCTTCCTCTCCTGTGCGGACATTAAAGATCCCATAGCAGTTTTCATAAGAGTAGGGGCTTGTCACCATGCCACTGGGCAAATTCCTAGGACTTACCTTAAAGTCCAGGAGCCAGCTTCTCTCCACAGGACATTTAGTGCATTAGACACCCTGAAAAGTTCAGTATATTTACTTGATTTATTTAAAATGTTCTCCTAATGGTTCTGAAATAGCGCTTTTTTTTTTTAAGCAGAAAGGAACCAAAGGTCTCTTTAGGTGAAGTTACAGTAATGTTTGTTACATGAAATCAAACTTCCTTCCAAAATATTTGATTAGTCCCTTTTGAACACAAATGCCTACAGTATTAATTTTATTTAAAAAACAAAAACAACCAATATATAATAAAAAAATCTTATAATCCATGATCCATGCTTTCTGATACAGGTAATGTAAAATAAATGATATAATCTACAAAACAATGACAAATGAAAGACTTGGAAAAGGTTATGGTTTGACAAGGTAACATTTTTGAAATCTAGACACCAATCAAATTGATGTAACTATTGGTGATGCAACACTCTCTGACACTAAAGTCTTTACCACTGTCTAAAACATATAGAAGAGCCTATTGTGATTGCTTAATGTCAGCTTTTGTTCATAAGCTCTTTCATAAAACTGAAACCAGGAAAATGATTTAAAGCAGTTCAATTTGTCTATTTACCTTAATCTTTAACTATTCCCATATGTCTGGCTACATGATGTATGACTCTTTATAAACCAATTTTTCAAAGATATACACGACAGAAAAAAGTCAGGCTCCTAACCTTTTATGCGCTGAACTTTTATAGAGCTCTAGAAAACAAAATGCTTTTAGATTTCAGGAAACGGGGAAAAAAAAGACAGAAAGGTAATTTTCTTTTTGTCTCTTCTTAGTAATTATTTGCATCACTGAAAGTAGAGCATACATTCATTTCTAGATATGTGAAAAGTGCTCCCAGAGGTCCCACCTGCACACATCAATGTAAAGGTCTTTGTTTAAAAAAAAAGAATTACTTAAAAAATGAAGATCCATAAATTAAGATCATTAAACTCCTATAGGTTCTACAGTTGAGGCAGGAATATTGTGCTAGGTATAATACCTCTCAGCAAGGGCCAGTATGAAAGAAGAAACACAGATTAGGGATTCCTCAGTATAAGAGGCCTGAATCACAATCATAATGGAACGCCTTTTCTTAGAAAAAACAGTAATTGGATAATTCAGTCAGTCCTGAAATAGAATGTTTTGATTATATTAAAAATATCACAAGATTATTAATCTTTACTTAGTGTACATGTCTTTATAAAGATAAAAATAAAAGAAAAATTGGAGCAGTTTTTCCAACCGATATTTACTGGGCACCTATTGTGTGCTTGTGGCTGGATAAACAACTATGAACAGGACAAATTCACAGCCCCATCCCATTGGATCCTGTTTAGCGTTAGAAGTCCAATGCGCTATCCATTGCACCACGGAGCCACCTGGAACCTGTTTAGTTTTAAACTGGAAAATCACCTGCAGGACAATTACCATCAGGTTATGATTATGAGCCAATGTAGAAGTGAAATTTTTCTGGTACTTTTAGTCCTTAAACCCCCTTCAGCTCAGTCCTTATGCAAATTGCGTTCAGTAGCCTGTGTTATTTTCAAGGTATACTATAATTTCCCAGCTGGTTTGCCCAAATTAGAATATGTAGTCTTCTCTCATAAAGAGGCACAAAACATGAGAATTCTTGTGATGCATATAGAATGCAGAACAGAGAGAGAGAGCATTTGTTATACATCTATGTGCCTAGCCCAATCCAGGCACTTTGCATATGTTATATATAGACGTCTTCGTAATATGTAAGCATTAACATTTTTACCACAAACTTCTACATCTTTCACAAGCTGATTAAGATCAGCTAAGTCATTTGAGAGAATAGCATAGTCTTTATCTTAAAAACAGAAGAAAGTCAAATAGAAATACCAATGAATTATTAAAATTAACCCTTATTTCAGTGCATAGATTAGTTAACTCATACCACCATTTCTCCATTTGTAACTAGATAAACAGCACTTTCCTTATGCAGATTTTGTGAAAAGTCCTTAATGAACTATTCTATTAATTATTAAGCTGTAAGATTTAATGCAACCTCCCAAAGAAATAGCTTACATGCTGAAAAAAGGCAAGCCTGTCAACCAATGTAGACAAAATTAATATTCAAATTATTATCATCAACAAGCACTGTTGAAATCTAATGTATAAAAAAATGCATGACAAAAATCAACAGGATACAGTCTAAAGCTTATCAGGGAATTTTATTCTCAGCAACATTATGGATGATTCCATGATTTGTCCATGTCATTTGACCAAATAACTATAAATGCCAAACTAAGATTTTAGTACCATCTTCTAAAGTGCATCGGATTTATGTCTCATTTATTCATTTACTATCATCCATGTGAAACACTGACAGTATATCTTTATACATATTATGTATACACAGATATTATATACTTATATGT
This sequence comes from Cheirogaleus medius, assembly GCA_008086735.1. Lineage (NCBI taxonomy): Eukaryota > Metazoa > Chordata > Mammalia > Primates > Cheirogaleidae > Cheirogaleus > Cheirogaleus medius. The sequence goes on from VBSM01001562.1 coordinate 12,453,505, forward strand.
ATTTACTACAATGCATTTAAGTACACTTGAAGTTCTTAAAATGTAAGCATGTAGCTATCATTACAACTTTGAAAATAAGAAACCCAAAATTTACAAAATAGGTGCTAAGATTTACCTGGTGTGATATTTCAATGTACATAATTTATTAAAGTTCTGCAAATGAACTCAGTAAGTGTATAAGGATGACAAGATATTTTTATATTCCCAAGTTAAGTATATTCCAATGTATGGGTTTTTTTCTATTAGTAGCTATTCTCATTTCTAATGTTATTACAACTTCAGACGAACAAAGTTGTCATCTTAAAGCAATTTTGAATAACTACACAAATGAAAGCACCTAATAATTAGAAAATGTAAAATTGATATGTGTTTTAACAAAAATATACTGGCAATTCTCAGAATGTAGGAAAAAGCAAACACATTTGTGTGACATTTGGTAAATGGCTCTAATCTGTTTACTTTGAAATCTTACCACTTACCTTTTTCTTAATTTACTGATAAAATAAAGAAGAAAACAATGTAATAAAAATCAGACAGACATCACAAGATATGTATTTATATGTGACAATTGTTTGATAACCAAGAGATTTTAGATGGGTGAAATAGATACGCATTTAACTATACTCTTACACAAATAGAAATATTAGTATGTAACCTTAAAATTTTTTAAATTATTTTTAAAACTTTAAAATATTTTATGAATTTATCTTTAAAGTAAAATAAAATAATCTTAGATACATTTAACCTAAAATACAAATGATTAGATTTTTCTATTTTAGCTAATTTGAACTAATGCATTTAAAATTATTTCACCAAAAAAAAAAAACCTCATTTAAAATAGATTTTTTTTAAATTCCTGACTTTTTTTAATGGCTCCTTTTAAAACTCCAAGTACACTTGAGAAACTGACTGTGGATCATGTATACAATGTAGGGTCAATGCTGTATTGAATTTCCAGACCATTTTCAGACTACCTTCTGGCAATGGAAGCATTTTGACCACTGACACTCCCTATGGGTATATCTGACTATCCTGGTACAATGCACCATTCCCCATTATTGAATCTACAACAAACTGCTGTAGGTTATTCATTGATTGAGTGTTTAAGTATATTCTTTAGGAGCAAATAGAGAACTAATCTGTAAACAATCACATAAAATAAAAAAATCAGCAGAATTCCTGCTTCAAAGATGCTTCGAGATATAGCACTTAATTATGTGCATTCTTTGATTATATTGTGTCACATTCAATAAAGATATATAGGAATTCTATTTCTTTATATCACTGTAGATTCTTCTCAGCACTTCATCGTACCGTGCAAGAAAATTAAGAAAGCACCTACCTAACCAACCACACTAAGTCAAAGCACATCTACTTCCTTTTTAATGTTATTTTTTGGGTTTTTTTGGCCTAGATTAATCACAAAATTCACCAGAATGTTTATTTAACCAGTAAAGATACAGATAAGGATTCTATATTTTCCAATACATGTGAAACTAAATATCAGGTAAATTGTTTTTGTCCTCAAGACAAACATGTATATAGGCACATGAGTGTGCATTCATCTAACTAGACTGTATTTTAAGAATAAGCTTAAGGATCCCTTGCACAGTCGTCTTCAACAATGAGACTGAGAGTGTGTGTGGTGGCATGTGTGAGAGAGTAGACAGCTCTGCATCCCTTCACAGGGTCCTTCTGTCAGTGTGTATTTAGGACAGCTTTCTAACATGAAATCAGCTGAGCTGCAGTGTCGATTTCAGGGGGTTCTGAGAGAGACAGAGGGAGAATACTTCAACTCCTTAAAATGCATTTGCTATTATTCCTACTCTCTGAAAGCCTGAATGTATTTTCTCATCTTGCAAAGAAATGACTTTTTTCAGGATATGTGTGCCATACCAAACTGATTTCTTTTGGTTTGAATTAGCTGGGTAGGTTTTGAATATTTTAACAAATAAACATTTAGAAATGTTTCAGAACAGAGAAAGGTGATGTAAAATATATACACTTCCAAAAATGATAGAAAAATATGTGTATGATACCTGGTTTTTTTAAAAAAAGAAAGTAGGAAGAAAATAAGGTAGAAATATTTTTATAATCATATATCATGTAAAGTTTCATTATGTTCTTTTATAAGGTATATTTTTGGTTGGCTAGATCTTATTTGTTTTGTTCCATTCTGTTGCCTGCAAAGCTCTCATTGAAGCCACCATCTGCATAACAGAGGAAAGAGAAACTCAAAGTAGTAATATCAACAGACATTTTTTAAAATCACAGTTTTGTCTAAATTCTTTTTCTGAAATGCAACTGCAGCACTGCTTTGATGTTGATGTTTTTTATTTAACCATTTTCACTTTAATGGCAGCATAGAAGGCATGTGGAAGAAGCTGTCACTGGGTTGCCTTACTAATGTAAGAGTTCAGTAAAACCTAGGGTTTACTCCAATGAATGAAATGCTTGAGTATTTTGAGGAATTACTAAATGTGAAAGTAATTTATATCTAATAAAACATTTCAGTAATATTGTTTTTCAGGTGGAAAATAGCCAGGGAATAGAAAACAATTTTAAAACGCAAGCAAACAAACAACAAAAAAAGAAAATGTCATGGTCAATGTCACATTATTACTCACCTCTCTGATCAAGTTTATAGAGTTCTTCAAGTGTAACAATTAACGATCCAGGTCAGTTAATCTACGTGATTATGCTGCAGGGACCTGAATGTGTAAAAGAATGTTGGCTCATTCACAAAGGACTGGTGCTATGGAACAAGAACATAGAAATGAAAGTCAGTTGCTTATAAAACAGTGAAAAAAAATACACTAACGGTGTGGGAGGTTAAGAAAAATGATTGCATACTTCTTGCTAGAGATGTTCCCTGTAACTTATAAGCAATTTTAAAAGGCTTTTTATCTAAAAAGTGGGGAGTAAATACAGTGCAAATATTTTTATAATTTCTTTTATAATATCATGTAAAATTTTATTTTATTCTTTGGTAAATTATACTTTTGGTTGGTTAGGTTTTGCAATGATACTGACAATACTTTCCAACTTGATTTTCAGGTATAACTTTTATATATAATACTTTTATTTTAAGGAACTTATTATTTCATGTTTTATGTTCTTAAAAAAAATGCATATCTTTAAGCAAGATACTCAGAGAGGGACTGGGGAACTCTCCAATAATTTTTAATGGAATCATTTTGATTCTTCCAAGGAAATGTCTTTCTTCAATTTAAGAATGACTCTTCCACTGCTAAAGGTTAACACGTAAAGAAATACCCATATCAAACAAAATTTAAAAAATTCAAGCCCCCAATGAATCCCAACTAACATTGTCCTACTGGCATTTTTTGTTAACACTATACTTACACACTTATCTCATTGGCTTATTATCTCTTTTGTATACATAGAGTCCTTCTTAAATTATGAAGGTTTTAAAGACTTAAATCGTATTTCATTTATAATCTAATTTAGATAGAAACATATAGCAAATGTGCAATCAGCATTTACGGAAGGAGAAAATAGAAGGAAAGAAAGCAAAGGAGTAAAGGAAGGATGGACAAACCTATATTCAGGTTTGGGAACTAAAGAGTAGGAAAACCTAAAAGAAAAATAATGTATAACATTATTTTGCATACATTATTAATGTATATAAAATGTATAACAATATTAAGTTATACAGCCCTTGCTATCAGACATGGAATAGCATTAATCTCTCAGTAATACAGATGTAAATACAGTTGCTGGACTGATAATTTATCCATTGTTAAAAATTTCAACATGGAGTTTTTTGGCCTATAAACTCACCTTACTTCATTTTAATTCCCCAAGGACACATTCTATGAAGGTAAGTTTATGTTTTTGTTTTAAATCAAGAGGTTGCATTTCACCTGTCTCTACCTGGTTTCTGAACCTCATTGTCATAACTAAGATTTCCTCCATGACAGACTCATAAGAACACCCAAGTATGTTCTTATCGTAGGGACCAAGGCCCTTGGCCCCCTAAAGCTCAATGAGAAATTACTGACCTGAGACAGATTGATTAGTAAGAAAGAAGGCATATAAATTTATTGAACATATATACATGAGAATCTTCATAATGAAGACCCAAAGATACAGGGGAAATTGTCCACTTTTATGTTTAGGTTCAACAAACTATGAACAGCTGTATAGAAATATGATGGACAAAAAGGATATGATCTAACGCTAATAGACTGAATGAGTAAACCCAGGAAGACCCATCTGTCGAGATTCTTCTTGGTTTCTCTGAGCATTCATTCCTTCCTTCTGGGTGTGGGACAGGAACCTCTCTGGTATGGGAGTCTTATGGCCTACAGTCAAATAAGGAAGGTCAGATAATTTTTTTATGGCCAGTTCTTACACAGAATAATTTTAGGTTACAATTATGGCTGACTTTTGGGAAAGTGGGTTCTGGCTTTTACGACCAGCCTTGAGGAAGAGGGATTCTAGTTTCTATGGCTAACCTCAGGGGAGAATGAGACTGAGAGACAGAACAGGAAAAGGTTAGAGAAAAACTTTTGTTTCTAAGTTTGCTTTTGAGGCCTTCATTTGGGGGTACTGTTTTCTGAGCACCAACATTATGAACCATAAACAAATGCTCCCCTGGGAAAGCCCTGGACAACAGCAGCAGCCAGCAGCATGCCTGGGCTCAGAGTCCTGCCACATGGGAAGACTCTACTAGCAAGAGTCTTTAAATGACTTCAGGTCTAACAGAGAGAATTGCAAACATCAGTTTCTGCTAACAGAAGCCACAACACAAGAACAATCTTCACATATGTACACTATGAAAAAAGATTACTCCTTGGTTACTTCAATGAATACAGTCTTTTTTGTGCAGTCACTTGTAAACTACAAAGAATGGCAGAGTCTTCCTAAAGTAGTTTTGAAATTTGAAAATTCTTAAATTTAATTTAGTCAAAAATTGAATTTCTACGGACTACACATTTCTGGTAATAAGCAATACATTTTCTTCTCAAAGCTCATATGGATTTTAATTCTGCCAACCACAGGATGTGGTTTACATTGTGGCCAAGAGTAGCTATTTTTCATTTGGCATAGGGTCTGAATGCATTGCCTAAACTTGCATGATATATCTCTCCCGAGCTTTAAAAGTTAATAAAAATAAATTCCAGTATTCTATTGTATAGCCAATCGATCGTTATAGTAGACAGTAAGGATACTACAATTATAGAAAATAAATTAAAAGCTTGGAAAACAATTTTGGGATAATCCTATAAACTCAGGGAAAAAAGAATAGATACCTAACATGCTTAATTCTATGAAAAAATAGCAGAGTTTAATTGTGTGTCTGAGATGAGAGGAGGGATGTATTTAATCTCTTTTGAGTCTGCCTAGTTTTAGTAATTTTTAGACAGATTGGATAATTTATACTATAAAATCATTTATTAAATTCTATTGTTTTTATAGGTCAATTATATCTGCCTTAAGAACTGGGCATATCTTTTCTTTCTCAGTTTCAGGGCCACGTATACACAATATATCTTGCTGAATTTGTTGAATTTATTTGAATTGGAGGAGATGTGTAGCTTTCATCTAGTTCACAGATCATGACAATGCAAGCTAAAAATAGTGAACAAGATTTTGAGAATTTGTTCGTGAAAGAGAGAGATTGAAAGGAAATGATTAGCCAGATAAGCTTTAAGCTTAGCAGAGAGAACAGCACTAAAAGATTTCATGAAGGTTTATTTGGTATTGACGTATACGTGTATTTCCCTCTCAGCTGGAATGACTCCAAAAGTGTTGTCATGGTTGGTCGAGTAAATAATACATGCTTTAAAAACAATTATAAATCTGTATTCACCTGATGGACTTTGTATTCATTCCAGTCAATTGGGCATATAATACTCGTTTAAAAAATAAGTACATATAATGCATTAAAAACTGCTTAAACGCCCATTTAACCGGAGGGGCCAAAACAGCTCTAAAATGGAGCATGTGATTAACACTAATGGAAGTTATGCATATGTAATGAAAGGAGAACCCCAAACCCTTTTAAAGAGGACTATGACAGGAGAATGACAGCTGGGAAACATTGCGATTTAAGGCTTCTATTGCTTTCTAAAGCAGTCTCTGCCCTCATAGCAGCCAATAACTCCCAGGGTGGTGAAATCTTGAGGGCCAAGGCAATAAATGTACTGATATTTAAGATAAAACAATGCTAAAGGGAATGGCAGTAACAGCCCTATGATAAATAATGCAGCGCTATAATTGGATTGCCTCTCTGTACTTAAACAGCTATTCACTGATGATGGCTCTCGTCCCACTCAAAGGTCTTACCCAACCTTCCTTCTTTATAATGTCAAACACAAGAAAGACCTATATTTTAAGTTTTTAATGAGCATACATTAGAAATAATCTCACAATATTTTAGATTCACAACATTTTCTTTTTAAAGAGGACGAAGGACATAGTCAACAGTTGGCAGAAAAACAGATAGGATTCTGACTTATTTCTCCTTTGGTTAGAGTGTCAGGAGAGTATTTCCCAATTGGCCACACAGGTGGTGAGATTTGGGAAGAAAATAAAAGTCCACCAGTCTACCAAATTTTTCTCTATCAGCCTGAGAAAAAAGTTCTAAATTATCAATAGAGGTGCTTTGTAGGGGGGTTAGTTAGGATGACAGAAACTCCCTGTTGAAATGCAAACAAATTACCTGGACATATGTATTAATTCATGAGTACTCCCCAGCCCATAAATTAACTTCCCAGATAAACTATTCATGACCTAGGGAAACAGAATGGTCGTGTGTGACGACAGCATGGGAGCAAAGGTACAAGGAACATATAGTGTACTGAGAGGTAACACAAAAGAGAAGGCTGTGAGCAGTCAATGGGCAGAATGAAAGCATGAAGCTGCCTCAAGGAGCCCTGAAAATAGACCTCAATATCTTCATTTGTTACTTTGCTGACCACTTTCAAAGTAATATCATGCTCCTAACTACTAGAATTCCAGCCCGGTCTCAGTTTCTTTTCCATTTCCAGTATTAATTGCAGTAATTTAAATGTTGCTACAATGTGAGTATCTTGAGGGTAGGACTATTGTGTATGTAGTATCTAGGTATTATTATTAGTATCAAGAAGAGTATCTAAAATGTAGGACATACTCAATAAATATCTGTTGAATTAATTACTTGAATGAATAGATGAGTATTTATAGTAAAGCTGTCCAGAAGCACAGGATCAGAAATTAATTTCAAAGTCAAAGGATGAGCTGCTTTCACCTCTAAATGATACTTTGAATAAGTAAAAACTTTCATAAAGAAAAAGGGAAATACAGAGTAGAGAGATAAACAAGATAGCAGCAAGAGAATAGGAAAGAACAAAAACAAACAAACAAAAACTCTGTGAATGTCTTAAGAGTGCCATTAATAGAACACACAAATGAAGATCCATAAATCAAAAGTTCCTTAGAGATCCTTGAGTCTAGATCTAGTCTCTGCAAAAACTGGCGTATTGTGTTTTACTAGTTTTGTATTCCCATGAGATAAATGCTGCCTTCCTAACTGCCAGCTGTAGCCTTACAATAAACCCCTATAACCTGGCCCTGGCAAACTCAAGGTCCCAATCCACAGAGAGTCACAAAATATTGGGTCCCATGCAGAGGGCTGAGGGTGTCCTTTCAAACTCTGTGCCTACTGTATCACCTAGGTATCGTGCAGCCCTGAAGAGTCCCACCACTTCTGCCTCTTTCTCTATAGTCACCTAAACCTAATCCCAGAAATGCAAACATGTGGATTTGGAAAGTTGATTCCATTTCACTTCCCATCCTCCTCTATCCTTCCTACATCATGCACCAAATCTCTCTTCTGCCAGTGAGAAAATAAGGCTCCCAAAGAAAAGGAAACAAACCAATACTAGGGCAGTAGATGGTGAGGGAAAATACAGTAATCTTAACTAAGAGGAGCCTGCCAAAAAGTCTTAGTACACAGGTGTTAGCTCATACAGTCCTTACCACCTCCCTATGACATTATTCTCATCTTTGACATGTGGAAACTGAGGTAACCTGATAGATTAAGTAACTTTCCCAGGAGGAATGTATTGAGCACTTGCCATGCACTAGAAGCCCAAGGTTCAATTGACATGGCCCTGGCCCTGATGAAGCACATAGAGTGGTGGAGACAAAAAATGAGCATGAAATTAAATTAAATACTCTATAGAAGCATCTAAGAGAGCTTCTAACTCAGACCTGGAGAATTAGAGAAAGTATTGTCTACATTAAGCTGTCGAAATGAATTGGATTTAGCCAAGCAAAAAGGCAGTGAAGAGTCCATATAGAAGAAATGATATATACAAAAGACCAGAGATAAGACGAGCAAAATTGCAAAGGTAGAAAGTTGCAAAAATCATTAGAGACCAGTTCGTGCAGGACCTTGTAGATCACAGCAAGAAATTTGGACCTTGTCTTCAGGACCATGGAAAACCATTAGAGAGGGTTTAGAAGGGTGAAATATTATCAGATTTGTATTTTTGGAAGATTTCCCTGACTACAGTGTGAAATAAGTAAATGTGAAGGAAAGAAAGGAAAATAATTTAGGATAAATTAAGTGAATTCTTAATATGTGAGTATTTTCGTCTGACAAAAATGCCAATTTCATTTGGTTCAGCTAAATAGCTACATAGCTATTATTTGCACTGAAGCAATGGTAAGGAGAGTAGAAAGATTTAGAAGCTTTCCATGCTTTCTGTAGCCATCTATAAGAAGACACAGATAGCACCTGAAGATTGATATGGCTAAGGGAGGGAAAAGGAGGCACCAAGTATGACCCTCCCCAAAAGTTTCTAAATAGAGCAACTGGGTAGAAAGTAATTTGGAAATGGGGTGAAAGAATCAGGAGGAGAACATGAAGAAATAGACCAGTTGGAGAAGGGTACTTATTCTAAGAACTCTCCCTTCTAAGAGTAGAGAAAATGCCATAAGATGAAAATTCTGATTAAACAAAATAAAAATGAGTTTAAAATGGATGACATTGTTTACAGATCTAGCAACTCTTATGTTTATAAATAAAACCCTTAAGCTAAATTGCCAATAACTTCCTTCCATAAAATAGGCATCCCTTTCAACCCATGAAAAATAGGCTTTTATTTTTGCATAGATTCACAATCGGACCTTCTCTAGGTTGCCAAAGCCTAAGAAGTAGCTTCAAGACTATAGATTAACCTTTATAGGGTGTACTTGACATGAATTTTTAAGAGACATAGTGTCTTGAAATAAATGATCCCAACACAGATTTAAGATTCAATCAGCATTAATGGTGGTATTAGAAATGATAACTTCAATTATAAGCATAATGCATTTTCCTTTGGGAGATTAATTTATGTAGAGTAGGTACTTGGAATTTGCCCTGGTACAGCCATACTTCAAACCTGCTTGTGACCAAGAAAAGGCATTTGTGCTAGTTTGATTTTAGATAATAGCAAATGTTTTAAAAAATTAATGTTATGTAACTCATTTTCCAGAAAGTTATTTTTCTAATCATCTGAGAAAGAGACTACAGGTTGATATTAAAGCAACTAAGATGTGGAATTAATCAGAGAAATCTACAATTTGATCCTCGTGAATTTTATATTCTTTCAATCTACGGTTTTAAAAGAAATAGCTATAAAAATATTGTCCTGCATAAGCATAAAATAAGCAATTTTCCTTGCTATTCTTTTTCATCATTTCACTTTTTGAAAGAAAAACGTTCTTTAAGGAAATATATGACTAAAACTATAAAGTAATGTTTAAGGATGTTAACAGTTATTTTTAAAATAAGGAACATGTAGTTATGAAAATGAAAGCAAAAGTATCTATAACATCAAAATTATCTAAACTGAAAACTCAAAAGAAAAATTTTCTTCTCTAGGTAATTTAAAAAAATATATGGTTAAAAGGAATGTCCTGGGGATCTTGTCAAGGTAGAGTAGAAAAATATGCATTTCTTATAGTATCCTATAAAAGTATAGTATAATATAAAGTATGCTATAAAAAATAGATATTATATATGGATATTGGGTTAATATCCATATATAATATCTGTACAACATTAAATTAACATAATTAAAAGCTATTTTAAAACATTAAATTCCTAGAGTGTTAATAATTATAGGTAACATTTATTAATACTAACAATTTTATATGCCATAGAAAATATATCAGATGAATTAGGTATTTTGATGTAGGTACAATTAATTATCAGTTCCATTGTACAGACAAATAAGCATAGCTTGGTGTTTGGCAAAGCCAGAACTTGATCCCCATTGGCATGCCTCTAAAGCATAAATTTAACTCCAGCATGCTATACACTGCTTGTCTAGGAAAGTGTACAGTGACTACATATTATGATATTTATCTTAGTGCATCTTTTCATTGGCAGTATTTAATTAAAGGGAGAGGAGGTAGCATTCCGAGGTAAAAATGAAGAGGAGAGGATATCAGGTTCACTCTGGCTTGATCAATGAGTTTATACTAATTGCATCATTTATCCATTCAGTTTTTCTTCTGCAAAATGAGAATTAGACTGGATTAAATAAGTGCACCTTCTGAGTAAGTGGTATTTCTGATGTTGTCATTGGTCATCATATAATTTTAAGCATTTTTTTAAAAATCCCTTTATAAAAACTCACTATAAAATAGTTCAATATAATATCCACTAATTTATCCAACATATACTTGTTATATTTTCAAAACACCTTGGAGGGTACTTTGAGAAAAATAAAATTAAAATACAGTCTATATGTTCTATGCTACCACAATATACCTGGTAACATACAAAACATACTCAATCAACATAAAATTGCTCAACAATATACAAACTAGTACAACATAAAGTAGTAAAAGATATTCACCTAAGCAATGAGGGGCTATGGAATAAAGGCATAATTAACACTCACATGTGTGGCTAGGAAAGAGGATTGAAAGGACAGGTATTAATTCAAAACATTAAGAATGTGATGAAAATGGATATCCAAAGACAAAAGGTAGGGAAGCATAAGAATTTATATTTAGGCTAATAAAAGTGTAGAGGAAAGAAGAGCTGGAAAGGTGAGGAAGACAAATTGACAGATGGCCTTAAAGATCATACAGAACAGATTTCAATTAAATAAAAACAACTTTGTTTTGATTTGATTCTTCAAATTGCTTTTAAATTTGGAAAATAAAATTCTAATTTAGTATTCCATTTGCCCAAAGTGCTTGCCTAAAGTATCTGTCAAATCAGTGTTTTATAAGTTACTCTATGAGTTTTATTCTAAGCAAATTAAATGAGAGAACCACATATTTCCAATGCAAGTTGAAAGCTGGTTCTTTTTAGCCCAAAGCTTTCTTTAAAAATACATACATATAGGTGTATATATGGATAAATGTATCTTTAGATTTTTAGAATTTAAAATACACATTTTCCTCCACCTTTCTTAAATGTTTTCTTAATGGCAGTTGTCTTTTGTTTCAATTTCATCTCACTTGTGTAACTTTTAATGCTTTCTGAAAAATCCAACAATTCAATCTGCAGCCAAAGAAATTAAACCTTGATGACTCTTAAAGAGTTTAAGATTAATGCAGGAAGAAATTACCTTGGTTAGTAATGCCTATTCTTATTAGTATCCTGAAGTTTGCTTTTACTCAAAAAGTGGTAGGGAGTTTGACGTGAAGCTAGGACTCAGTGGGTCATGTTGTGCAGTTTGTTTTTTGATCACTGAATTCATGAAGCTAGAGTTGCATTTTGAATGACTATATTATTGCACATGCTGTTGAATAGTAGCAAAAAAGATAGGACATTAATATCCATCATAAAGAGAAATGAATATCATCCTTCCTAGTTAGATTATGTCAACAAAGCAAGTGAATATTCTATGGTTCAGAAACAATATAAGCAAATTTTTAATGGAAGCCCACATATAACTGTCATGAATGTCTTTCTAAATAAGGATATTGTGGGCAGCTACTCAACATCAAGACATCTATTACATTGGGGAACTTGTAATTGTTCTCCCAGAATATGCTATGAACACTGCAGTGTTTAATCAATTAATCATGCAGTTACTGTTCTGCAAACCCTCTACCAGGTGAGCTGTGAGTGTATCTGCATAGTGCACATGAACTAAGAATAAGAACACAAAAATATTGTCTTTTTTTATTTGACCTGCTTCCCCTTGTTCAAAGCAAAAGGCAGGCAGCAGGGCCAGTTGAAAGTCTGAATTAAGAATATTCACATGTGGACTGACAGAGTGACTGGCATCCCCTAGTATCTGCCTTATTTAATATCGACTAAAGATACTGCTCACATTTTTTATCATGGGTAAAAATATCTGATATCTATTGAGCAATTATTGTATGCCAGATACTATGCTGAGCGCTTTACCTAGAACCTTAATAATCTTTCTAATAACACTATTGAAGTGGTTCTCATCTGGGACCATTTTGTTCCCAGGGGACATTTGGTAATATCTGGAGTTATTTTGGGTCATCAGAACACGGAGGGTAGTGTTTGTGCTACTGGCATCTAAGAAGTAGAGGCGAGCAATGCTGCTAAACATCCTCCAATGTCCAGGACAGCCCCTACAACAAAGAATTATCCAACCTAACATGTCAATAGTGTGGAGGTTGAAAACTCTTGCCTCATTTTATCTTCGTTTAACAGATGAGAAAAATGAGACTTAAAGAGGTTAAGGTCACCAATACATGGTCACTAATACATGGTCAATCTGGGACTCAAACTCAGCACTATCTGACTACAGAAGCCCACAGGCTCTCCATCACATCACACTCTTGCTGCACTGCACCCCATTGCAAAATCAGTTGTCTCGCAGCACACAATTTTATAATACGGCAAACCTTGTGCTTTCAATTGGAAGTCCTCTGTTTTGGTGTAAGGAGGGCTGCTATCTCTTTGATCCTCATGAGTTGATCAAATTCTTATCAGTAATATGGGGGCCTACAGCTGGAGCTTTCCTAACTGTTTCTCCTAACTTTCTATGATGCTAACCATGAACCTTCTGGAAAGGTTACCTGATTGCCTTTCCATTCCTCCACTGGGTTAGGTTAGGCCTCCCTAGGGTTGTCCTCTCTTTCTTTTCCCTGCTTCTCAATAAGCAGCAGAGGATTCCCTGGAGCCCGCCCCCTGCTGACTTTTCCATCTTTTCTGTAGAGTAGAATCCTGCCTTCTGTGATGCCAGGGATGACTTTCCCATCCCCAGGGAACAACTCAAACGCCACTGGGGAAGTAAGGAGGATTTGGCACTACCCATTCCCTCCAACTGTCTGTGGAGTATCAGATATTCTATAGGGAAGCTGTAAGCCTGGTGGCGGGCCCCCCTCCCCTCCCTAGATCAAAAAGAAAAGGCTCATGAGACCAGACCCACCAAGGGCCCCGCTGAAAACAACAACACCTGGATATCCACCCAGATAAGAAAGTTTTCGGTTCTTGGATTTGTAAATACCACCAGCCCCTCCTATTTCTCAATGACCTCCGAAGGTCACAGTGGAAAATCCCTAGCTCTTCCCGCCAAAAGTCCTCAGCCCACTTAAAACAGTATAAAAGCCCCCACTCCCTTCAAACGGACGCAACTTCTCGGGGCCTCTCTCTTGGGACCCATGAACCTGGTCCAGGAGCGCACAATAAAGCCATGTTGTTTGGCCCCTCTCTCCCTCTCTCTGTCTCTTTTGCCACCGGAAAACTTTACAGAAGCCATTAAGAGTTGACTCTCTCCTACTCTGAAGTAGTGAAGATTCCTTGGGGAGGGCATCCACGGCCTGACCTCCAAACCAAACAGCTGAGGCCCCAGTGTATGTTGCTCAATTACCTGCATGTACCCCAGGGACCAATCTAAAATAGCCCAACCAAAGCCAGCAGTCAGCATGAAGCTATATTCTCATGCCCCCAAAATAACCGTTCTGCTAAACCACAACATCAGGAATTATAATTTGTCTCTAAATAAAGATTGAAATAAAAGAAATAATAATTCCTCTTACCTTCCCTTTTAAGGGACAAGACTTATTTCTGTAGAAAATGGGATGGGGAAGAACATACAAGAATGCACGAATGTTTCAAGTAGAACCAAACCCACTAATAAGGATTCTGTTCCACAGCATTTACAGACGCTATTGCCAGAAGGATTTTGGGCTCTTGAAACATTCCTATGCGATCTAGGGGTGATGGGTCTTTTTGCCCCAATTAAAACGTATCACTCTCACACACAGATCCTAGTTACACAACTAACAGTAGATAGGTAGAACACAGACTAGTAGTCATAACCAGGTAATTGAAACTCACATCAGAACCTAAACTTTAACAAATAGTTTCTTCTTAACCTTCCTCATTAAGTAATCTCTCAGATGTGCCCACAAAGATCAAAATTACCCAATGTCAACTACATTTCCCTTATCTCTACCCTACCAGCTACTCCCTGGCAATAGTTCTAATTATGAGTAAATTCCAAGTAGCAGAATGAGAGAGAAACAAGAACTCTACAATATCCAGAAACTTGAAATTTCCTGTGAAGAAGTGCAAATGAACTGCATCTTAATTACCCATGCCATGAAATCTCTCTTACTGACTCCTACCCTCACCTGTGCACCCCCACCAAATTCTGCCAGGCTTGGCACAGTTTCTGATTTAATCCCTTCTGAGGGAAGCTGGGGACGGCGCATTGGAAAGATCAGCACAGTTCAGAAACACAGGCATACTCCTTGTTAGAAAAACAATCAAAGGTGTTAAGATGGGAAGGACGTCATCTCTGGCCATGTTGCTTACAGCACCTAAAACAGTCGAGTTCTTTGCATCCCACAGACCAGATGGTAGTCAGTGCTGAGTGCAGTACTACTGGTTAGACTCAACGTGGCCTTCCTGTCGCCTGAAAGCACATCAAAGGCCTTAGAAATAAATAAAACACAGTTCTTTTCTACCCTTTGAGATTCGAATACTACAGAAATGGAATCAGCTGTTTCTAATGGAGATTTAGGCTAATTAGATTCTAAATCATTCACTATTTTCTGGCCACCTTTATCCAGCATCCCACCTGAACACGCACACACGCACATTTTTTCCAAATATTTAAGCGGGATGAAAGTGAGCAGGCTAAGCCAGGCCGGAGCGAGGGCAGCTGAAGCTGTCACGGAGCTCTCTCCCCTTGACACGTAAGTCTGCCAAATTGCCACAGCCAACTAGCAATCATTTGTCTTTTCCCTCATCTCCTCAGAGCAGAAGCGGATGTTCAGGGTGGTTTTAGAATATGGACAGGGGGTCTCCACAGCCAAGAAAAGACATCTGAAGCCTCCCCCTCCCTCCCCCAAACCCTGCTCAGCGGTTGCAACTCCTCTAAGGCTCGGACGCAGGTCTCCAGAGGTGAAAGGAGCGTGGATTAGCCCACTGTGCCGCCTTGCCCACAGCATAGTATAATATTAATTAGTCACCTTCCTTATTATTCAGTCAAAATATGCCAGACTGAAATAAATTACATTCTTAGCACATATTTCACACCCCTGGATCAAGTCTTGCAAGGTTTTTCTTTTATTATTTATAAGATCATGTGCTGTCTTCCTGTGGAAAATGAGATGGTCTGCATGAGGAAAAAGGTAAAAGAAATGCAGAGAAATGAAACAATCAGATATTCCCTAATGATATTTAAAAATAGAAAATTTGCTACTGTTACATACAGCATGTTCCATCTTTTGAGATTTAATGGCTCTCTTGTGGTTTAATGGAGAATTACTTTCAGTAATTGATTATTAAAATTTAAAATTGCTAACCATCTTCATTATTAGATGAGCGAACATGTTATCCTTGTAATTAAAAAAGCCCGAGCCTCACTTTCATCCTGTTGACAGAGCGGGCAGACTGTCTCCACACTCAGACTTGATGGTTTCAGGCTTCTTGTTTGACAAAAATAGCCAGCCAGTCATTTGATGATGAAAATGCAGAACATCCACAGAGACTGAGCAGAAAATATAATGAACAAAAAATAAAATAATAAAAAGCCCTACAAGCTAATTAAAGTTTTCAGTCCCGACTCATTAAATGCTATGCATCACTTATGTGATATTTCAGTGTGCTGTGCTCAGGTAACACGGGGCGCTGGGAGGCTTTTCTTCAGCCTCACTCAACGTGCCCTCAGAAAGCACCACAATCCGTCCCCCCTCCACGTGCGACAGAGCTTTCCCTTTGACATTTCTCCTCGAATGTTTGCCATTACAAATTGTTGGTTTCGGCTACATACTGCACAAAGTGGACACTGGAAAAATCTAATGATTCCTTGTTCTCACGAATGTGTATAGAATGCCTCTAGGTTCTAGCATGGAGAGTGCCAAGGCTTAAGCCCCCACGGCTGAGTCAAAACAGTGGGACCTCAAAATCCCTTAGGAAGTCCACATCCTGAGAAATAAAGCTTTATCAGTCAGTTACCCACACACTGGGGGTGGGGGATTTGTATGTATGGGATCTTGCTTTTGAAAGTTTTCATCGTATTAGAAGTTTTCATCTTGTGAAGGCAGCACTCAGTGATTTCCAAAAGGAAATTTTATAACTGTCAATGAAAAGAGCCTATCAAAAAGGACGTTTTTCACAACTCGAGTATTAGACAGATGTCAGCCTTCAGGAAAAGAAAATCCAGCAGACTTGAGAAGCAAAAATATGAGTGAAGCAAAGATTTTTGTACCTGGAGGTTTATTCTGAAAATCAAGGAAGCCATCTATCAGCATTCCCATAAAGTCTCAGTCGTTTAGCTCATAAAATCCCTGCTCAAATGTCAATTTTTAAAAATTGACTAATCAATGACTTGCCAATATTTTGCTGAGATCCAGACCCTCAAGGATGTCCTCTCTGAGTCAGCCCAGCCAACCTTGATTATTCCTTAATGCAAATCACCACCCTACCCTTTGTCCATGTTCAAAGACTATGCTATCACTGGGCAGTACTTAGATTGTACTGTAAAGCTGTTCTCATGCATTTGTCCTTGAATTTGTCTTCCCAATTAGATTATATGACTCTGAAGAGTAAGAGCAATTCCTTTCATTTCTTTTATGATTTTCACTTACCTACAGCCTGTTACCTGATGTCATGCTCAACAGACATCAGGCCCACCACCATAATATTTGCTCACTGGGTTAGATATGGAAGTTTGACAAGGAGCTGAACTCTTTTATTTTAATTAAATATAACCTTGAATTTAGGTCATATATAAATTACCTTGAATTTAGGACCCATGCAGACTAGATCATCCTTTCTCAACCATGGAACAGTGTTTTCAATTCTCCCAAGAATGGTACATAACTATTTCCATTCTAGATACATAAGAGATAAGTAAATGTGTTACATACAGTGAGCATTAGGGCTTAATTCTCTGAATTTCTTTAGAAAGCCTGGTCTACATTATTCTTTCAAATTACTTTCAATGAAGTCACAAAGTCAGTAACAAATAAGAAAATGCCTTTCCTCCCCCATGGTCTTTCTGGCTTTGTTGATGTGACGACGTTCATCTTGGGATATAAAGTGCCAACCCACTTTTAAGGCCATCTCACATGTCACCCCCACGCCCATAATCACTTTCCTATACCCAAATATCATGGCAGATTATCTGTTCCAATGAATCACATTTCCACCGTCTATCAGATACTACAATTAAATTCCATGTGTGCTAACAGCATAATTCACGTTTGAACATTTTTCTACCTCTCCCAAAACTAGTAGAGTGCTTTTAATGTGTAAGAGATTTAAGTGCACATTAAGTAAATTAATGAATACATAAATGAAATAAATAGAATGGCTTAGTCCTGGATTTGTTTCCATTTCTCAATTTTCTTTCTTAAATTTACCTATGAATGAAAATAATTACTCAAAACAGGTATACTGACTGAGAGTGTAAAAAACATTTCTTTGTCATGTGGCCATCAAAAACGCATCAGAAAACAAATTCTTGATCTTCCCATCTCAGTCGATGGCCATTCCATAGTTTCAATTTCTCAGGCCATCACCTCTGAGTAATTCCTATATTTTTCTCTTTCTCTCATATTCCTTATCCAATTCATCAACAATTTATGTCAGCTCTTCTGTCAAAATAGATCCAGACCATTTGTCACCACCTCCACCATTACCACTTTGTTCTAAGATATCATCATCCATCCCCTGGATTATTCTAGTTGTCTCTTAACCACGCTCCCCATTGATTGCCAGAAATGTCCTATTACAGCATCACTTTGAAGTCATTCTTCTGTCCCAATCTTCCAATGATTCCCCATTTCATTACAGTGGCCTACAAAGTCCTATAAAATCCGCCTACTCCTTCTCATCTTTAACATTATCCTCTGCTACCTTTTCCCTCTGTTACTGACACCAGGCATACAGGCCTCTTGCCTATTCCTCCATCCAGGCACTCTGCTCCCTCAAGAAATGTTTCAAGGCTTTTATGCTTGCTCTTCCCCCAACATAGATGGGAATAGAGACTTGCTCCCTCAACTTTATTCGGATTATTGCTAAAATTTCGCATTATTATTAAGACCTTAAGAGATATATAAGTTTGTTCTACAACTAGTTTAATTTCTCAAGGCAGTTTTAAAATGGAGAAATTAGGGAAGTTGTAAGCTGTTGACCATATCAGAGGAAAATCCAGTCATTGACATAGCTTGGGTGCATTGTAAAGAAACATAATTTGGAAATGCTATGGCTTCTTAGGAGGTGACTGCTAAAAATGCATTTCCCACTGTAGTTTCTTTCTGTCTCATCTTTTTCATCATCTGAATAGGATGAAAATTAATGCCTAAGAAGGGTTCTCAGAAAGTTATTGACAACCAATGTAAATGGTCTATATCACTCCAAATTAGCTTCTGTATTGATTCGATTGATCCTATTTTTCTCCACGGAACAAGGCTCATGAAGTAAAGTAGGAAGGAAGAGGGGAAAAAATTAAAAGAAAGAAAAACAGCTTTCATTTACCACTTCTTTGTGGTCAGATCAATCAGACTAAAAAAAAAAATTCATCAAGTAGTAAAATATTTCCCCTTAAGCTTTAGGTTTTGTTTATGTTCTTATTTTTTACTGGTGATTCCCACACATTATAATGCCTGGTAGCAACATAGCTGATAACAGCCTATTGGCATAAAAAGAATTTCCAAAAAATATTTTAATTTTCCCACATTCTGACAACCTAACATGTTATGGGAGCTGAACCAAAACTAATTTTTGTGGGTGAAGCAAAGACTTCGTACAAGGAAATTTCCCTGATAAGAGATTTCATATATTTAAAAAAAAAATTCAAAAATCTCTGAAAATTGCTGCTGAATGTAATATAGCCTGATTCACCTTCTCATTTTACAGATGAGGACTCAAAGACCCAGGGAGATTAAATGATTTGCCCAAGGCACTTGGATTGTTACCAGCAGAGCTGGGGATAAAATTCAAGCTCCTTGGCTCCCAATTCACTGTTTCCTATGATTTGCTGTGTTATGTGCCCTGTTCATAACTGTGTCATTTAACTACTCACAGTGAAAATCCAACGAATGTCAGCCCTACTCCCTGGGAAGTTGTAATCCAAAACATGAAACCAAATGGATAACATGAAAATACTCATAGTCATAATTATGATGAAATACGTCTTCCACTTTCCAACTGCCAATCCTTAAAATATTTTCCTACCACCTCATTTTAAAGCACCTTCAAAAGGGTGCTTTAAAAACTATACAATAGAAAACATTGCATAAACATTAATAGATAACATTTAAATAATCCAGTGGGCTCTCTGGGGGATGATCAGGAGAAAAAAGTCACCATGGATTCTTACATGGAGGAATGAGGTGGTGCTCTCACTGCCTATGCTAGATTCCACTAAATTGGTGTGATGGGTCAACCTTCACATAAGTATATATGTGTTTGCACATATATAGGTAATTTTATTTATATATACACACACATATATCTATAACTTCTCTTCTTTGTTCTTATATTCATATTTGGAATCCACTAATGTTCTCTGCTATATTCCATGTGTCAGCACAGATGAAAGCCATCTCAGGGCTCTGGAAATGGCAGAGAGTGAATAATTAAGATCAGGCATCAAGACATTGACATGTCATTCACTGATAACACGGAGGGACAGGATGCCAATAGTACTCTCTAAATATGCCACCAAGGGAGGGATTTCCTAGATCCTTAATAAAATTGGCCCCCATACATAATGGATACTACCGGTTGGTACCTGCTTTCCACCGCATAGCTTGTGTCAAAATTATGAAGGGAGAAAAGAATAAAAGGATACTGTCCATTTGCTTATGGAGTAGACAACTGCCTATTTTGTGAAATTTGAAAGGAGTCAGGCAGGGCCTCTAACCAAAAGTATATTTCTGAATACCTGTCACACTGTTCTGAAATCCCACCACTATTGACTCAGTCCTTTGTGTCTTGAATCTTTTTAGGCCTTAACCCATTAAAATGAATATACTCTTGGAAGGGACACAGTCCTTTCACACATCAGGCCCTTGATTAATGGGACCCAGGAAAAATCAGGGATAAGGACAGTGATAATAGAGGGGTGCATTTAAAATAATATAACATAAACAAATGTATTTCTATACATGGAAAATTTGCCTAGGGCCATCATATATATCAGAATGTTGAGTAGAACTTTTCTGAATTGGCACCAGGGCCCACAGTTGAAAATAAAAGACCAAAAAAAAAAAAAAGCCCAAATTCGAAAGAGAATCACCAGTAACTGTGGCCGGGCAGCATATTCTAGGACTTTAGAAGTTTGGCATCCTTGACAACTAACCAGAGCCTGACTTTTGGAAAGCGGTCCAGAGCAAATCTTTTGTAGGACATTGAAGCTAGTTTACCCTTGCTGGTTAACAGTAGGTTCCGTGTTTTTTTTTTTTCCCTATCTGAGTCTCTGTCTGAAATCCTGTGTATCTACCAACAAGTTTTAAGAACCAATTGTACAATTATATATGCCCCTAATTTTTTTCTCATAAAAGTCAAATGTTATGAAATAGTTATAATTCTATCTGACCCAATATCTTTAATGTTCAGATTCCTAAAATCTACTAGGTTTAACTAGTGTGAGAGCTTAGATGATGATGGTCAGTTAAATCATTTAGTGTGAGATTAAGAGTATAAGGTGGAAAAAGAAGCACTATGAAAGAACTCCCTGAGGAGGACGTGGCAGCAAAGGGATCATGAGAACTGCTGCGACCCCTAGCCATCCCATACTACGGCACCAAACTCCACGTGCCTCCCAAGGCCACTGTCTAGGGAGTTTGTGCAAGGGGACTGCAGAGGACAGGGGATACCAGCAGCCTACGGTTCACACCGTGTCAGAGCCAAGCATGAATTTCCCTACAGTTCGTTGTGCCTGTTCATTTGATCACTCATACGTGAGAGAAAAAAGTTGCCCCAGATCCTCCTTAGGAAACTCTATCTATAATTGGATAAAGACTTGGCTTGGGTTTGAGAACAACTCACAGTACTGCAGAGAAAGAGGGAAAAGGTAGTGAAAATATAAAATACAATGAAGCCTAATATATGCTCTTTCTGGCCAAACTCCCTCAGTCATACCAAACTGTGATGCATCTCAGGAAGTAGCAGCTCATTTGGAGGAAAGATGTTCTATGACCCCCTAGGGAGCAGTGCTGACACCAGGGACAGATTCTACAAACCTTACAGACAGAGTGAGGAAAGGCTCTATTCACTCACTGGAATTTCCTGGCACGTCCATAAATGTCAATAAACACTAGTGCAAGGGGCGTATGATGTTCCAATATATTTTGATATAAAAGTTGTAACCAGGAAAGTCTTAAAATAAAAGTACTGGAGGGAAATGTGTGAGTCTGTTGAGGAAGGCTAAGCCATTCTCAAAGGCAGTGGATGAATGCGGGGGAGGGGGGACCTCCAGTCCCCCGAAGCCAATTGAATAATCTGTTTCATTGACACAATTATTAAATCATTGATTAGTGTGCTGAGTGGTCTGTATTGGTTGTCTTTATTACAGGTGAATTGTAGCCATTGCCAGCTGTTTCTGTGGCAAGTTCTTCAGCTGCAGAGAAGCTGGCGTTGTGCCCAGATGCAGCCTGGGAGCCCCACTGCTTCAAAGTGCTTTTTCTTTCCCCCAGTGAGTGCTTCTCCCTGTCATTACATGCTTTCCCTGTGCTCTCTTCATTACAACAATAGAATCCATAAAACCAAACGCAGAAACAAAAGGATAACTTACTGGCAACTAATGAAACACAGAAAGATTGTTCAAGTGGTATAAATGCGAAAGGGCTTTGAACCAGTTTAAACAATCTCCTTGTGTTCCATCGCCCCATTGTTAACACAGGCATGAAGGCCAGTGTCCCAGCTCCATAAAAATTACACCATCTTTGCCTTCAAGGTCTGCTCTCTCCTTGCTTCAACATCTCGAATTCTTTTTGGAGAGCTGGGTTGTTTTCTGTCCACTTGTTCAAATTCTACCCATCAATCAAGGCTGGCTCAACTTCCAGGTTTTCTGCGAAATTTCCCCTAAACACTGCAGACTCCACTGAGCTTTCCTTTCTTTTCATTTCCCCAATAATTTAGAAGAAATGAAAATGTAGCCAGCAGGAGCTAGGGCCAAGAAAGGCAATTTAGAGAATTCATGCCACATCACAAATGGACCGAGGCACTTCCTTCAGATCCCAGAGGTGCTCTGAGAAACTTTCTCAATCAATGTTCCAATCATAGCTCCATCAATGACTCAGCACTGGCAGATGAGAAGAAACGTGTTTGCTATCTCTGGTGCTGAGGGAATGGGACAGGTCTTGGTGTCAGATCAACCAGGATTCAAACTCCAGCTCAAAAGCTTATTAAATGTGTAACCACAGTTTTTGCTTTTGCTTTTTTAATCCCCTGACACTCAGAGTTTTAATCTACAGAGCAAGAATGATGCCACCTTTCTCATAGTGTAAGATCTGCCTAGTACCTTGTACACAGTAAGCACCTAATATATAAACATTTCTTATCCCCTCAGCCCACATTAAGGACATTGATTGTCATGCACTCCCTATCAAGTCTTATCTGTCCGAGTAGATTGTAAGTTTCTTGAGGAGTGGGCTACAGGAGTTTCTCTGTGCTAAAGATAAAACTACATACATATAATGTAAAGTTTTTAACCTTTTTCCTGAAACAATAGGTATAGACTAAAAGAAACTTAGTTGATTTTATGGATGAAAATAAAGGATTAATGAACTAACACTTTCAGGTGGTTGATTCCAGCAATATGATCATTCTATATAGATGCTGTGTTATAAAAAAGTTATAGAATAAAATAAAACTTCACCCATTTTTGGCCCAGATATATTACAGCATTAATAATCTCGGAGAATTCTGACCCATTCTTTTAATGTCTCTGTAGAGTCCACTCAATCTGGGGATGAATGGCCTGATTTGGTCAGATACAGCTTTGACAAATGGCAAATGAGAACCACAACTACCATATTAGCTTGATGTGTTCGTGCCAAATTGCATTTGAGAACCATTTTGAAAGAAGATTGGAGTTAGCACAGATATCAGGTTCTTCTCCTTGACAGAAAAACCAACCTATCATGAATATAAAATTGCACTCTAACCAGGGCCAGAGGGACTTTTTAAAGCCTTCAGGCTCCCCACCACCCTCTCAATGTGCCACTAAATGGGCAGGTCACTATATGTGGTCCAAAATATAGTAGAGATCGATTTCTTGAATTTAAACCTCTTCACTTCATCTCTCTTTTGAAATCAAGCTTGTGATACTAATAAAAATTCAAACTTTCCAAGTTAGGTTTCCTTTGTTTCCTTTCTACATATAAGAAATGCAAAACCTCCAGTCGCTAAAAAATAGATTAAGTAATCATAGAATCATAGAATTCTATGCTGGAAGGGACCTTAGAGTTTTCATCTAGTCCAACCCCCTCATTTTAAGAGATGAGGAGGCTGATGTCAGCGGAGGAGTATAGCCTCAGGGGTAAACCAGAGTTCATTAACTCATCTTAGAAAGGACCTGTTTTGTTGTTAGAATAAATGATTAAATGATTCCAATTTCATGCCATCTCCTTTATTCACAAAGTTTACCATTCGCCTTCTCCTTTTGTCCATGTAACCATGACAATAGTGGGGAATAATATAGCTATCAGTATGTAAAAGCTCATTAGCATCAATAAGGAGCTCGCCAATCAGCTTGGACCTATTAAAGGGCTGATAACTACCTTCCCTGCATTCCAGTTTGCAGCACACACTCTCTCCTGACTCTTCCCTGAGGCTGGCTCTTTCCTTTTCTGAAGCTATGTCCCTCACAGTTTGACAGCTGGGATTTACAAGTGGAATCCTACCTGAGAAAGCCCTGCTCTCAAGCAGGCTCAACTGGATCTTGCCCTGGGATTTCTGGCTCTGCCTCTGCTTTCGAGAACCCCTGATACCATGTCTAAAACACAAGTGAACATTTTTCCCTCTGTGTATATGGCAAAGGACAGAGAAAATTAGGTATAATTCAGAATTTGACACATTCATTAGCAGAACTCTTTTAGAGAGAATTTGGTGTTTATTTGGGGTTCATTTGATTTTTCCATTGCTACTCCCACCCCACCATAAGCAATTTGATGATTTAGGTTAATTTCTATAGGTTTATATGCAACAGAAAACAGTTAGTCAAGGTTTTTCTATTAAATCTTCACCCTCCACCTCCCCTCCAAAACACAAAACAAATAAAAACAAAAACTGGGGAACAGAATTGGCAAAAGGTAAAGAGACCAATCGGCTCTAGATCAATTTTAAATCATCAGCTAAATTCAGATTGTCTAAATTTCACCAAAAAAGAAAATTAGAGTTTCCTAGAGGAGCTACATGAAAGGAAGGGGAGAATGATGGAATGACACTCAATAAACTGCCACAAGACTTTTAAGTTTTCAAATTATATCATGATCCTAAAAATAGACAAATAGAATAATAGAGCAGGATGGAGAGGAGTTCAGAAATAGATCCACACATATGTGATCAATTGATTTCTGACAAAGATGCAAAGGCAGTTCAGTGCAGAAAGGCTACTGTCTTCAGCAAGTGGTACTGAGGCAACTAAATGTCCATATTTAAAGAAATGAACATTGATTCATACTTTTTGCCATATAAAAAAATTTACTCAAAATGGATCATAGATCCAAATATAGAACCTAAATTTACAAAACTTCTCAAAGGAAACAGAAGAAAATTTTGTAATCTTGAGTTATAAAAAGATCCATAAAAGATAAAATTTATAAATTGAACTTCACTAAAATTAAGAACTTCTTTTTAAAAGAAGCAATAAAGAGAATAAAAACACAGCCATCAAAAAGGAGAGAAGATTTGCAAATTACATTTCTTATAAAGTATTATTTATATCTGAAGTATATAAATAATACTCAACATTCAATAATAAGAAAAAAAAGAATTCCATTTAAGAAGGGGAGCAAAATATTTGCATAACCATTTCACTAAAGCAGTTATAAGGATGGGAAAGAAGCACGTGATAGTCACTAGGGAAATTAAAAATGAAAGCACAATGAGATACTACTATATCAGTCTTAAAATTGCTGAAATTAAAAAGACCAACCACACCCGATGTTGGTAAGAATGTGGAGCAACTGGAACTCTCATACACTGATGGAGAGAATGTAAAGTTGCACAATCACTTCGGGAAACAATTTAGCAATTACTTAAAAAGTTAAACATAGACTTATCGTATGATCTACTCATTCTACTCCTGGGGTTTTCCCCCCAAAAAATGAAAACATATGTCCATACAGAGGCTCCTATTTGAATGCTCATAGCAAATTTATTTTAACAGCCTCAAACGGAAAACAATCCAAATGCATATTGACAGGTGAATGGATAAATAAGTACTGGTATAGCTATACAATGAACTACTTCTCAGCAAGGAAAATGAATGAATTATGGATACACGCAACAAAATGGATGCTGCTCAGGTAGAAATGATGCCTTACTTGGGTCAAAATCTTTACCTTTAAAATAAGCATTAAAATAATTATGCTGAGTGAAAGAAGTCAGATTAAACTGACAACAACAAAAAGAATACCTACTGTGTGATTCTATTTATATATAATTCTAAAAAATGGCAAACTAACCTCTAGTGACAGAAGGCAGACCAGGGGCTGTCTTGGGATGGGGAAGGGGCAGTGGGGATAGAGGATAGAAAAGGAAAGCGAAGGGTAACAAAATAGCTAAGGAAACATTTGAGGGTGATGGATAAGTTTATTATTTTGATTGTGGTGAAAGTTTCATGGGTGTCAAATATATGTTAAAACTTATCCAATTTTATAGTTATTAAAAAATGGAGAAGTAAAAATAAATATAATGTTTACTCATTTATTGATATGATTTCCTTTGATGATTAGAGAGTGCCACTTTTGAGGATGTGGGTCAAAGAAAAATAAAGTATGAGGGAAGCCTGAATGAAGAATATATAGCAAAGGGGTCATACAATATTGCCAGCTTAGGTGTCTGATGTCACTTATTTCAGCTTAATTTGGGAATCATTTTCTAGAGTATAGCTTCTGAAAGCAGTGCTTTTTAAAATTCTTTGTTTCTTTAATTTATCCTCACCACTTCAGGCATTACCTTTCCCTGAACATTTACTCTGTGCTTAGCATTTTACCAGGCATTTTACATGAATTTTCTCATTTACTCCTCCCAGCAAGTATTATTGTACCCATTTTACAGATGAGAAAAACTAAGGCTTAAAGACATTAAATAATATGCACAAAATTATACAACTAGTAAGTGCCAAACAGAATCAAGACTCACAAACAGGTCTGATTGCAAAATCCCATGCCCTAAAATGTGAAGTTCTTGCTGTTTATTCAGAAGACAGGAGCAATATATATTGCATGTGAAAATAACAGCAAATTCTTTTGACTTCATGAATCTATATCCCCTGAAGAGACTGCCCTGTTCAGGTGCATGATCTCTCCTTCATGCATTTCAACAAAAGGCATCCTACTCCAAAATCCTTAGTAAGGTTTACTCTTTGGGGCTTGGGTACACTAGGAAAAGTTTGCTTCTCCCTAATAATAAAATGTGAAGACCTGTGAAATCATGGATGAACATAAGTAGAGATAAGTAAATATGGATAAGATGGAGCTGTGGGACATAGAGCCACTAACGCACACCATGTACAGCTGTTCAATCCGCTCATTGTACAAGGGCAAGGGACTAAAGGACCAAGTGGGTTTTGTATACTGACTCCATTTACCACCCCTGGGCTTGTGCCCTCTCCCAGGGTTTCAACCAACAGATGAAACGACACTTTAAAAAAATATATGCATAAAGTTACAATGCAAGCTAGGGGTGGCCTTGATGAACAGATTTCCTTTGTTTGTCTTTTGTTCTTTTACTATCTTCCAAACTCATGGCATTACATTATCACTCTGGGTTCTGCATTATTCATGTTAAATAATCTGCTAAATAATGTGTCCTAGAAGGCACGATCTGAACCAAGGTAGCTCACATAAAAAAGAAAAAAAATAATGGCATAAATGATAAATGAAATAAAGATTTTTAAAGAAATTTTATGGTATTTAATTAATCTACCAGTTTTACTAAGTTGCTTTCAAGTGAAATGGCTCTTTACCAGCGCCTTTTGAAAAGGTTAGAAGTGAATTCCCTGAGCTACAATCATTAGCATATAGATGTCTCTAAGTGTTAATTTCTGTTTTCACTGAATGAATGTAATTTAAAATGAGGCCCTTTCAAATCAGTTAACTTCGGCCATTTGAGAAAGATAAGAAAAATGGACTCAAGCATGAACCCCCAGCAGAACCTGCTTCTTCGGGATAAGTACTACATGGCACAGCCACGCACTACTTTGGGAAATTACAGATCTGTTCAGAAAGAGAAAGAGGGTTTGAGGTGAGCAGGTTAAAAGGACCCCAAACATTTGCTTTCGATTTAGCTAATCATGAAAAGGAAATTGAAAATGAATGAAGAAATCAATTTTGAAAAGTATGGCCGTTCTGTCCCTGCAGAAAAAGCCAAGAATATTGTTGATGAAATCCAGCAGCACCAACTTTCTATTTGTGCACAGTGCTTGGCACGTAGCGGTTACTCAATACCTCTGTAATACCTTTGTTGAGTTGTGTCTAATAGTGATCTCAAGGATCGTTAAGATGTGACTCCTATTCCCGTTACAACCTGTCTTAGTCTGATTTTGCTGCTTTAACAAAATGCCTGAGATTGGGTAATTTATAAAGAACAAAAATTTATTTCTCACAGTTCTGGAGGCTGGGAAGTCCAAGATCAAGGCACCGATAGATTCAGTGTCTAGTGAAGGTCCTTTCCCTGTAGATGGTGCCATCAAGGTGTCCTCATGTGGCAAAAGGGTGGGAAAGGGCAAAAGGGAAGGAATCCTGCTTCCTCACATGGCAGAAGAGTAGAGGAGCAAAAAAGGGCCTAGGCAAGTCCCTCGAGCCCTTTTATAAGGGACTAATCCATTTATGAACCCCCACAACTTAGTCACTTCCAAAAAGACCCCACTTCTCAATACCACCATCAGCGGGGCTAAAGTTTCAACACATGAATCTGGGGGGATACATTCAGACCATAGCACAACCCCTTCTCTTTACCTTTAAAGTAACCCCCTTTAAAAATACAAATCAGATCCTGTCAATCCCATGCTTACAATACTTGAACAATGTCTTCCTGCTCTTTCTTATGATAAAATTCAAATTCCTAAGCTTAGCCATAGGTCCTATTTGGTCTGCCTCTTTGGCCTCTCACTCCCATCCCCCCAGTTCAGCTACATAGACTTCCCTCTGTCTTGCACACACTGCTCTGCCCTGCCTTGAGCCTTTAATTTGCTCCTCTCTAAATGGGAGGCTCTTCCTCCAGGTCTTCCAGGGGCAGCTCGTACTCAGCCCTCAAGCCTCAAATCAGACGTCACCTTCCTTAGGAAAGACTCTCCTCATCAGCCTACCTAAACTGCCCCCCACCGTGCCAGTGGTTTTGTATCTCACCACTCTCTTTCATCATAATAATTATTAAAATCTGACCTTATCGTTCTTATTTAACATCTGTCTTTCTCATGAATATAAAGGCATTGGAAGAGCCGAGAACTCGTCTCTCTTGTTCACAACAATATCCTTGGTGCCTAGCACAATGGGCATAGTACCTGATCCTTTGTAGGAGACTGAACAATATTTTCTGACTTAATCAATAGGTGAATGGCAAGCACATGGATATACCAGCCCCATTCTAGACTTTTGTAATGGCATACAGTCCTAAGGATACATAAAGTCCTCTGTTTATATGGAATAGATAGACAGAGTATAAATTCACTGCCTTCAAAATGCTAATTTAAAAAGCCAAGTAGTATCTATGTTCCCCCACAGCATGTATAACACATAGTAGCACAATAGTACTTAATGCTCAGTGCTGACCTGTGAGCTGTACTTTCCTGCAATACCCTAAATTACTAGATATACCAGGAGATTGCATCTTGTTCAATTTTGTATCCCCCAGAGTCCTTTGCACATAACAAATACACATTAAATATTTAATTAGACCCCCCCATGAGAATTCAGACACACTGTCATTTGAAGTCCTTCTCTAAATTGGCTTCTCACTCACTGTTCTGCCATAAGAAAGAGAAACAGACAGAGCCATTAATTGATGGACCCTCATAAACATAACGAACCATTCTATTGTCTTGGGGTTCTAATCCATGTGACTGATTTATTTCCTAGATTTCTTAGAGAGTAGAGTAGTACTACCAATTCATTTATTCACTCATTCTTCATTCAACAAATGCTATTGAACACCTACCTACACACTGTGTTCTAGGCAGTAAGCCAAGTGTTGACTATACTGTGATAAACAAGACAGATTAGGGTCCCTGTGAGAGCTTACAGCCTACTAGAGAAGAAATACCATAAACAAACTAACAAAAACCCACAATTTAAATCGCAAAGTGTTTTATAACAACCTGAGTAGAGCTTTATGATAAAGAATAGGATGTATAGGGGTGAGGTGGCCAGGAAATGAGATGAGACGACATTTAAAAAGGAGACCTTAAGGATGAGAAAGAACAATTCATGCATAAATCTGGGGGAGGTGTTCTACGTAGAGGGAATAGCACGTGTGGCAACCCTGAGCTGGGAAGACTCTGGGTGCACTGAGAGACATAAGAAGCTCCTGGTTCTGGGAGCTTGCTTAGAGAGGAGGGGAACAGATGGCAATGCAAAGGGAAACAGAACCTGGGTCATAGGGAACCATCCAGGTTGTAGTAATAACTTTCTGTTGTATTCACAGTGCAATGGAAATCCATTGAAGGGGTTTAAACAAAGGCATTGACAGGCTATATTCTCATTTTAAAAAATTACTCTGGACTGATACGTGGAGAATAGATTGGTAATAGGCTTTACAAGTGTCTCTCTGCCACATGCTGACATTTTGTTGTGCCTGGCAAAACTTTCTTTAACTGATGAGACTTCTTCCAGTATGCTCAGAAAACTCCACAGGGTGCCTCAATTGCCTGCATATCTGATCACACTGCCATGCTCATCATTCTCACTTATCTGGGTACCTGATCACACCACCAAGCTCATCAGACCTTCTGAGTGCTCAGGACCATTGATGCTGGGGTTACTAGTGATTTCCTGGTGTTTTGACACTGAATCTACAATGGGTTTCTGAGTTAAGGGCTTCACTCTTTTGAGACGAGGTCATTCCTTTTTTGCTTGGTTGATTCATGTTTATTTGTTTGTCTCCATGGGTTCGAATTTTATAACTGTAAGATCATATGTTTAAAGGCAGAAAATTCAGACACTATGACTGCTCCCTCCCACCGTAGCCCTCTGCCAGCTCTCCCAATCACTACCAACAAAGGTGACATGAGGATCACACTTCTGCACACACAGACACATACACACAAGGGCAATAGATGAAGGAAACCAGGAGTTTTGTTGTTTTGCTTTCCTTTTTTCAAGGGCAAAACTAGAATAAAATCTCGAAGGTCATGTGGCAACTCGGTGGCTGAGATCACCACTCTACAATAACTCCTTCTATCTGCTCGAGAAGCTATTTAAAGGACTCAATTCTCTCAATGTCCATCCTTTCTTCAGTTCAGAAAATTCCAGTGCATAAAAAACATATTCATTCCCTGTGCCCTAAATAATATACTAGGTAGCCTGAATTGATGTGTCAACTAAGATGACAAATGTATTACTAAGGAGGACCCTAAGCTGCAAGATAACATAGCAAAAAGAGGAAAGGAATACTTCCCTGTACTGGAGGTTAAGTTTCAGAGTTTATAAACAAATGTGTCACTAGTTGGTAAATTCAAAATACAATCTGGTTAACCTGTACCCCTTATAGCCCAATGTATGCTACAAATATGCATCTACCACTACAATGGTACTAAACTTAGAGGATAAAGATAACAATTATTATAAGAGCTGTTACACTGAGCAATTGCATTTTGATGCACATAAATCTTCTAATATAACATTACAATGAAGCAACAATTACAATCCCCATTTTACAAATGAGAAAAGCTAAGCTCAAATAGGTTAAGCAATTTGCCAAGGTCTCATTTTGAATAAGTGATAGACCTAGGATTCAAATCTAGTTCTGTTCAATCCCAGGTCCAAACTCTCAATCCTATATAATGCTGCTTATTGTCTTCAAGATGTTTACAGCAGGACAAATAATAATGAAACCTATGAATATTGACCATGAATACATGAAGGTGTTATGTATAGTGGTCTCAGAGAAGAGTGAATGTTCAGAAAAGAGACTCCCTGGGTAGAAAAAGCGTTGTAAGAACAAGTCAAGTTTGAGCTGAATCTTGTGCTGCCAGTATAACAGAGATGTTAAAATATCCTTCCTGGAGATATACTGTCTCTAGGTTTAACCTAATAATCTGGCTTTGTCTTCTTGAACAAATTATTTAGTATTTCAGTGTTTCAATTTCCTCATCAATCAAATGTGGATGATAATAATATGTACTTCATCAGATCATTATGAAGATTGAATGAGTTAAGTCACGTCATGTACTTAGAACAGTGCTTAACATATAGTAAGCATGCAATAAATGTCACGAATTCTTACTTTTAGCAAAGAAAATGTAGGAGGTTATCAGGGTGGATCAAGTAGTGGGGGAAATGGCATTCTAAGCTGAAGGAACATTTACAAAAGCCTACAAGCAAGAGAGTGTGGCCAAATCAAAGAATTTTGAGACATTCTGTAGGTTGGAGTTTTAGGGTTTCCATGTGTAGAGGAAGGAGGTATCATTACGTGACAGGAGAGAGAGGTAGCACATTGAAATTAAAATGATCTTATATGCAATCTTTGAATTTGAGAAGAATTTGTACTTGGTGTTCTCATCAATAAAATGGCAGAATTTGATAAGAGAGAATATAACCCCTTGTATTATAGCTCTAATAATTACCAAAGTCTATAATTCTCACCTTGTCTATTATAAAGTTCATGTGGAATTTATTCTTGGGTATTTTTAACCTAACTGGCAACTTGGCATTCTTATTATACAGAATCCTTAGTTGAGATAAATAGCTGACTTATTAATACATTAATGTTATCAAGTTTTTAGTAGTGATTATATCCCTGAAAATAGACAATCTTGAAATTTTGGTGACTTTTGTATTTTGGCCAAATAGCTGGTAATTAAACTTTTTCTCACTGAAATATTGTCAATCTTGTCATGGCATCTTTTCTCTTTTAAACAAGTCTATGAAAAAAATATGTGTTCTTCAGAAATAATAATAAAGAGAAACACTAGGGAACATAAAGTACTAATATTAGTTAATGCCAAATAGCAATGTTTATCTAACAAATATGTGCAGTGTGCTTGACATTTCCCCTGGTATCAATGTGTTTTATTTAGTTGGTTTTTATTTTTTTTCACTTATTGCAGCACAAGTGTATTTAAATAGTAAATTTGCTTTATATCAAAAATGTTCGCATTCACCATAAAGTCATATACATCTTGTTTTAATACCTTGTTGACACATTTATTAGAGATGGAACCAGCACCCCATATCTACCCAAAGGCTTGCTATTAGGGAAATCATTTGTTTCCAACCAGTCTGGTCACTGCAAAAATAGGAATTGCCATTGTGCTGTAGATACTGCATTATGTTATTTATAAAGTGCTGCAGTGGAACACAGTAATGCCATTCATCAGTTTCCAATCAGCAATGAAGTTGGCAGAGGGAAGTGGGGTATACAAGAATGCGTTGGCACAGACCATTTAAACTGGCAGATTCTAGAGCTTGAACTTGGCGATAGTTTTTGAAACTAATTTATTTGTTATTTGCGGGAAAGGGTTACCACTTTGAAACACATTTGAAAAGTTTCCAATTTCAGGACATTGAAGAGTCAAAAATGCAACTAGCATTCATGTGTGATTTCCTCCCAGCACCCTCCTTCCCCCATCCACATACCTGATAAGATGTCATTTCATTCTGTGCCATGGTTACATTTTTTTGCTCATTCCCTATTTCTGTTTTTAAAATTGAATCCTCTCCAAATTCTTTTCCATTTTTAAACACCACCTGCTCTTCTTTCTAAAGTACCTCCAACACAGGTTCACATTTCTTGAGAGTCCCATTAGATTTGGAAGTGATGCATACATGTTATTTGTTGCTTAGCATTAAAGTCTAGAGTATGTATATGTTCTTTATTCAAATATATTAGTATTATGTAGACAAGTCAAAATGCCATTGGCATCTATAAATTCAATGCAATTTCAGTCCAAAGCACAATAGGATTTTTCATACACCTTGACAAACTGATTCTTAACTCCATATAGGATAACAAAGCTCTAAGAGTAGCCAAACATGTTTTTAAAAAGAACAAGGAACAAAGACATCTTGCTCCACTAGAAATGAAGATTTTTATATAAAGCAATGATAATTAATACAATGTGGTTATAGAATAGAAAAAGACAAACTGATCAATGGAACTGAATAAGAATCCCAGAAACAGAACTACATATACATAGTGAACTTGTTAAATTACAAAAGAGGCATTAAAAACATGTTATTAACAAACAATTAAAAATGGTACTGGGACATTAGTTTCCCATAATAAGCAATAATAATAAAAATAAAATTGAACTCAAACAATATACACATATATAAATTCCGAGAAGATTAAAACTTACATATAAGAAACAAAAATAGAAAATGTCTGTGGTCTTAGAATGTCAAACAATTAGAAGTTATAAAAGAATGTATAAGTTAATTTGGCCAGATCAAACTTAAGACCTGTCTGTACTAACTAAACAATAAAGTTTAAAGACAAGCCACCTATTGGGAGAAAACATTTGAAACATATATCACAAGGAATTAGAATAAAAAAAAATTGAAACTCCTATATGTGATACAAAAACAACCAAATAGTAAAATGAGCAAAGGATTTGAAAAAAAACCAGAAGAGGAAACTTGAATTTCTAGTTAACACAATCCCATAAAAGGAAATTCATACACATTAGTGTTATTAAAATACTATTTTATTCCAATACAACTGGCCAAAAAAAAAAAAAATTAAGTCTGTAACACTTAAGTGTTGATGAGGATTTAGGTAATTCTCATACACTGCTGATAGGGATATAAAGTGTTAGAATCAATCACAAAAGCATTTTGGCAGTACTTTATAATATAGAAAATGTATAAAATCTACAATCCATGAATCCAACTCCTAGTTAGATAGTCTAACAACCACAACAAAAACAAAAACAACATAAACAAAACTCTCATAAGATACAACTTAGAATATTTTTGCAGAATAATTTGTAATAGCAAAAACCTAACAAAAACTCAAATAAATAGCATAAAGAAAATTAATAAACTTTGATATAATCTTCAAAAGCAGCAAAAATTAAATATAAACACACATAGCTAGATAGAATGCTAGAACAATAGGTAGATAACCTGAATAGACTTCAAAAATACATTGTTTGTTTTCTTTTAAACAGCAAGTCATAGAACAACATGTATAGAATGATAGCACTGCACAATTTTTCAAACACACAGAAAATAATATAATCATTTATAGATAGTTACATACATGGTAGAAGTATAAAAAATACACATAAAATTTGTGAATGTGATTACCTTTGAGGAGGAAAATAGAAAGAAGGCCATAATGATTTACTTCTTTAAAAAACAACATGAAATAGGCCGGGTGCGGTGGGTGGCTCACGCCTGTAATCCTGGGAGGCTGAGGCGGGAGGATCACTCAAGGTCGGAAGTTGGAAACTAGCCTGAGCAAGAGCGAGACCCCGTCTCTACTAAAAATAGAAAGAAATTAATTGGACAACTAAAAATATATAGAAAAAATTATCCAGGCATGGTGGCGCATGCCTGTAGTCCCAGCTACTCGGGAGGCTGAGGCAGGAGGATTGCTTGAGCCTAAGAGTCTGAGGTTGCTGTGAGCTAGCCTGATGCCACGGCACTTTAGTCCGGGAAACAGAGTGAGACTCTGTCTCAAAAAAAAAAAAAAATGACATAAATATGACAAAATGCTATCTTATTAATTTTCAAAGGTGTATAAAATATCTGCCGTGGAAAATAAAGCTGAGGGGAGGAAGTATGTAGTATTTCTGCTTCTTACACACTCAAGGAGTTAACATCATGTCTCATTTCTCATTTGTTTTACCTTCCTAAATTAGAGCTATGGTTATTTTTCACATTAATACTTGAATAAATTTTACTTTAAAAAATTTAAAATATCTGCCCTTTAAGAAACAACTGACTTCTGAGCTTACACAGGCAAAATCTAATGGGCAAGGTTTAGGTGTTCAGGAAGTGCTAGCAATTTATTAGAAACACAGACAGAAATAAGGAAGGGCTCTCATTCTGAATTACCTTCCTCTACTAGCCATCCATAGAGCTTTGATATTCCACCAGCAATTATTTCCCTGAGTAACCGTATTGTTACTTCTAATCACCCTTGTCTCTGTCTTCTCATTGCCTTCTCTCCTATCACCAAGGGGTAGCTGTATCTATTAATATTTTCATATACATGAGATTTTTAAAACACCTTTCTAATCTAATGGGACAGCCAGCTAAGATGAAGACAGTTTTGACAGGAAAAGTAGGAGTGGGAAATATCCTGTATCAGGGCATTTATTAATTAGGTCGGACTAGGTTTTGCTTTGTAGAGAAGAACCGTAAAACAATACCAAACAGCCAATTAGTTTAACGTAAAACTGTTTCTTTCTCACTCATGTAATATGTGCAAAGCGGACTGGTGAAGGGCTCTTTTTCATCCAGAAACCCAGGTGATAGAGGCTTCACCATCTTGTAGCTGGACCATCTGGAAGATGTAACCTTCTTTGTCAGATCAAGAGCAAGTAGAAAAAGGCACACAGACTTTTCACCACCATACTTTCTCTTTTGGCCAGAAAAAGTTCCAGGGCTCACTCACCCCAGGGATCTGTCTTCCATGTGCCTGGCAGGGGAGGAAATTGAATGTTGGTGACCACTAGTAATATCTACCAAGGTGCAGACCTGGGGTGCAGCAGGGTGGCTAGAGAGGACACCCAGAGAGGACAGCAAGTGTAAGGCTGAAAAGAAGATTGACAGGTACAAAAGGAGCAGGCACCAAAGCTCTGCCTAGAAGAACTTCTTAGTAGATTAAAATATTTGATTGACATACAGAAATTGGGGGAAAAAAATAACTTCAGTCGAATGCTTTTAGTGTAGAATGTCAGTACCATTATGTACAAGATGTCCTGAATCAGAAATATAGAACATGCATTTTTAGGACTTTTTTCCCCCCACACGATTCAAGCCAAACATCCTTTATTGTGCTGATGACTATAATTGGCAAAGAGGTGCTAGGTCTTCTGTACTTGAATATGTTTATGAGAAAACACAAAAGTCAAAAAAGGAAAATTCATTCTCATGCTTTCTCATTCATTCATGCTTTCACTTTTTATTTTTATTGGATCCAGTAAAAGAAAATAAAAACTTGTTGAAGTCCCAGAAACACTTTGTACAGACTTTTAAAAAAATCTTTTAAGAGGATTATATTGTTTATCTTCAGTGATACCAGGGTTTGTGCAATTACATCTAAAATTAATCTCATTAGGATGAGTCTCTTACCAAATTCATTTGTTATGACTATAGCTTCCATAATATATTTGATTCTCTTCTGGCTTAGCTAAATTGTAATCATCTATGCTGGCAGTTCTCTATGTGAAGTCGCATTTAGGTATTCTTAAATCCAATGCAATTTAATGCCAAAATGTATCCACGTTCTGTAACAAGACATGTGAAACAAATCTAACAGAGCTTGTCTGCTTCCTTTATCTTTTGTAAAAAACTATCGGTAGTTGCAAAATAACATAATCTGTCCTGAAGCATAATATTTAATTATTGACTCATAATTTTATTAAATTCAATGCAACAACTATAATGAGTTTGTGTTCAATTCTGCATTCAGAGTCAAGCTCTAGGGATTGAGTAATCTTCTTATATTCCTATTTGTACCTAAAATCCAAAAGCACTATATAAATTTGATATGATGTAAAACCTCAAGAAAAGTGCTGTGGTCAGCTAGATCTATAGTTTTAATTTTGATAGCAGACATAATTTGGTAAACTTCAGTAGGAATTTTTTTTTCCTTACTGTTCACTTAGACCTACTACATTCATTTTCAGGCATGTCTCTGAGAGCAAACTCAGAAATTCTGCCCCCCTTCCCTTTTCTCTTTTTTAATAAAGAAAGAAAACAAAGTCAGGGAGGAATCTTTTCCCTAGAACATGAGCAACAAGGCCTTTTAAAGGATTCTCATTATTTTATGTGGTAAATGTTCACAGCTCTAAAATTTATTGGTACAGCTGTCAACATGTATATTCAGTTTGATAATGTTCCAGCTTAATGAGGCCTCTTGGAATTATTTATTATTAAATTTCATTACTTTCTGCAAATATTCATGCTGATTAAGTCCACCCTTTCAGGCTGTACCACACTTAGACCAATCACGGTGTGATGAGATGGTGAAATTTAAGCTAACTTGCTTTCCACAGGACCTGTCTTGTCAAATCTTTCAATATAATTTAATGAAATGTCTGTTGATGTAACAATGATAAGTGGAAAAACTCATTTATAAAATCAACTAACCATACCTGAAGTACATTTGCACTCTTTGACACGACAAGAATTACTTAAACATTTTGGACCGCCTTTGTGTGGAAAGAATTGCCACATGTGGCATTTGTAAAACATTCTGCAATGTACTCTGCAATGAACATGGCACATCATTCCTGGAATTCATTACTCTCAAGACTCAGATTATTAAAATACCTTGAAAACTATCAAGCAATATAGAAGTATCGTACATTATTATTTTTGTGGATAATGATAGTAAGAATAGATGCTGTCCAAATTCTTCATGATTTTGCAAGGTAATAAGAGCATGTAATATAAATATATCATCAATATTGTCATATGAAGAAATCTATAGGGTAATTTCATGCATAGAATGGAAAAGGCCTGAGAATGGAATATATATACACAAATGTACATATGTATATACATATATGCACACACACATATTCAACATGGAATATGAAAGTGCTAAAATTTTCTGAACTCAGAAAGAAAGAAAAGTGTGGAAATAAGGTACAGGTTATAGGTTCACTAAATCAAAATGTTCACGGGCAAGTTACGGGATAAGAACATCTTATTTTGAAAATAAAGGCAGCCAAAAGCAGGTTAATTTGCCCATTCTGGGTGCTCCCATTCTACCTATGAGTTCTATCACTGCACTAACCATATTTTTATACTTATCTGTTAATGGGTTTGTCCTTCTCACTTTTTATGAGTTCTTTGAAGATAAGTACCTTGTCTTTTTTATGTTTCATTTCCTTAGCACCTAGAACACTTCCTAAAATATAACAGGAGATAAATATATGTTAGATCGATGAATTGGAGGCAGATTCATCTATGGCCAAAAAACAACTTTGGAAATTTCCTTATATACAAACTGGTTTAACATTACTTTCATATTCCTCAAAACACACACACACACACACAAAGAAAAAGAATAGTGGTAAAGATGAAGAGAAAAAATAGCATTCTTTCTGCAATGGTTTTGTTGGAAGTGTATCTATTATTCAAATCAGCATATATTTGAATGCCTATCTTTCTAGGTATTATGGAGAGGATAGAAAGAAACATATGAAATACAGTCCCTACACAAGAGGACCTTATAGTCTGTTTCAAACACATGCTAATTTGACAAAACCCACTTCAACATACCCTCAGAAATGTAAAATTTTGAGAGAACTGTTTGCCATGCGAATCTAATTTTTTTCCCTTGGAAGGTTTCATGGAAAAGATATATTTTAAGTTATGCTTTGAAGAACAGCAAGATTGTGAATAAGTGAATGAAGCCTGGGGTTAGAAAAAAGTCTACTTTTAGGGGAGTAGATATGAAAACGGGGGGCATGAGAGCCTTCACAAACAAAGGTCGTCATCAGCAATAGGAGAAGCCAGACAGGTTTTGGAGACAATAGGCTCATGTATAAAACAAGTTAGAAGGTAAGGCACGGAAAGATTATGAGAAGGATGGAAATGATAATCAACGAATGGATTTGAACAGTGCTTATACAGTAGTGGCCATTTATACTTTTGACCAAAATTTATTGAATGATAATTATGTTCACAAAGAAAAAGGGGAAAGGCAAGGATCTTAAAAATAATATTTATTGAGCTATTTTGTTCCAGGTACCAGGCATTGTATTTTTCATATATTATATCAATCCTTATGACAATTCATTTTGTAAAAGGAAATTGAAGTGCAGAGATGTTATTTGTCCCCACATCACAGAGCTGGTAAGGGGGCTTGAACTCCCAGTCTTTCTCTACCTAAGAAGTATGGTCTTTTCAGTTCCCCTTCCCCCAAAACATTATGTTTCCCACGGGTCCATTTCAGCTGAAACATCCAGTGACAGGGGTCCCTTACACAAAGACCTTATAGTCTATATTTTTAGAATGATAGATAAATATATAGATATCGATAGATATCACCATTAAACAATCAAAAAACAGCACATTTTGCAGCAACTGCAAAATGAAGTAGCTTTATCAAAATCTTGGAAGCAAACAAACCCTAAAATATGAAGAAATAGAAAACAAGTTAGGCCACCAACATATTTATTCTACAAATCCAGAACCATAGTTTCCTAATCATTTAACCTATTTTAAATTATTTCACAATTGCCATTTTATTCATCCACAGTGTTTGCCCACAGACATAATTGTGTGAGGCTGAGTTTGGGATGATGCTAAAGTACGTACTTAATGATAAACCAGCAAAAACTGTAGTTAGGAAAGCAGTCTTCAGAAAAATTTCTCCAACAGAAGTAGGATTGAGAATCAGCCTACAACAGGTGATATCTAGGGCATAGTATGAGAAGAATTGGTCAATCTTAGAGTCAAGCCCAGACTCTTGAAATGGTCTTGAGACTATTATTTATATTCACCATGGTTTTTCCATCTCCAGATTAAGATTGAAATTATCTTCTTCAGTTTCTTATCTTCTATGACAATGCTTGAAAACTTAACCCATAAACATTAAGGTACTACATGTCTCTGGCTCCACAGTCTCCAAAGTGTAAGTAACTAGATTCAGTCCTGGTAACTAGATTCAGTCTTCAAAGAGCACTAGAAAAGGCTTGACAGATACTTCCTGTCCAGGAGCGTACTTTGACCTCACTGGCACTCACATTGAGGCAAATATTGCCAGCCTTTGGTCAATGTTCTGCCCATGGAGTATATTCAGTGCAATGCCTGGGCCTTAGAAGGCATGGAAGAAGCATTATCTACTGAAAAGAGCCCTTTTAAAAGATATCCTGGATGTTTGAGTGAGACATCCCATGATTTGAAAGCAAAATTCAGCACTTAACTTCTCTGTTTTCTGTGACATCAGAATAGCACAACTTCCCTTATAGGACTTTGTTTTCAACAATTAAATGAGGTAAACTGTGCAAAGAGCCTATGGTAGTGTCTGACATTTAGTAGAGCCCCAGAATAATAGTTATTTTTGATATCGTTTGATTTGCCCTATAGCACAGCGAAGAAAACAGAAGCATAAAGATTTTAAATGTCTTTTCTGCTATCACACAGTGTAAAGAGCTGGACTACAGACTCATGTTCCTAGCAGGGAAGAATCCATGATCTTGAGAAAAATGCATTTTAAAACTTTGAATTTGGGGATCAGAGTTGCTTAGGGCAATTTCATAGTTTTATAATTAACTAAAAATAGCTTTATTGTAATCCAAGGGATCTCAACAGAAGTCCCACTTTGATCTGGAAATCTATGCTTCACTGCTTATACTTCACAACAAACCTTCAAACTACAAAATTCACTGAAGTAATTAAAATTTTTAATTGGAGCAAAACGTATATAATTCACAAAATGTATTTAATTAGCCCTTGGACCACTCAGTGGTCCAACGTATAATTTCCAAAACAATCATAGAATTCTATAACATGGAATTTGCTGAAAAGGAATCTTATTTTTGAAACAAAGCAGCTGTAACTATTTCAGAGGGTAAATGTTTCCTAATCGAATGATAATCTTACTTCTTGGCATTTAACCCGATTCCCTTTAATGTCTCACTTCTTTCTTAAATGTTTTCAAGCTTGTTTTTTATTAATTATACAAATCATTAGTATTAAAAGGCAATATAATAGTTTCAAGAAGTAGCTTCACAGACTATCTGCATATTTAATCAACTGCCTCTAAATTTTTAATCATTTGAGT
Organism: Cheirogaleus medius; assembly: GCA_008086735.1. Lineage (NCBI taxonomy): Eukaryota > Metazoa > Chordata > Mammalia > Primates > Cheirogaleidae > Cheirogaleus > Cheirogaleus medius. The sequence continues at coordinate 12,495,275 of VBSM01001562.1, forward strand.
CCAGGTTCTTGTCTTGAAGCTTAACTTGATAACAAACCTACCAACTGGTAGAACTAATTGGTACAGAGTCGGTCAATAATTTATAAGGAAAGGAAAAAAATATTGGATGTTACGAAGGTATAAGACTACCAGCCAGTTATTCCTGAGATGTAACAGCAAAAACAATGCTTGGTTCTACAAATCTATGGCGCACTGGTGACATCCACTGGCCGACCCTTAGCATCGTTCTGACGCTAGATTTTTAGTGCAAGACTTGTAAAAAAGAATCAGTAGGTTTTATATATTTATGCATTTCCTTAATTTTTAATTTGGTTGGATTAACCTCTATATCCATCACATTTAGTGCATCATGTGTCCAACATTTAAAACCTTGAAATTAACTAATATATAAGATTCATTCTGTATATTCAGAGTTAGACTGAGTCCAATAAGGCTCCTCACCACTGTGAGTTTTAGAGAAGACAAAGCAAAATATAGTAAGAAAAGAAAGCATCTTCGCTGGCTATATGATCAGCGAAAATTAATATTTTCATTTTATACTAATTGGAATATGGTGAATTGCCCTGCTACTATAATTTTGAAAAAAGTGAAGCATTTGGAAAAGACTAGTACTAGGCAGGAATAGTCAGGTGCATTACGACAGTGGTTCTCAAAGTTTAGTATGCATCATAATCATCTGGAATGCTTACTACAAATGCAGATTTCTGGGCCCCCTTGCAGAGAGCTACACCAGAATCTTTGAGAGTAGTTTTTGATGCATTTGGCTCACAAACCACACTTTGAGGAAGACTGCGCTAAGATGGAATCTTTTATCTTTTATCCAATCTTGGAATTTCATATCAAATACAGAGCACATACTGTTTTGGACTGCTCATTGGAGGCAACATGGGGAAGAGGTTCAACTTTATCAGTGGGATAAATTCTTCAGAAATAATGTCTTTTATATTATGCCACCTCCCAAAATAACAATATCAAATCAATAAAATCTTATTTAGAAAAAGAAAATACATTTTCCCAAATCTTCCAAGCAGTGCATATAAGGCAGGAATAATTTGTAATTGTTTATAAATAAAAGTCAGATGCCCAGGAAAAAAAAGATATTAAATGGATAAAGAATAACTAATGGTAAATGTTCAAAGACAATGCACAGTTTATTCTCACTACACATATTGATGCATTAGCAGTTTTGTATTATTTGCAGGTGGTAAAACTACAGGTGATTTTTTTTTTTTTTGCTAATGTTATTTACTGTTTCTGCAATGAAGTTGTGCTATTTATGTAATTTTTAAAGTTTGAATAAACATATCCTACAAGTTCTGGAGAAAGTGTGGCTGTGCAGAGACCACTCAGTGGTGCATTCGGCAGTGTGGCTAATATTTAACCAATTCTCATCATTGTCATTATCATTATCATCATCGTCCTATCTAAATCCTACAACTAAGCTTTCAATCAACCAGAAGCTTCATGGATGATTTGAGTTACTGCACAAAGAGTTTGAGTATTTACTTGGAAGCTACAATTTAATAACTTCAAGTTAATAATTGTGACATGGAGTAAAGGACAATTTTGAAAAGCACCAAAAAGGCAAGAGACACAAGGGCAAGAACGCACAAAGGATAAGCTATTTTCTGAGAAACCATGGAAATGGTGTTACAGGGTTGCAGTTAGAAAATGGTAAGAGCAGGAGAGACAGCATCTAGAACTTAGGGGGGTGGGGAGCTATTATTTTCCATTTCCTGGAGGGACTGAAAATTAACCAGGTAGATTACAGTTACAGGTAAGTTATTTCCTTTTGCTATAGTGAAATGTTACAATATTTCCCTGTCTGGCAACAAGAAAGTAATATCCTTTCAGAAAATATGCTCAAACAATCTTCAGACTCCCAAGGACCAGTGTTGGATTCATGTACGTCTAGAATAATGCCATTGGAAGAAGACTGGGGAGTTTGATGCTGAAGCCACTTTGTGATCTTTACCAGTCCTTCAGGATGAAAAGCTGGGAGCTAGCCTAGCCTCAGAAGATAAAAACAGGTCTCTTTTATTGAAAATTCTCTAGTCCCTTTGAGTTACAAAGATCACAGCCTAGGGAGAAAGCCTAAATTTAGACTTCTCTTCTTTCCTTAAGGAATAGACAGACATCTGCCAAGATGCATGTTCATTTGAGAATTAATGGGAATTAATAATGAATCCACATATTTTGACAGAAGTAACTTGCTCAGATTGGATAGACAAGATGCCCAATAGTCCAAATGTGTATTTCACTAGAAAAGAATACCAGTTCACATTAAGAAAAGGCAAACAAATGAAGTCAAATGTAGGAAAGTAGTGAGTATAAAATGACTTAAATGATTCTTCCATCTGTCTTTTTTAAATTTCAGATGTCTCTTTTTTAAATATCAGATGTCTCTTTTTTCCCTAAAATAAAAAGAGATTTATTTTTTTTCCTGATTATAAAAAGTATGCCCATTCATAAAAAGCTACACAGAAAAAAGATAAAGGAAAATATAAACTCACTGCAACTCCCCACTAATGTTATATTATAAGGAGAGAAAAGTCAACTACTATCATTTTGTGAACATATTGCTAGCATGTGTGCACACACAGAGAGATATACCTTTTCTCAAAAATTATAGAAATTTTTCCATATCAGTGTATACAGATATATTATCATCCATTATGATTATGACCAATCCCCTATTGATGAGTATTATTTTTTCTAATTTTTCTCTGCTATAAATGATGCTGCAGGAAATACCTATTCTTGCTCATTTCCAACCTGTTACCCACAAAGCTTCAAGGTGAACCTGTCCAAATATAAATCCTATGTTATCGTTTTCTGTTCCTTTGTGTAAAAGCCATCAGTGGCTTTCCGTTACCCTTAGAATAAAAACCAAACTCCCTTCCTTGTCCTAAAAGAGCCTGCATGGTTTGAATGTCATCATATTTTCACTATCGCCTGTACCACTCCCTCTGCACCCACCAGGCCCAATCATTCTGGTCTTGTGTTCCTCAAATACATTCTGTTACTTTTTACCTTGTGGCCTTTGCACATGCTCTTCCCACTGCTTAGAAAACTCTTCACCCTCATGGCTCCGAGATGGCTAGATCCTTTTAACCCCTTCCGTAAGAGCGTCGACTATAGTCAACAGCCACAGATGAACCCGCACAGACAAGCGTTGACTCTAGCCGACAGCCGTAATATGAAGGCGCACAGCCGAGCGTAGACTTTAGGCGACAGCCAAAAGCTTTTGCTTTTACAGTTTTTATCTCTGCAGTTGCAGTGTGCATGTTCAGCTAATAAGTTACTACGAATCTGTGACCTTTCAACAAGTCCTTAGTAGGAGTTATTATAGTTATTTTCCTAAAGCTGTCTGTAAAGTAAAACAAGCTTTCAGTGCTTTAAAGCTTTCTTCATCACACAAGAGCAAAACGGATTCGTCGTCAATGCACAGCACAAACTATCGTGCAGACTCTGAGTGCCGGCTGTGGGCAAGGTTTCGCGGCCGGTGAGCGCCATACCGAAGTGGTTAAATGTGTCTCTCCTTAAATGGCACCTCCCTAGAGAGGTCTTCTCTGGACATCGTGTCTAATATACATTATCCATTCCCTTATTTTTGCTAGTACTTCCTTACAAGTAATTTTAACTATTTTAAAATTTGTTTTCCTGGTTATGTTCTTAGATCAATGATTATGTCTTGCATGTACATTAATTTTTTCACAAACATAGTGGGCACTGGCAAAATACTTGCTAGATGAATGAATAAGAAAAAAAATGGATGAATGAATTGAGGAATACATCTTCATGCACTATGTGACTACTTTTTTTCTTAGAATAAATTTTTAGAAATAGAAATTTCTACTTCTGGCTAATGGAGAACTCACATTACCTATTTTATGTAAATATTGCCTCACTGTTCTCCCCAAAGCACGTTGTACTTGAACTTCTAGCCAATAACATTGTGGGAATGTTTAATTTTCCCCCTACATCATTGACAATACTTAGTGCCAATCTATTAGGCAAAATAGCTGATCAAAATTTAAATTTTAATTGCTGAATACTAATCAAGATGAACTTTTTAAAATATTTTTACTGGCTATAATTATTTGTTTTAAAATTGCCAGTTCATTTCTTTGCCTTTTTTTTTATTGTGATGCATATCTTGCTTACTGATATGTAAGGCATTTGCATAACAAAATTGTTAATTTTATTTCTTGTTAATGGTTATAAATATTTCATTGAATTTTTCTTTTGTCATTAAGCCATATTCATGATGGTATTCTTTTTTGTATACATTTTAATTTTGTATATTTCAATGCTTATCTTATTACTAGATTTAATATCATGATTAAATACAACCACAATTTTGCAAAAATATGTACCCATAATTTTCCTGATTCTTTATAACTTTATATTCTATGGTTATATTTTTGAACTATGGCATAAAGAGTTGGGAGCTATGAAATGCTAATTGTCCTATCAAAACTTAAAAATCAAATGTTTCCTTATTGATTTCTAATTCCATGCAAGTTCTTGGTTCTTTTTCTGGTTTCTCTTTTTTTTTTCCACTTTAAAGAGATATGAGTTTACTCAATGATGCTTGAATGCAATGAAGTTCACCTTTATAGCAATCCAAGACACGGTCCCAGACAGTGAAAGTTGAGACTTAATCTTCCACTTTGGCAATCAGCACCATTTGATCTTTTTACTAAAACTCATGTCTCATGGGTCTTCTGCCATTAGGTCACTCTTAGTCCTCTAGGTAGTCTATTTCTGACTACAAATTCTGCCACAGAAGGCCTTGTCTCTGCCCTCAAATATAAAATGCTTAGAATGTAGTCTTCTGGGCATCTTCCAATCATCTGCCCAACCACAGAGCTGTGTACAAGAGGAACACAGATTTCTGATCTCTAAGGAGAGACCCAAACAACCATTCATGTCTCGATTTCAGCTGAATTATATTTCTCTCTACTTTGGTTAGTCCACTTTCATTTCTTGCCATGTAGTAATACCTTTTCTCCTCTTTGGATAATCTAGCCTTCAATACCCTTCAATTGTCCTAAATTACAAGATTTTTCCACCTCTTTTGAGGTTGGTAGGAGACAAATGTGTAAGGAGAGCTCAGATATTTTTTTTTTTTTTTTTTTTTTAGAGACGGGGTCTCGCTCTTGGTCAGGCTGGTTTCGAACTCCGGACCTTGAGCTATCCACCCGCCTCGGCCTCCCAGAGTGCTAGGATTACAGGCGTGAGCCACCGCGCCCGGCCTAGGAGAGCTCAGATATTTACAATCACAATGTTGGTCTCTGTTTCCTAAGGTCAAGGCAGGGAAAGAAGGAAGGTTTTTCTTTTCTGGAGAGTCCTCAGCCATAACAACAAAAATAAGTCCAGTCATTCAATTAAACAGTGATCACATCAGTCTCTCTACTTAAAGTCGTTTTAATCACTCTTATTTCATAATACTTTTAATATCTGTTGTAGTAACACCCCCATCATTTTCTAAGTGTTCTTGGCTATTCTTGTATGTCTATTCTTCTAGACAAAGTTGGAATCATTACATCAAGGAGAAAAAAATCCACTAGAAATTTAATATGGTTTGTATTGAATTTATAGGTTTGGTGAGTACTGAGACTCCAGCAAATTTTAAAAGAAGAATTGGAGAGATACTGTGCGATTGGCCCAAGAAAACATATTGAGAATTCTCAAATGGTTTCTACCAAATACAATGTGAAAGCAATTTTTAAATGAGTTTTATTTAGTTAAATATAAATTTTCAATAAAGGAAAATAAAGCAAGGAGGGAGAAAAACCAAAATCATCATCAGCATGATTAGGTGAATGACTACAGGGTACAGTCTGTGGTGGATACATATCCCAGTGGATGAGATGAAGTGAGGGGAATCACATAGGCACTGTGACATAAATGAAAAATTTCAGAAATCAATAATTCCTAAGTTTTAAATTGCACACTGTTCTGAATAGCATGATGAAATCTTGTGCCATCCTGCTCTATCCCACTTGGGACATGAATCGTCCCCTTTTCCAGCTTCTCCACACTGTACATGTGCTACCCACTCATTAGTTATTTAATAGCTGTCTAAGTTATCAGATCAACTGTTGTGGAAACTCAGTGTTAGTGTTCAAATAGCTCTTTATTTAATAATGGCCCCAACGTGTAAGATTGTAATGAAATGTTTTTGGACCACGGTTGGCTATGGGTAACTGAAACCATGAAATGCAAAACCACGAATAAGAGGGGACTACTATAGATTTGAATTCTGATTCTAATTCTAATACACAGCATGGTTATAAATCTATTCCTTTTTGTTAAGCTTCCAATCCACATTTCCAAAAGCCTACAGTCATTTCCTCATTTATTGATTCATTTAATAAATCTCTGTTAAGCACTTAATATCAACTTTAGGCACCTGACTAAATTCTGAGGCTACAACTGTGAATAAGATACTCTGTCCTTGACAGGAGCTTACACTTAGTAGGGAATACAAAAATTAGCAAACAATTCAATAGCATGTGGTGAGTTCTTTTCTTCACAGAAAAGCTGAAAGAATATATTGTAGGACAACCCAATCTATTCTGTAGTCAAAGAAATCGTCTCAAAGAAAGTGGTGTGTTACATGAGCTTTAAAAGGGGAAAAGAGTTAACAGAATTAATAAGAACAGTCAAGGAATATGTTTGAGATAAAAGGAACAGTATGTGCTAAGGCCCAAAGTTAAAGAGAATTCCAGGAAATAGACTGGCTGGAAAATAGAATGCACAGGAGAGTGGCTAAAGATGATGCTGGAAACACAAAGGCCAAAACATGAAAACCTCACAGAAGTGTCAGGAAGAATAGACTTTATCTAAAGGCAATGGGAAGCCATTGAAGTTTTTAGGTAGGCGAGTACCATGATCAAATGAGTATTTGGAGAGATCACCCTGTCTTAGAGTGGAGAGGGAAGGTAGGTGTGTGGAAAGACCAGAGCAAGAAAGACCATTCAAGAGAGTCTTCTGTAGTAGTTTAGGAAAGTGACCCAGATTTGTGTAATGGCAATGGAGATGGAGAGCAGTACGCAGATATAACAATGATTTTTACAGCACATGGTGTTCTTTGAAAGCTGATAGTCGCTTGATACCTTCTAAGTTTCTGTTTTAGAAATTGAATGGTAGTACTGTGCTTACTGAAGCTCTTACTAAAGGTTTTAAAGGGAAGCTAAAAAGATCTGTGAAAATATGGAGTTTGATGTAACTATAAGATGTCCAAATGAAGATTTTTGAAAGATAGCTGAATACATGGGTCTGAAGTTCAGGAAGGAGGCGCGGGTTTAAAAGCTAGTTGGTAGGTGAAGCCATGAGATAAAGGAAAGTCTATAGGGATGGAGCAAATTAAGAAGAGAATGGAACTGAGCCTAGGACCTGGTACGCATAGCAACATTTAAAGGATGAGTTGAGGAAGCTGAATCTGTAAAGACCAAGAAGAGATACCCAGAAGGATAACAGGAATACAAGCATTCTTTTGACATAGAAATCAAGGGAACAAAGTAGTTCAAGGACGGAGTGATCAACAGCAGAAAAGTCTAAAGTTTCTTTATATGTAGCCTCATAGTTTAAGTGAGGGTGAGGACAGCAGAGATTTTAAAGAGTGGAAAGTGAAGAAAGTGCAAAAAGGTGCAAAAAATGAAAGTACAAAAAGCTGAAAAGAAAGTGCAAAAAGGTAGATTATGAATGAGAAGGCGAGGGAGGGAAGTGGAGTTTTTACTAAGGCAACCAAGGGGTGATTTTTCTAATGAGTGATTATTATAAAAAGTACAACTTGCATGTTAGCTGAGGGCAGCCTGGTTTTGGTTTTTGTAAAACAAAATTATGTCCACTTGGAAGGCCAACGATGTCCAATTCACAATTTCTGACACATGGTCCCCTGTAGTTTGGATTTCCTACATCTGCTGAGCTTTTGGTCGCTTGTGCTCCACCTTGACATGTCATCTAAAGCTTGATGTAGAGCACAGCCCTTTCCCTGCACTTTCTGGGATACACCACTCCTCCAAGTTATTTGTATGTGCAGGGACTTCATTTCAGGTTTGGGAAGATGGAGACTGCAGAAAACATTGTTTTGGGGTTTTTTTGAGACAGAGTCTTGCTCTGTTGCCTGGGCTAGAGTGCCATGGCTTCAGCCTAGCTCACAGCAACCTCAAACTCCTGGGCTCAGGTGATCCTCCTGCTTCAGCCTCCCAAGTAGCTGGAACTACAGGCATGCATCACCATGCTTGGCTAATTTTTTCTATATATTTTAAGTTGTCCAGCTAATTTCTTTAGATTTTTAGTAGAGACGGGGTCTCACTCTTGCTCAGGCTGGTCTTGAACTCCTGAGCTCAAACAAGCCGCCCACTTTGGCCTCCCAGAGTGCTAGGATTACAGGCGTGAGCCACTGCGCCCTAAGCCTCTTACTTCTCAATGGCCATCTTTCTCCTCAGGTTACAGCCTCCCGCTTCCTTATTAGACCCTTGTTTATTCTCTAATTGCCTCCTTCTTCACTTCTGTGCCTTAATTCCTAACTTTCTGTGCAAAATAAAGTTCTCTGTATTTAACTATTTTATCATCAAGCCTTAAGGATTCACCTTCCTATATAAAAATGTTCTGAAAAGAGACAAGAATTCTGATGATCATTTAAAATCATCAATTTTTAACCACCATAAATATCAATGCTTCTATCCTCTCTGGCCCTCAACCTATTAGTCATTTTCAACTCTTCCCTTTGCTTATCCCTCATCCTTCTCATCCAATTGCTTATATCACTGATTATTCACCCTCCACAAAATCCCTTTGTCATGCCCATGGTTCTAGAACAGGCTTTCCTAATCATTGCTAAGACTATTGCAATATCTCTTGGCTTGGCCATCCTCCTTTGGTTTCTTTCTCCATCCTTAGTCATCTTACTCACAGTTGCTCTTATAACTCCAAACATCACCAGGCTACCTCTACCCTCTAGATAGAAGTAGAATGGATTTCTAATGTGCAGGGCAGAGATAAAAAGATGAATAAAGCCCATACACAACATCAACCAGGTAAAAATTTAATGGGATAAAATATTGTAGTACCTGGCTATGCTGTCCCTTAACTAAAATATAACTACTTTGCCTAGCATTGAAGCTCTCCCTAATGCAGCAGGAGCTTGCCTTTCTGGTCCTGTTTGCCATGACTTTCTTTTACAATGCTCTGTACACTCCACTTTCAATGAACTCTCATTTGCTGAAAATCTCTTAAATTCAATCTGTGCCCTTTCCATGCTGACTGGCATTGCCCCTCTCCTTTGATGACACTATACAGTCCTTTCTCCCAGGGTTTGTAAATTGAACTCCTACAAGCCTTCCAGGAACCCATTTTATTCCTCCCAACTTTCAATAAGTGTAACCATTGTCTCTCTCCCATTGTACTTATAGTATAGCACTTACCCATACTGCCATCTATGACAGATACTTGTGCATCTCTAAAAGTACCTTTGCCTAATAGGCACTCAATACATGCTGGAGTGAACTTAACAAGCACACAAGACAAGAACATCATTTTCAGCTCCTAATCAGATTGCTAACAATAAAAGGGCTTTTGAGAGGAGCAGGATCCACTGAGTGTATAATCAGCCAGAGAAGAAACACATTCACTCAGCAAAAGTTCATTAATTTCTCAGAGATGCACTAATCACCTAGGAATAGTTTTTTCACCTTCCCCTACCCAGCTATGCATTACCCTATGTCCCACACTGTCCAGCCAGGGACTCTGAAGCAGGTTTCCAATCATCTATATTTCCCATTCTATCAATCATTGCAATTTGGAGGAAGGAGACTAGATGAATGTGAGGTTCCCAAATCACACGTTATCTTTTTAATCAGCAGGTGAACAAAAAGTATAAGAGTCTGCGTGATCTGGCCCAGGTAGGTGCAGTATGCTCGTCCCCACAGTCCCTACAGTTGTACTGGGCAGCACTCCATTGCAGTGTCCATGGCTACTCCCATAAAAGCATCCTTATGGGAAGGACTGGAACAAGGGCAGAGGCAAACATGTAATGTACTGTATATTGTTTCTGGCAGGGAGAACAAGAGAGAGCAATGCAAAAGCACTTGGTGGAAAGCAAAATGTTCCCCGGAGGTGGAGAACCTAAATAAACAATCTCTAATGTAATACAAATGCATATCTTAAAGTCTGGTAAAGCGACACTTCTGGACTTGTTCCTTTTGCTTAAGGTTACTTTGGCTATTCGGACTCTTTTCTCGTTCCAAATGAAGCATAGAATTATTTTTTCTAGATCTTCAAAAAAATGATGTTGGTGTTTGATGGGGATTGCATTGAATCTGTAAATCACTTTGGGTAGGATAGACATTTTAACAATGTTGATTCTTCCTTGATTAAAATTGTGTACATTGATTTTGTAGCCTGAGATTTTGCTAAATTTAGTTATCACACACAGAAAGGCAAAACCCTTTTTTAGAAAGAATCAAAAAACAAAATAATGATTTCCCTCTGTCAACCTTTCCTCAATAATTTTTCTTGATTCATGCTTTAAGATCAAATTAAGCATTACATACAAAATCTGCACTCCAGAATAATAAATGTAAATTATGAATCAAGTTAGAGACACAAATAACAAAGACAAACAAAAATTGGTCAATTTATGAGAGCTTGGTATTTAGTTTTTTTGGTTCACCATTTCAATTTAAATCACCAATAAATTTAAATTATGAATCAAATTAGAGATACAAATAACAAAGACAAACAAAAATTGGTCAATTTATGAGAGCTTAGTATTTAGGTTTTTTTCGGACTTTTTTATTATTTCAGAATATTGTGGGAGTACAAATATTTTTGTTACATATATTGCCTTTGCACCCCCCAAATCAGAGCTATAAGTGTGCTCAACACCCAGACAGCATGCCTTAGGTGTGAATTTACCCATCCCCTACTCCCCTCTCCCACCTGCCAAACACCTGATGAACTTTACTTCCATATATGCACATAAGTGTTGATGAATTAGAACCAATTTAGTGGTGAGTACATGAGGTGTTTATTTTTTCATTCTTGTGATACTTCACTTAAAAGAATGGGCTCCAGCTCCATCTAGGATAATACAAGAGGTAGTTCACCATTTCTTATGGCTGAGTAGTACTCCATGGTATACATATACCACATTTTAATAATCCACTCATGTATTGATGGGTGCTTGGGTTGTTTCCACATCTTTGCAATTGTGAATTGTGTTGCTATAAACATTTGAGTACAGATGCTTCTGCACAGTCAAGGAAACTATCATTAGAACGAAGAGACAACCTACAGAATGGGAGAAAATATTTGCATGCTACACATTGATAAAAGGCTGATAACTAGAATCTATACAGAACTCAGGAAAGTCAGCAAGAAAAAATTAAACAACTACATTAAAAAATGAAGAAAGGACATGAACAGAAACTTTTTAAAAGAAGACACACTAATGGCCAAAAACATATGAAAAAAATGCTCAACATCTCTAATCATCAGGGAAATGCAAATCAAAATGACAATGAGATATCACTTAACTTCAGTGGCTATTATCAAAAAGTCTAAAAACAACAAATATTGGCATGGATGGGGAGAGACGGGAACACTCATACACTGCTGATGGGACTGCAAACTAATACGACCTCTACAGAAAGTAGTATGGAGATACCTCAAAGAACTCCCATTTGATCCAGCAATTCCCACTCTTGGGTATTTACCCAAAGGAAAAAAGGACATTCTATAAAAAAGAGAGTTTAGTATTTAAAATACTAGATTTTTGATGTTGTCTATTTGAACTAGGTACAAAATGAGAAAATATATTCCAATTCAAAATGCAAAATCTTTTTATAAATGAGAAATAGGGCATTCTGAAAGGTTGAGAGGGACAAGCATGTCCCCATCACTCCCACTGCTCCACTTAGAGTCCTATGTGTCTTCCAAGCCTTAGTGGCATTTTATAACATCAGATTAATGCTCTAAGTTTCAGTATTTTAGGAATTAGGTTTTCACTGGTGAAAAGTAAACTGCATATTTCAAAATTCAACAAATAATTCTTTTTTTAGTGATAATTTATTTTATTAGTATTTCATGAATGTTTTCATACACTTTGTTACCAAAAAAATACAGCTTTTATTTAAAACTAAAATATGTATTATTGAAATACTGTGTTAAAAAAAATCTAACTTTCCCACAATCTTGTCATAAAGGTCAATTAGAGGAGATGAACAATGTTTTGTATTATTTTAATGTTTATTTAATGTTTTGTTTCTCTTCTTTTAAAAAAAAACATCAATATCATTCCCCAAAAAATGGGAACAACAGAGTCATAGAATCAAAAAAAAAAAAAATTGTCAGATGGTCTCCGAGAGGTGATAAGGGAGGTTAATGTCTCTCAAGTTTTCAAAATCTTTGACTTTCATATTGATATGGTAAGAAAATAAAAAGGGGGTAGGCAAAGAGAAGAATAAGAATTTACACATTAGGATCCTTATACATTTTTGGATTTTTGCTTTCATTTATTCTGATTTGGTTAAAGATCTGTTAGTGAAGAAATCTAACGAGAATACTGAAAGTTAAAGCATGGGGCTAATGTGAAATATTAAGGTGACAATGTTATAGATTATATGCCATGAGAAGATGTGTGTAAACTATACAAATCTCTTCTATATTTTGATCATTGTCTTAAAAATTGATAGCTCCAGCCAATCATTAAATGAATAAAAAAAAATGCAACGAACAATATTCCACTAATGAGTGTAATACCAATATAAATTTTATAGTATAATTAATAATTCAATGACATAAAAGTTATCCAGAAAATATTCAATATATTTCAAAATACTTTAAAGATGCTACCTCAAAGTATGATCTCACTTTAAGGTTATGATAAACCCAGAAAATACATAATTCAAAATAATTTTTAGTTTTATTAAAAAGCATGGGGCATGATTAGTTTTCTTAAATTAATAACTCAAGTTTTTATCATATTTCTTAATATTTAAAAAGTATAATTTAAATTTTGTCTACAAGTAATTCATTCTGAATCCCCTATTTTTTTCATATTTTGTGTTTAAATAAGGATAGAGGCTTAAACTATGTATATTAGAAGAAAATATAGTAATGTAAAATCACACAAGAACACACCAGGTCATTTTTTTCTAAGGTTTAATTTTAACTAATGAATTTTAAATGATGAACGTAATGTCAATCCAAGTCTTTGCTTATTTGCAATGAACAAACTACTTTTTGTAACTTGAAAGTGAAATACATTCTTTTCATCATGGTAACACTTTTACCCTTATGTATGCTCTTTCTTTTCTTTCTTTCTTTTTTTTGTTCTTGAGTCCTTTTTCTTCAAGAGTTTAACAAGTCACTTCTGGTTTGGCTAAAGAGCAATCCTAGCACAATAATGTTTCAACTTGCAAGGAAGAACACCCTTATTAAGTTGATAGAACTCCACCAGCTGGATTAGATCGGTAAATCTTGTGTGGCCATCATCCAGTGTATGGAACATTGCACCATCATCTTCAATCTGCATAAGGAAAAGCAATAAACTGGGAGAGGGAAAATTACCCAGAAGGATAATCATATTCCACTGTAAACTGTCTCCACATGCCAAAATTGACAAGTTTATAAAACTAAAGGACAATCAAAAGAATATTATAGCATGCCCACTTCTTTGTAACATCACTTGTATTTAAAAGAAATATCATCTGATCCTTAGGTAAGCAGTGTGGCTCTACTTTGTCTACTTCTAATTCTCCCAATGTTTTCTTAGTTAGGGTACTATGACTATTTTGAATCAATGAACAGTCAGACATCTACAACATCCAGTGTAAAACTAAACAGAACATTTTAATGTTCCCACTTATAGAAATTAATTTCCAATTCTAAATGTTATCTACTTAGCCTCAAAAATGAATATTCACATAATTTGTATCCATAAATTGATTCTGAAGCAGTAAAAAATTATGCTAATGAAATATCAGTTGTCTTTTTTTATCAGTTAAGTCTTCTGAGGGGAATTAAACAATTCACATTTGCTGCTGGGGACATTGATCACTTAATCAAAGAAGTAGAGAGGATACTTTATATGGCCTTTGGATAATTCTAAGAAAAGGCAATTCAAAAGGTATCTCTAGCAATTTAAAGATCTTATGGCATACCTTCCTGAAAGTAGACTGAATTTCTATTCTATACTACTTGGTTCCAACATACACATCACATACATACACGCATGCGCATGCACACAGACACACAGCAACAGAAGCAACAGAAATCCCAAGGCAAATTGGGCCACCCAAAAGCAGAATCACAAAAAAATTTTTTAATGTGTGCAGGATAGTTTAAGTGTTCACCAGTTCCACAGCACCTGTGTTTCTACTCACAAGCATTAAAACCAAAAAATCCCAAAAAAGTGTTTCTGAGACAAGAGAAGAGAAAGTCCTTTAAAATAATGGCTTTTAAAGAACTATTATTAGAGTTCAGGAGAAAGAACCTTTTGTGACTTTTTAACAATAGGTGGCATGGGGTCTATACAATATTGCTAAATCATATTTCATGGAAAAAGGAAAATTTAATTTTTACAATTCCTGTATTTCTTCTATTAATTCAGGCTCATAAAAACCATTTCTGCCAAACTTAACTCTAGTCAAAGCACGAACTCCCAAATTATATTTAATAAAAAGACCTAAAGAAAACCAAAGTTTCCAAAAGCTTATGCATTAAGATCATTTCTAATATACGAATACGAAATCACAAATTACTTACTGGTATAATTTGAAAGTGCTTTATTTTTTGTCCATGACTCATTGACAGTACGAAAGTTTTGGGGTTACTCTGACTATCCCGTACCAAGAAAACTCTAAAGAAAGAGAAGGAATTTCAATATGTTTCTACATTTACTCATGGATTTCATAGAATTAGTGTGTAACAAATCCAGGAAGCATTTTCATAAATGTTGTAGCTGGGGACTCCTTTACTGTGTATAGAATGGGTGAGATTAACCAACTTGGTAAACAATGTGGTGGTATTACATGATCTTATACTACAAAACTGTCATCAGTGCTAATGTAATTGTTTTCTTTTCTTTCTTTCTTTTTTTTTTTTTTTTGAGACAGCATCTTACTCTGTGGCCCAGGCTGGAGTGCAGTAGCATGATCATAGTTCCCTGTAGCCTTAAAGTCCTGGGCTCAAGCGATCCTCCTGACTCAACCTTCCAATAGCTAGGACTACAAGTGCACACCACCACATCCAGCTCGTTTTTTATTTTTTTAAAAACAGGGTCTGCTGCCCAGGCTGGTTTCAAACTTCTGGCCTTAGGCAATCCTCCCACTTCAGCCTCCCAAGTGCTGGGATTACAGGCGTGAACCACTGTGCCTGGCTCCAATTTTAACAGGACAAAATACAGCTCATTTGTCAGATTGTTTGCTCACAATAACCAATATACTATTATGTTGGCAGCAATAATTAGTGCTATGTCCTTTTTCCACTAGGAAATTGGGTATTCACATGTAATTGTTTTGCACAAAGAATAAGACATTAGTATACTGTTATTTTACCTTCTGGGTCATGTTAGGCCCTGAATACAGATAATAATTTAGAATGAAATCAGTTTTTTACCCCTCTTCTACACTGGATCCCCCTTTCTTTTGATTCTGGTTTCTACTGTTACATACATAACAGCAAGTAAGAAATGAATATATTCTAAGAAATTGATCTTGAAGTCATTTATTAAATGTTTAAGCAATATGTTTTAAGTAAAAGAAACAACCAAACAACATGTACGTTAACCTTGAGGAATGTAGCAGAAAAGCCTGTATAATGTCAGGCGAGAAAAACAAGACATGGCCTAATGGCTTGAGAGAAAAATGCTGCCAGGCGTGAATTCTTATTTACTGGCAATGCAGTGCAAAACCAGTTTTGTGTTAATTGTTGCCAAACACAAAGTGTAAATAGTCCCCACTGGCAAATCCAATACTAGTCTCACTGTGCCTTGGCAAAGAGGCAGCCAAATTTAAGGCATCACAGATGTCTGACGAGATTATCCATTTCATTTGTGTTGCGTGAGATACCGACATTACATTACTGGGAGATGGGAAAAAAGGGCGTTTCACTGGTAATTCTCTCTTCATTCCCAAGCGGATCACCACTACCACCTAGTGGACTGCTTGGCACCATCACATCTTTCCAAAGGAATACCAAAAAAATTAAAAATAAAGATATTATCATTCTTTATACAATTATTCAAGTTATAAAAACTGGGCTCAGAAATAAAAGAAATTACAATCCTCAAAACATCTTAATAATTTTTTTGTGATTTATTTCTTTTTCCTGGTCTCATCAGACTGTAATTCTGCTGATTACTCAAATTTATATCCAAAAAGACTGTGTTCCATGCAGAGAAGCACATTAAAATCTTCTCTTATTTACAGTCTGGTGAAATGCTGACTTGCTATTAATAATCTTCCATGTGAAGGTGCGTTTTTATCCAAATGTCAGTATTAAATCACCTCAAAACCTTGTCATCCTCTTGGCCAACTACTGAAGATAAAAGATCCCATCACCACTTGTTTCAATTGATACTGATTTCATTTCTCTTCTAATCCTCAATACAAACTCCCTCATTTGTATTACATTTGGGAAGCGAATTTAGCCAGTATTATAAAAACTATCTGAAACACTGAGTAATTTGAGAAAAGGAAAATTCTTCAGGTTATAAATCTTTCATAATACATTTTATATTTATCTCTTTTCATAGGTTTATATTACTTTAAGCTGTTAAAATTTAGAAAAGAAACGAATAGGGACATAAGCAGACAGGAAAAGAAAATAAAACAAGTTTTCAAAATATGTAAGAAACAGCCTTAGGTAATGTCATGATATAAACCATACTTCGGAATCATATTGAATATATGTTCAAATCAAAATGTTGACAACCAAAAACAAGTTCTGTCCCTCTCATCAATTAATATCTGAGATGCTAGAATTGGCCCAGAATGGGTACTATTAGTGGTCATTGGTTAAGAACAAAGCATCCTACTCTGTTATCTGTTCATTTATGCACACCCGGCACATGCTATGTACCAGGTACCCTACAGATATTGTAAGAATACAATACCAACCGCTTTTATAAAACAAAGTCACTCCTCTCTCATGATAAGCCCAAATCAAAAATTCATTGTGTGTATTAAATAAATAATTATTACTTATAGGAGAAATCCAAATCACTGCTCCTCAAAACTAAAAATATCAAGCTTACCCATCCACAGGTCCTTGCTGACTAATCAGTCGCTGAGCCTCATCTCTAGAAATCTTGTGGTGAAACCACGGCTGAGACTGGTGGATGGCTAAAGACATAAAATGGATTGAAAACAAAGCTTTGTTTGAAATGATCGCAATTTCATGACATGAATTTCCACCACATCCACTCAGTGACTACACCTAAAAACACATCTATCCACTCATTCAGTGACGATGACTACAAATAGATGTACCCATGTTCGCAGCGGAGCTCTGTGAGGGAGCAGTGGGACTTCCATGTGTGCCCAGGCGCAAGCATCCTTTTTTCTGAGCAAGGAAGAGGGAAACAAATCTCACCTTTTGGAGTGAAACAAACTCAGATCATAAATATTTTGAAGAAAGTAAAGCTATTTATACCCTCCAAGCAAGTCCTTCTTCAACTGCTACGGAAAGGGCTTCAGTGGGATTTTCTATAACTCTGCCTTTCTGGCCTGAGAAGTCCATTGCTACCAGGGAATTCTCTGATATACTCCTCTTGGGGGAGAAAAAAAAACCCACATTTAAGCCATGAAAATATCTTTGAAAGTTACCAAGTTACCTTTCAGTGATTTGCTGGCAATACATTTCCATTCTAGAAGGGGTTCCAGAAGTGACTAGCAGAAAATTAAAAAGTTAAAATATATATTCAAGATAAAACAGTGCTATAAAATATTTTGGTTAAATAAGTTACACAGTTATTTCTTAAGGAAACTAAATTAAGAGCTGAGTAAAGAGATTAAAATCTGTCAAAGTAAGCATGTCTTTCTTCTAAAATAAACCTCTTCACATTCTGCAGTGTAATGAAATAAGAAAACTTCTATTTAGAAAGGAATAACCCTTCCTGTGGTTAAAATGATCCATTACTTCTGAATTCATCTCTCTATTAAGCTTTGAGATTCATCAATCATCAATTAAATGTCAAATCCACCTACTTATAAAGCAGCTGTTTTGTAAGATTAAAGATATACAAAATCTGTAAGATTGACATACAACATCACTTTAGAAATAATACTCATGTTTTATAATGGAACAAACTAGAATATGCATTTTAAAAGTTTATCACATCAACTTTCATCTCATTTAGAAACTAAAATTTAGTGAAATAATAATTCAGGAAATTGCATACTATTAAAATTCCCATGATTTAATATATGAACACTTTCATCTTGTGAGACTACCCATGGCTGCATGAGAGGTACAAAAATAAGCCTGAATAATGAAAGAACCGATACAAAAAGAAGATACCATTAAACAAACATAATTCAAATAAGTAATAAAGTCATTGTTTTTGCTAATTCTTGTATTCATACTTTCTGAGGTGAAAGTAAAATATCCAAAATCTAGATCTTATTTTTCATTTTTTGTTTTTTTGGGGCTCTACTTCACAACCATCTTTTAAAAAGTACGCCATCCCACAACAAGACATGAATTCTAAAAAAAGAGACAACTGTCAAAATCTCTAGTCAAGAGAATCACTTGGTTTATACAGTACGAACAAGGAATTAAAACTCTCCAAAAGAAGAAAAAAATTCAAAAAAAGACCTGTATGGAAAACATTTAACAGTTCTTCTCCACTAATTAATAGAAGAGCAAAACCAAAGAGTTATAATGGTAGATTATGAGCCAGTCTATATCTGGGAGATTGCGGCTTAAAACCATTTTTTTTCTGTGTAGTGTTTTTTTTTCAATATACTTTGGATGTACAAGTGTACTTTTGTTAGATGAATATATTGTATAACAGTGAGGTCTGGGCTGTCAGTGTACCCATCAGCCAAATAGTGAACACTGTACCCAAGAGGTAATTTTTATATCTATGTGGATTCAGCCATGTTTAGCCTAGTTAACAGACAATAGTCAAATGAGGGCTTCAAACAAAATATTATCCACAAAAAAATTTTAGGGCTCCTTTATGACTGCATCACCGATCCATCTCACTTTATTAGCATTTGTTATTTTCTCTTCAAACCATGCTGTAGAGGCCCCAATCTTATTACAGTTCATCTCTATTTCTAGAGATCCGGCATGCAATCTTTCATTTGTTACAGAAGCCTTTATAACTGACAGCTGCTCTTTCCAGACAGATGCTGTCTCTGTAATCTCTATTTGCTGTCACACCTTAGTTGCCCTTTTCACCCCGTGATCTTCTGTGCCGGGCTGTGGACCAGTCGGATATACTTTTGCTTTGCAGACATTAATGAAAAGAGTCCACCTGCCCAAACCACAGAGTAACTAGCCTCAATCGTAATAGCTTTATCCTTATAATATCTCTCCCCTCACAGGCCAAGATGGGTTCTGTAATCTCAAGTTCCTGGTAACATAAAAATACCATTAGGAAAGAAAAATAAACATAATCAGGTTTTCTTCCCCTTTAGTAAGGCAGGCCAGAATATAAAACAAGATCCCACGTTCCCTAATTACTTGACATACGTAAGGAGACCACCATATAAATAAGGAACTTTTGCATTTGCTTCCTTAAGCACACTAAGGGAAAACAGGAATGTATAGCAAATGTTTTCTTCCAAATGGCAGGTGGTGGATGAAAAATTAATAGTTTCCCTTCCATGGACAAAGAAACAGAAGTAACACATAGTCTGACAAACTCAAAAGGTCATTTTCAGCTCAATTTCTTTCACATAGGAAAGCAATGTTGATAACATTCAGAATCAGTTGTATTTCTCAAATATTTGCTCCTTTTTCTAGCTCTTTCTTCTTAGGAGATGAACATGGCGGGCCCTAAGAAGAGGGGCCAATGATTTTAATGGCACAGCTTTCTAAGAAAGAAGAAGCCCTAATATACCCTGGATTATCCAAGCCACACTTTGAGATCAGACCTATTCACTCTTAGTGAGGTTTGCACATAAAATGCTTTGCAGATATTTAGCTAGGTGACAACTAGTAGCCACATACTCTTTGTCATTCCATCTGAAGGATCTAGATGAACTTGTAGTGCAGTCATTTAGCAAGAGGGCACAGGATATCAGGCAGGCAATGAATTCTAGAGACTGTGCAACCATCACCTTTATTTTATACTACAGGACACCAACGATTCTAACAAGGTCACACAAATGACTTAGGGCCACACAGATGGCTTAGAAGCAGTAACAGATATGTCCTGTCTAGGGTTCCTTTAAGTAGCACAGAGTGGGAGGTACAAGGAAGAAATTGCAGTTTAGGATGTCCATTTCAGGGTCAAAAGTGAAGAATAAAAAGGACTTTAGTCGACTCCACCTTCCGTAAATCCCCCAGCCCCTCACTCCAGCCAGGGCCATATTAACAGATGCTCCTTTAAATGAAGGCTTTGTTTGCCCTACAAAGGACCAAATATTTGGCTTCCTGAAATGTTTGCTGCTGATTCTCATTTCAAAGGGGTGGCTGTCACGTGCTATAAATAGCTATGACGTTTACTATGGCATGAGAATCGTTTTTCCCCTTTTCCTTCTCAGAATGTGTACCTGGAAAATTTAAGAAAAGAACATTGTTTTTTAAAAAATAGAACCAAAGTATATTAACTTTTCTGTGTCACGCACAGAAAATAGTCCCTGGATGAAAAGCAACAAGGCCAGGGAGGGGCATCTATTAGGTCACTGATTCTCCCTTAACAATCTAGAACAGCAGGATTCTGTATAGATGCCAAAGTCAACAGTTTTGCCTCCCAAAACTTCTCAGGTTCCTTCACAGAAATTAAGAATCATGGAGCTATAATTCTCACATGCTACTCTGTCTGATCCTGACAACTGCCACACCGGACAGGTCTTTACCACACACCTCCTTACCTGAACCTCTTCCCCCTGCAAACCCTGTTCACACCAGATTCCCTCAGGGAGTGTCTCTTCCTATACCTGGTGTTGAACAAGTAAAGACACACTAACCAAACTGTCATGCACATCTTGATCAACAGCAGGATCACTTCCAACGGAAAAAGGCAAAAATAATACCATACTTATATGTTAACGACAATGATAAGGACAGGAAATACTTTGTTTATAACAATTTTTCCCTATGATTAAGAGGACACTAAACAATAATTGCCTCCAAATACCTGACTGCTATACATGCTCATCCTAAATAACTTTGGACTCCAAAAGAAATTTGGAGGGATTTAGGAAAGGATTAAGATAATAAAATTCATTATTCTTTTTATATACATGTGGATTGAAAGATAAGTGTAAGCTGACAAACGGTAAAAATATTCACCTTAAGTGGTTGCCTTTATAAAAATTCATTGCATTCCTTAGTTTCTTATTTTAGGGCTTAAGAGTAATATGAGACAAAGATGAAAAGTTATTCTTCCATAACTTAAAGCAACATAACTACAAAATTGAAGTTCTTTTTCTATATAGTCTATCAGGCTTCATAATCAACATTATTTCATGCCTCATTCCTAGAACTGAGCATTTCATCTGCTGCATTACATGGGGGGTAAATGCACCTTCCTTGGTCACAGCCATGAAGAGCATATTTTTAACCTAAGAGGAAAGAAACATAGGTTTCAAAAATGCACATTAACTGATTTGTAACACAGGTGCATACATCTGAATTCCTAATATACTCAATATTAAGTAGAACAGTGAAAATAGTAGAACATACATTTTAAGTTCAGAAATAAGTTTCTTGTGTTAATGCACAGGAAATTAAAATGAGATCCTAAAGAAGGGAAAAGATGTGTCTGTGTATGTCTGCAAATAAATATCCAAGTTACAATTAGTATAAATCTGCAGGGCAGTGCTAGAATTAATGTAATGCGTGACCTATATTTTGACTTGCAGTTTTTGGGTTTCCTGGAAAGCAGTTTGATTTTTTACGAACCTGGAACTTAAAAAAAAAGTTACCGTTAGAAAGCCAGAATGCAAGAAAGCTCACATGTCTATATCACAGCTTTTAAAATTCCAGATCATTAGCATCTTTATACTAGACTATGACAATCACAGAATCAGTATTAAAATAAATAAATAAACCCATAACCAAAACCAATAATTAAAACATAATCTATAATCCAAGAAAAACGTTCTGTAAATTATCAAAATCTAATCCTCAAATGTTATAATGACACAGAATGACTCACAAAATTCTTTCAAATAACTAAACATTTTCTTTAACATATAACATCATGTATTTTAATTGAATACTTCATATATACTGTTGTGATTTTATCACATAGGCTGCCAACAAATAAAATCCAAGAATTAAAAATGCAATGTAACAATATATTAGAATGGTGCCAAAGATTTATTTGACTTGACCAACAGAAAATAATGTAAATGTATTATAACATAATATTTGTAATATAATGTAATATAATTATAAATTAACATAATGTAAATATAAAATAAAACACAGGTTGAAAAACTGGATCCTTACCATGGGTGATATACTCTGAGAACTGCAGCCACTTCTACCTTGATACGGATGCATATAATTCTGGTACAGCTGCATTCCATACTGCAGAATATATAAATAAAAATACATTCCCACCACTTTTACAACGCTGATAATTTATGAAAATCAACACTTTCGTTAATTAGATAATAACAATATAAAAAAGAAGTATAAGCTTTCCTTAAAACAAACAAGTAAAGCAAACAAACTTTTGAAAGATGAACTTTCAGTGCCATACAGTGTTACATTTAAAAAGTCGAAGGATTTTTTTTTGACCCACAATTTTAGGTCTAGCTCACCAGTATAAAGTTCTGGAGCTGACATTTCTAGTCATTATTCTTAGCACCAAACTGTACCACAACCATTTGGAGTGGTACACTGTTTCAGGACAAGGAAGCTTCCTTGGGAAGGGGGCCCGGCTTTCTGGTACAAAGATTCTGAAAACCTCACACACATCCTAAGCAACACTGTGTAAAATTCACTGTAACTCTCTGATAACTGACTGATGAAGTATACTATCTCTTTGGTAAATCCATAAACATGACCCTATATTGAAGATTCCTGACAGTGTATCATACTTGTATCAATACTCTTATGTTTAAATTTTGCTTCAAATTCAGGGAAACCAAAGTAGTGAGGAATCAAGCTGATTTCCAACAGTGGGTTTCAAAATACAATGTAAACTGTACAAGATAAGAACTGCAGTGTCCTCACTTTCAGGAGACAGAATCATACAGAATGGGCTGGCAGGTCATAATTGGAAAGTAGGTCTGAGTTATAAACAGATTATTAGTTTGAGAAACATTAAGAATGCCAACTATCATGATCAAATTTGTCTAAGATGTGTCCCCATCTGAAGCTGCCCACCTTCGGTTTATGCCAGATTAAAAAAAAAGAAAAGAGAGAAAGAAGAAAGAGAGAGAGAGAGGGAGAGAGCAAGCAATAGCATAAACAGCTTTTCTTTTTTTTTCTTTTTTGCTACACTCTATAATTCTCTCCATTTCACAGAGTAATAATGAACTTAAAAGTTAAGTCCTATATAAAAAAGATGAAACAGACACCATGGAATCAAATCTTACCTGTAGGATAAATTCCATTTAAACAGTCCAGCAGAGCTGTCTCTCTACTAAAGATTATTTCCTTAAAAGCAATTCCAGCAAAATGGATGTATTTGGTAATTAGGCAAAAAATCAGAGGGGGTCTAAGAGAGTCACTGTTTTCAAGATTTTGCTTTTAACATGAATATAAACCCACAGTCATTTAAAATTCTCTGTGTTGACTTCTTTATCCAATTATTTCCCAACTTCTAAAAATTATTTTTTAATTTAAGGTTTGATTGACATTAATGGTACTTAATGAAATTTATTTAAAATCAACTCTAAGCCTACTCTAAAAAGAAAGCAGAGGAGCTTAATTCCTAGTCAAGTTCATTTTGGAGAATATATAATAACCTCAAACCAACACTTTCACAAGGAACATGCTGCTTCGCCACCTTTTATTTATCTGCATTGAAAAGCCTGCTACCTACTGTTTTCTTCAAAGATGTATTGTCCCTGGTATGGGCAGTGTTTGGGTAGTTGTCTGTGTGCTGCTGGAGGTCTTTAGTAGGCATTTAACTCTGGCCAAGAGGTAGGGTGTGGCTCACCTTAACATTTCCCTATTCTATGGAAGGGCAGGTAAGGAACCAAAAAATATTAGAGAAGACCTAGCAGAGTTATAGTTGAAGGGAAGGGAGAGAGACAGCAGGTAACTAGAACACTATACATGAGCAAATCTCCCGTTTTCTAAATCTCATATTTTCTACAATTCTATATGGAACTAGAATATCTCCAAAGAGAATAAGAGTGTATCCATATAATCTACATAGAGTTTATATTTATATATGAAAAAGAAAAGGAAATAAGAATAAAATAAGAGGCCAAATTTTTGGTAGGAGGCTTTATCTAATAAGTAATATGTCATGAAAACAAGAGGGCAATTCCAGTCCAGTCAACATAATACCTCCCTGGTCATTACTAAGTACAATGATAAACTCTGGAAATAACACAATAGACAACCAAAGGAGACAAACAAAAGAGGTGTTAGAGACACTTTTATAATAATACCAAGGAGGCCAGCTATACCAGCGAAGGGGATCAAAGAGTCCCACTGACAAGTTGCCAGGGAAGCCCACACACTCCTCTAATTACTAATGGAACATCACAAATGTATCTGTGTTGTGAGACCTGGGCAAGCCCTGGCTTCCTGTGATCTGGATACTTTAAAGTCTAAAACAGATCACATCACTTTTCTGTTTGGTTTTCTCATTGCTTCCAAAGGTACTCAATGACACCTCCTTCCCTCTCTAGCCTCATCTGAAAAAGCTCTGCCGTTATTGAAATGAACAGGGAACATGGTTGCAGTGGGTAGAATCATGGTCCCCAAAGATGTTCACATCGTAATCTCCTGGAAGCGGTAAGTGTGTTAGGCTACATGGCAAAAGGGAATTACGATTGCTCATCAGCTGATTGTTGGGTGGAGTCAGGCGCCTGGATTATCCAGGTGGGCCCAATGTAATCACAAGGGGTTTCATCAGTGGGAGAGTGAGACAGAACAAACAGAACTGGGGACATAATGGTGTGAGAAGGACTAGGCGTGACATTGCTGGCTTTGAAGATGGAGAAATGGCCCCCAGACAAGAAGTCTGGGCGGCCTCTAAAGGCTGAAAAGGACAAGAGCAATGGATTCTCCTCCAGGGCCTCTAGGAATGCAGCCCTGCTGACACCTTGATTTTAACCCAGTAAGACTCGTTTCAGGCTTCTGGACTAAAGAAGTGTAAGACAGTAAATTGGTGTCGTTTCAAGCCACTGCATTGGTGGTAGTTTGTTAGAACAGCCATAGAAAACGAACAGAATGGAGCATCTTTGAACTGGGAATCTGTGACTTGGAAGAGGCTTTGAGAACACTAAGATGAGAAAACAAAATGAGAAGGGGACAATTTTCTTGCAGAAACTAAGCACCCTGGAAATGAATTAAAGAAAGCTTCTAGTGTATTTCATTGATTCTTAGACATGCATTTCAAAATTTAACATTCACAAATTTGACTTCATCCTGTGGACCAATTGATTTGTCATTGCCTGAAACCCTTGGTGGGATCAAGAAACCATCATTATCAAAATTGCAGAAGGGATGTCAGTGGCTAGAAAGACAGCCCCATAGACCATGGCAGAGCACTCATCTGAGAAGTTCTGCCTCCCCAGAGCTCTTGATAGCACAGAACAGATACCTGTGGAGAATACACATATCCACAGCTCTGACATGAAAATGATTCAGAAAAGCCAGACTTATAATAGAATATTAAGAAGTTTTAAAAACGCCTCAACTTATTTATTCTACTCATATATACGAGAGTTCTAGTGTCTCCAAATCCTTAACATTTCTTTTCCTTTTTTTTTTTTTTTTGTTAATTATAGTCATCCTAGTAGAGGTGAAGTGGTATTGGAAGAAAGCTTTTAAAAATGGTAGGATGTAAAATGGTTCAGCCACTGTGGAAAACATTTTGGCAATTCCTCAAAAAGTTAAATACAGAAATACCCTATGACCAGTGATTCCATTCCTATATATATGCTCCCCAAATTGAAAACTTGTATTTAAATACATGTGTATGTTTTCATAGTAGTACTATTCACAATAGTCAAAAGGTAGAAACAACCTAAATTGTCCATCAATGGATAAATGGATAAATGAATTGTTTATCAAACATACATATACTTACATTGAATATTATACAGCCATAAAAAGGAAGGAAAGGCTGATACAAGCTACAATGTGGGTGAACCACAAAACATTATGCTAAGTAAAAGGTACAAAAAGTCACATATTGGATGGTTCCATTTATATAAAATATTCAGAATAGGTAAATCATAGAGATAGAATGCAGATTGGTGGTTGCCTAGGTCTGAAAGTTTAATGGGTACAGAAATTCCTTTTGAGGTGATGAAAATGTTTTAGAATTAAATGGAGGTGG
This sequence comes from Cheirogaleus medius, assembly GCA_008086735.1. Lineage (NCBI taxonomy): Eukaryota > Metazoa > Chordata > Mammalia > Primates > Cheirogaleidae > Cheirogaleus > Cheirogaleus medius. The sequence goes on from VBSM01001562.1 coordinate 12,521,952, forward strand.
TGGTTGTACAATATTTTGAATGTACTAAATGCCACTAAATTGTTCACATTAAAAATAGTTTGGTTAATTTTTATTTTGTGAATTTGACCTCAATTTAAAAAATTATAATACAAAATAAAGCTTTCTTCTAAACCTGGTATGATAATAATTCTGATTATGATTATTCTGCCCTTCATTACCCTGAGCTCTCTCTTAACCTGTATACTAATAAAAGGTCAACAGATTACAGAAGAGGTAAAAATGTCAATGGCAGAAGAAAAATAGTGGACCTGGAAAATGCACAAACTACAAATCAGTTAAAAAGTGTACTGCATCCCTTTCTTCAGGCTAAATGAAACAGAAGAGCCCAGAAATTTCACAAGGCCCCAGTTGTTCTGATTTTCATTTCTAAATATGTCAAAAATATAGTTTTAATATATATATATTATTAACAATCTGAATCTTCCTATGATGATACATGGACAATATATATAATATACATAATCTATATATTGGCAAATTATATTAGTGTCCAGGCATGAATTATTACTATAAAGAGTACTTTGGAGAATATTAAAGCTCCCATTTTAAACCAAAAATTTAACAGCAATGATGTATTGCTGTTATGTATTTGGTTGACTTCTGCAGCAATGATACTGACTAATGTGAACAGGCACATTCTTTGGATTGTATCTGTTCAACAACAACAACAAAATCTGTAATTTCTTTCCCCAGTTGTGACTACTGAAGCAGTTATCTTCAAAAAGGAATGGTTGCAAATTGTTATAAATTTAAAGTTGCATTAAATTACTGGCATACAGGTTTCAAAAATAAATGTGTGTTTTTTATACCTTCTGGAAGAAATCAGTTCTACTTCTGTCTTTCGTACATGCACCTACCTTGAGAATATTCTTACTTGTTTCAAAATGCTCCACCAACAAATTATGCTTATGGAAGTTATAATTCTACTTAGCACTGCAGTAGATGTTTAAACAATATATTTATAGTAAAATTTATACAATAATTTGAGTCATATTTATCAAACTAGAAAGCAATTTACAAAACACTTAATTGGAACACAAAACAGGAATTCGAGTGAGCACATTTTAAAATACACTTTACATTAACTTGCTGGCAACATTTTTAAAAGGCAAACTAAGTCACGTATAGGAGTTATTTCATTCAGATATACTGGCTACGTAGGTAATACTTTTAAAAAATAAAAATCAAAACGTTTCTAGAAATGGAATATTTACTCGACACATTAAAGATAGATGTATTAAGTTATTCCACTCTTCAAATGTTTATCTCTTATATTTTTTAAAAAATACACGCATTTGGTGGTGGTGGTTTTTCTCCTTTCTCATATAGCCACCAAGATTCATAGTGAGTCTTCACAGTTTGAAATACAGATACTTTCAAACTTTTATGGTCCTCACAGCATTTAATAGAAATTCAAGCCTCCAGCGAGATTACCTTAAGCAATCTAATCGCGGTCACCCAGCACGTCCTACTCTGCTCTTCTTCTGCACAGAGCATTTTCAGGTCTCGGGGCCCTCCCGCTTTGTTAGGCTAGAAGGCCACAGCACATTGTTTATCGTTAATGCATATCTTGAAGGTAACACCTGTTGAAATAAAAGTCACTAAAATTCTCCTATATATAAGAGAAAGCTGTCTCTTTTTAAAAGAAGTTAAAAGAAACTCAAGCTTACCTAAAATACTGAGGCTTGCTTTATTCATCTATCAAAATATTAAGCCTGTACCTTAAAGCAGAATCCAAAGTTAGTCGGTGCTCCGTGTTTTTTTTTGCCTGCCACTGACACATAAATATCACTATTGCCAAACTCGCTGAAAAACTGCAAATGCCGTGGTTCCTGAAAAAAACATATGTGTGAGTGTCGAAATGGATACATGTTTTTTGCACTCTTTTCTTATTTCCATTATATCACATCATTTATACCTTGGGCAAAAAAAAATTATTCCAAACAGAATGTCAGTATGATGTTACAAAAATAAAAGGAAAGAAAAACTAAGTCACTGTATCCTTAAATAACCAGGAACTGGATATAATTTTAATTCATTTGGGAAATGGCAGTTTGTTTATAATTTAACTTCCAATAATATAAATATATAAATTCCTAATTTAAACTTCCTATTCTCTTTAACCACTATTTCAAGGAATCTGAGAGAGAGAAAAAGTAGAAAAGAAAGGCTTTGGGAAATGTTTTCCTCATCCACGTTTCAAATAATGATAGTTTGACAAAGGGAAGAAGGTTAGTTCAAGCTTCTGTAGCAGTTACAGAAGAAAAAAGAGAAAGAGACGATGATTTCTGCTTCGTTCAGACACAATATCATCCCTCGTGTTTGTGTACTGAAGAACACACCACAGGAAGTAACGAGATAGGCTGCAGGACTCTCTTGCTTTACAAAAAGAAGGAAGCCTGCACAGATTAAGTTCAAGGAAAATTAGCAGCCAGTGGAATGTTTCTGATTTTGAAGGCAAAGTGGAACCATGAACAGCTATTTCTTCTCAGGGAAATCCATGAGATTTCGAGCTGGTCATGGGAAATCACTGGGTCATATTATTCTGTGATAGGTTAATAACTTGGAGAAGTGCTTAATTCTGAGGTTGAATGTATAATCAAAACTGACCAAAATGCATTTGTTCTCTAAAACCTTACTACTAGTAGCGTGATCTCAGATCAGCAACATCTGCATCACCTGGGAGCTTGTTAGAAATGCAAAATCTCAGGGCCCACCCCAGACCTACTGAATCAGTACCTGCATTTTAACAAGATCTCAGGAGATTTAGATGCACTAAAATTTGAGGAACAGTGCTCTAAAAAAACAAACGTAAACAAACAAACAAAAACAACCCACAGAGCATTCAGCAAAATAAGCAACCCTACCCTATTCAAATCCAAAATAATTTCATTGTCATTTACCAGTAAGCTATTCCATCTCTGATAACAGGTAGAGCAAGAGTTTCTCTATAGGTCACTGCTTTTAAGCATTTTAATCTCATGAATAACTGTAGTTTCTAACTCCATTGGAGGATAAGGCAGAAAAGTAAAGTGTTAAAAAGCAAACAAAGAAACAAACAAACAAAAACCCAGTCTTGGACAAGGGAGGAGGAAAGAGAAAGGTACTCCTATTGCCATGGCTTTTAAAACCATATTTCTTGATAAAAACTAATTTGCTAGTCAAAACGTCTGATTTCTATGAAGATGGAATAAAACCCTCCCTGTCCGCTGATGCTGTAGAAGTCAATATAGCTGACTCATTCAAATGTGACTACCAGGCAGCTCAAGAAACACTGGAAGGCAATAAAAAGCATGAAGAGGGCCGGGCGCGGTGGCTCACGCCTGTAATCCTAGCACTCTGGGAGGC
>VBSM01001562.1:12525420-12536893 GCA_008086735.1 Cheirogaleus medius
AAAAAAAAAGCATGAAGAGTTTTTTCTCTTGATTAATTTTTGTTCCACTACTACAGCCATATCAGGCTTACGGCACCAGCACTCTAAGATTACAAGGCTGAGTTGGCACAGTTAGAAAAATCTAAACATGCACATGTATAGAAGAGGGAGATGGAGAGAAGGGTACTTAGAGGTTTCTCTGTAAATATAATTCCTAGCCGCATTTCCAAGGCTTGCAGCAGTGGTTAACTAACTCCCCTACAGCTTTTACATCTTTATATCTTTAGAAAGTAAAATCAATCAAGCCCTCCTGAGAGAAAAGGACAGGAAATAGCTTCCTTGTCAGGTAGAAATGCCATATTAGACATTAGATGATCTACATAATTTGTATCAGGGTCATAATCATTGACAGCATCTAAATTTTTTCTTGGAGGAAGATCTTAAAATCATTTTCATGTATACACTATGGATCATGAGCTCATCAGGCATAGGCTAGAGAAGAGGAATATTATGTATTCATAAAGAGCAAAATCAGACTCTATGTTGAGGAGAACTAAGGTCTGGCCTGAGAATAGAGGTCCTATGCTTACAATTTTGCCTAGCCCAGGGGTAGACCATTGCAAGGATGAGATGACTGATCCAGTAGAAGGAAGAAGGGCTGTTTTGTTATATAATGTGGGAGGAAAAGGAGGTGAAGGGTGAAGTAAAAATATAATGGGCAGTGTATTTTAATGAGAAACATGTTTAAAAAGTGAGAATTTGGGAGTGAATGAGACATTAGCATATCTTCCAGTGAAGAATCACTAAAATGAGATAAACATGACTTACTAGATTTAGAAGCCATTTTTCTCTGATGTTAAAAGTAAAAAGATGTTACAGCACTTATTTGATTAAAAAACACTTTGTATGTTATTTCATACATTAGGAACACTAGCAAAAGAGCAACCTCATTAAAATGGTTCAGCACAAGTCTGAAACCTTAATGGCAAAAATGATTAATATTCATTGTAACATTATTTATAACATAAAAATTTGAAAACTGGTTCACATGTTAGAAAAAGATTAGTTAAATCTATGTGCATGACAGACTTCTAGTAGCCAAATCGTATATACTAAAAATAAAAAATCTCTGTAAGGGAACCCATTACTAAATTAGTAAGGCCCCATTCCATGAAGCATTACACTGCAAGAAAAGACACACATATAAGCAACAAAGAAAAACTGTATCTGAGGGAGAGGAGGAAGCTATACAAGAATAGTTGGGGAAAACATGTGCAAGGGTCAAGCATGACTCCTTTGCAGCTCCATATCTCCTGCCAGTACCATTACCCAAATATTTGGTCTCCATCATTAGCTGTGTTCTGGGCATTTCCATTTGGATGCTTCATCCTCAATACAACATATCTAGAACTAAGATCATTATTTGGTTTCCAAGAGAATAACCTTCCAGCAAACCTCTTATTTTTATTTTTTATATCATTTGCTATATATTTTCTTTTATCTTTCTCTAAGAACATTTTTTTCAGAATATTACAGGGGTACAAACACTTTGGTTACATATATTGCCTTTGCACTGTCCAAGTCAGAGCTACAAGCGTGTCCATCCCCCAGAAAGTGTACACCACACCCATTAGGTGTGAATTTACCCATCCCTTCCTCCCCTCCCACCTACACGACCCCCGATGAATGTTACTTCCATATGTGCACATAAGTGTTGATCAATTAGTGCCAATTTAATGGTGAGTATATGTGGTGCTTGTTTTTCCATTCTTGTGATGGTAAGAACATTTTTAATTGCTCCCTCTTCTCTCATATCAATCAGTCACCAAAATCTGGCCATAGCCATTTAATCTTGTAGCCATTCCTTTCTTCTCTCCTCCACTGCTCATCCTAGGTTAGACCTCATCACCTCCACCTGGAGTACTGAAATGATCATCTAATTAGCACCTGTGCCTATAATCAATTTCTCTCCCTCCTTCCCTCCCTCCCTCTCTTCTTCTCTTTCTGTATCTTTCTCTCCCTCTCTCCCCCTATTCTCTCTCTCTGCCTCCCTTGCTCTCTTCCCTTCAATCTGTTTTTCTTTCTCTCCTTCACATTTCAAGTTCCCTATGGCCACACTTATCTTCTTAAGACATTCTTTTGATCATTTCACTCCCTTGTTCAAAATTTTTCAGTGGCTTTCTGTTGTAGGTTGAATGGTACCTCTCCAAAAGATATGCACATGCACTAACCCCTGGAAACTTCAAATGTAACCTTATTCAGAAAAAAGGTCACTGCAGATATAATTAAGGATCTCAAGATGAGATCATCCTAGATTATCCAGGTGAGCCTTAAATCCAATGACAAGTGTCCTTATAAGAGACACACAGAGAGAAAGAGGAAAAGGCCAGGTGAAGACAAAGGCAGAGATTTGTTAGTCAAGCCAAGGGACATCTGGAGCCATGACTAATCGAAACAGAAAATCCTACTGAAGATTTTAAAAATAAAATGATGAGAATGGGAAAGAAATAGTCAGATAAATAATGGATGAGCATTTCTAGCATAAAAGAAAAATATGAGTTTGCAGATTGAATGTGTGTGCTGAGAATCAAACAAGATTTAGCAGACTATATTTCAACACACCTAGAAATATGGCAGGGAAACTACTGCATACCAATGATTATAAGAATATTTGAAAAATAGCTAGAGAGAAATGACAGTTTACCCATAAAGAAACAACAACCTTATCACTGATAATAGACGCACAAAAATAGAATAACAATAACCTCCCATAAAAACTCACAGAAGTATTTTTACTTGAAAGATATCAGTGCATTGCATAAAATGTCAACACTTTTAAACCACAGACTATATGGCATAATGGACATAGACTAGACACAGAGAAACCAAGACTGAGTGCTGAACAGTGTATTCTAAGTGATTATCGATGTGCATATGGACTTCTGCACATGTATACCTAGGGAACTGTGTGCATAAGTATATACACAAAGCATGCAGATAAACACATCCATCCATCCCTGATCAAAACATCATTACTTTCTCTAGGAATGTATAATTTAAGTAAGGAGACAAAATAACACACACACAAAATGACTAAAGAGAAATAAAGGATTCGGCTGAGTGTTCTGTTGCTATTGATCAACAAGTGAGCAAGATCAGTCATATGACCTGGGGTAAAAAGAAAAGATGTAAACTATTTTGGGCCTCAAAATCTGCAGCCTAGGATGAAGAAAAAGAAGTAAATTCTTGGTGGGGAAAAATGAGTAATGTATGTGATACTGAAATAAGAGCATGTAGATTCCATCAAAGATATATGTTAAAACTAGTATGCAATAAAGCTGAATAGTGTTTAAACACATTATGGCAAATGTTTGGGAGCCAAAAGAAAGACCAACACTTGACATCGAGTAATAAAGAAATAAATACAACAAAGCAAAGCATGTCTTAACTTACAGCTAATGTATCATACATAACACATCACTGATACTTCAATTTACCTTTGATGTCCCCTTAGTAGAAAAATATAAACCAGATCTTCTTAGAAGGAAGTAAATTTTTTTCCAAGACTTCTTTCCCTGTTCTTTTGCATGTAAGAAGCCATGAATTTCAGGATATGTACTTGAACTCAGAAACATCTGGAAGAAATAGATACTCTCATACCCTTATTGAATCAATGATATTGTAGACTTACAGTAATCATGTTAAGATTTCAAACATAAAGACATAAAATCAGCTATCAATACCATTTATATACCATTACAGAAATAATAATATAGATATACAACAGGAAATAAATCAGAGTCTTTCAAAAACATGAGACAGGTTAAAAATGAAAATATGCTCACAAAATATATATTCTAAGTGATCAGTACTTAATCAAATACCAAAATTATAATATAAGCTATTAGCTTGTCATCTGTAGAGTTAAGTCCTGATATACTTTCAACCTTTTCCGTGGGTTCCTTGAGAATACGGGTTTACTATCAACTTCCTTATAGTCTAAATAAGACCACAATGCTGACTTCAATTGTGAAGTAGGAATCTGAGCTAAGTTCACCTCCTCAATGAGGGTAAAGCAAACAATCCCTTCTTTGTCATCTGTGGTTCTCAGTTGTGGGTGGATATGGCAGGTCATGTTTTGCAAAGAAAACTGCAACAAAATCTTCCATCCCACGTGCTCCTTTGCAATGTGGTCTTGCCACCGAACCATCAAGAGGTGGAGTCTGTTTCTCCACCTCTTTGAATCTGGTCAAGCCTGTCACTGCTTTGACCCATAGAATATAGTAGAAGTGACACTCTGCGAGTTCTAGGTGTAGTCTTTAACTGGCCTGGTGCCTTCTGCCACTTGACTGTTGGAAGCCAGTTGTCAAGTAAGAAATGTGACTACCCTGAGATCAGCATAGGTGAGAAGCCCAAGGCAACTGGAAAAGCCCTGGAGGATGACACACTACGTGGAGACAGATAGAAAGAGGCTCCAAGGAGTATCAAGGCACATGGAGCAGTGAAAAAGCCATCTTAGAGGGAGATCCTTAGTGCCCAGCCACTGAGCCAGCGTGCCTCAGAGATGACCCACCCGGCTAAACTCTTCCCAAATTCCTGCCCCACAAAATTGTTGGAAAAATGTGAGTGGCCGTTTTAAGCCATGAAGGTAGTATGTTACACAGTAATAATTGAGACAGTGGGCAGGGGTTAGTCAAGAAAAAGAGAATGAAAAGAAATAGCTCTACCTGAAAGGCTGTGCTCAGCGCCCTTAATACAACAGGGGAAATGCATGAGTGTATCATTAAAAGAAGAAACCAGAAATCTTTATGAACAAACAAATGCAAAAGGGAAAACTGAAAGTAAGAGAAATTATTAATTAAAACAATGTAACATTTTAAAAGGCTACTAAGGCTGAGAGTGGATATTTATGTTTTTTAAAATAGATTACGAAAAAAATCTTAATTTAATGAGCCACAGATAATAATTAATTGACATGCAAAACAGGCAAGTAGGTTTTTTAGTTTGAGTGCTTTCTAAGTTATTAAACCAAACCAATTAAATTTTAAAAAGGGAGTCACAGAGGTCACACTAGAAAAAGAAGAAACCTTTTAAAAAGTGGAAACATTGCCTCAGTGGAGAGAAGAGGTCAGGAGCACATGCAGGACTATCTGATTCCGCAGCCTATGATTTTTCTTGTTTTTATAATTTTGCATTAAAGCAATATAACTATGTTACGGGAGGACTCGTGAGAGGAGGCAGAAGAAAAGCTCCATCCCCCCACTGTGCTGCATTACGGTGGCGGTGGCGACGCATTCAGACCGCTGAGATCTGGGAGTCCTGGGGCACAGCTGCTGCTGCCACTTACCCTAATATTCTGACGGGGTGTCTCTGTGAAAACCCAGCAGCATAGAAGCAGTTTTTTTAAAAAAAAATCTCTTGGGACTAGTCATATTTCCAAAATATTATGAAGCACACAAATGAAATACAGCCTATTAAAAAGCTCACAGAAAATAACTCTGTGATAGATGTACCTACCTAATATATATTAATATAAGGTCATAGCTATATTGGAAATATTAAAAGTCATCTTCATTAAAGATTGGAGAATATGGAGAGGGTTTGGGGATGCCTGGGGCTTAGCGCAAACCGCCACCTTTATAAAGACATTGCTCAACCTGTGAAAAGCAACTGCAGAGCTTTTGATATAGAATCTATTACTGTATCAAAAATTAAATAAAATAACTAAAACTGTTCATTTATTATAATGACAAGGTCTTAGAAAATGACCATCTCAAGCCACTGACCATGGGGAAAAAATGAGCCCAGTAGACATAAAACTAAGGAGAGTTTTAATTCGATAAGTAATACTCTTAATTCAGCTAAGAACATTTCACAATTCTGTGCAAGGATTTCTACCACAGCTATTACAAATGTTAATGTATGAAATAGATACATTCTATGTTTTTTCTCCTTTCATTTAATTGCTAAATATTTTATTGCAAGTAGGATTAAGGGTGTTTATTATGAAAGCCAATACCGAGTACCTGTTGGTAAAATAGATGCATTTTACTAGGAATTTTGATTTTTCAAAAGACTAATCTTTTCCCACATCACAGAGCAAAACTCTGCAAGTTTCTTTCAAGATGCACATTTTTAAATGTTTAAAATCCTTTGATAATTGGCCAAAACTGAGAAAAAGAATACTGTTACAGGGTTTTGTTGATTTAGGGCCCACTCTTTACCTGGTTTTCTTTTTGGTTTTGTTTTTTGGTTTTTTAGTTTTTAGTTTGACCTCCAGCAAAAATGAATCATGCAAGGCATAACATTTCAAAATCTGGGTATGTATAAAAAAAAGATCTCAAAGTTTTCTTTTATTATGCTATTACTTATATATTTTAATGAAAATATATTTTACCTGCAAAATCTGTGTAGGGGATATTTCACCATTTGTTTCAGTTGAGAAAGATACCATATGCTCTGGAAAAAAATACTGACAAGAAGATACAGGTTAAATTATTCCAAAACCCACGCTAGAAATGATTCAGTCATGACCAATATAGTAATCTAAAACAAAAGCTCTTTAAACCAGCGTGTCTAAAATTCACCCAAAGGGCTTTTGAAAATGCTAGTCTGTGGACTCTGCCCTCAGGCATCTTAATGAGAGTGTCTGGAGTCAGGTCCAAAGATTAGCAAACATCCCCAGATGATGCTGATGTGGTGAGATCCATGTACCTGGAATCATAAAATACTGCTCTCGAGTTGACAATGTGCCTGCCCCTACATCTCTCCCCTGAGTCCTGCAACCATGCTCACAGGTACTAAAAGACTATGGACAGTATAGGTTCACAGAAGTAAAGAGATTAGGATATGCCCAAGGTCATAGCCCACAACAAAGAGGAGCCAGGATTTAAAGTGGGCTGAGGACTAAAAGCACAGTCCTTTCCACCTTCTGTTTTTTTTGTTTTTTTTTAAGGGATGGGGTCTTGCTCTGTCACCCAGGTTGGAGTACAATGGCCTGATCATAGCTTACTGCAACCTCTAACTCCTGGGCTCAAGCGATCCTCTCACCTCAGCCTCTTGAATAGCTAGGATTACAGGTGTATGCCACCATGCCTAGCTAATTTTTCTTTTAGTAGAGATGGGGTCTTGCTATGTTGCCCAGGCTGGTCTTGCACTCCTCACCTCAGCCTCCCAAAGCACCAGGATTTCAGGCATGAGCCACTGGGCCTGGCCCCAGCTACTGTTTTTCCAAGCAATTTTTAGTCATAAAATTCATCCAGGGCAGTTGTTTAAAATAGGAATTCCCAGGCTGCATTCCTAGAGTTTCTAATTCAGTATGTCTGGGAAGGTCCTGGATCCTGTGTTTTTAATAACCACTCTCCCCTAGGTAAATTTTGTGATCAGACAAGTTTGGGAAAATATATTCTACTATATTTCCTCTGGGTCAGAGTTTTTCAACAGCAGTTCTACTAACATTTTGGTCTAATAATTCTGTGTTGGAGGGGTCTGTCCTGTGCACTGTAAGATGTTCAGCATCATTCTAGCCTCTACTCACTAGCAGCCTTCCTGCACCCCCCAGTTGTGACAACCCAAAATGTCTCCAGACATTGTCAAATCACCCCCAAGTTGACAAGCACTGTTCTAGGTCTACAAAATGAATGGCCAGCCTTGTTTAAACAAAAAATAAGTAAAACCAAAAACGAGCACTAAACAATATTTCTTTTAAATTCTTGCTTTTAATAAAGATTCACAACAAGAAAACACTTTCCCTTCACATTCTGATTCTATTTAATTTTTATTAGAACTCTTATTTTCTTTGTCAAAGATCAGCCCATTATGTTTCTATTAATAGGTTAAAATAAAAAGGGAATGTAAGAGGTCTTTCAGGGTTTGAAAATATTCTATAATAGTGTGTATCATATATTTTTCATAAAGGATCATTTCAATCCAATTATCCAAAACTTAGTGTAAAAATACGCTACCACTGCCGAGGCAAAAACAATTCAAAATAATGAGCCCAGAGGCTATTCTGACTTCTCTACATCCCTAGTCTTCATTAGAATGTGACATACATTTATTTTCTTTTAAAGAGAACTGTAATGAAAGTAGTATTTACTAGATAATGCACTGGTCTTTAGCCCATTTCTACTTAGCTCAGAAATTACTGCACTGAAAACAAAATAATTTGGAACAGAAAGAATCATGTCAATCTTAAATTTCTGGCCAAGCTCCAACACTCCCAATAGTCATCACTCTGTTTTTACTTTAGAAAGTCTCTTATTTAAATTTCCTAAATCCTGTGAAAAGTATTAAACTATAATATATTGAAATCTGCTTGAGGATCTATAAAAATTCATTTCCAAAATCAAATGCATAATTGTTTTTTTTTCTAAATGACAAAAAAAAAGCAGCAATGGTTCCCCAAAACTAGGTTTCTTAGCACTTTTAAATTAAATAACCAAAATTCATCTCAATTCAGTTTCCCAATATGGCCAAAAATTATTATTTCAACCATGTATCTGAACTTCTGTGTAATATGTTGACTAATCATTGTTAGAATAAGAAATGTGAGTATAATTTTAAAGGACCAGAATTTTTACCTACAATTTACCAAACAGGATTGTATTTTATTTCTAGTGACTCTCTTCTTCACATAAATTTAACTGATTCATTTATTTTCCATAACTATTAATAGGGATTTCACTTACCATCGGGTTTTTAAAGAATTCATATTTGGCATAATTTTTTCTAAAATATAGCTTATTTTCTTCTTCCATTCCCCAGTTAGATAGCACTTCAATCAAGAGTTCGTGATCTTCTATTATTCTTTCTGTAAAAAAGGTTTCAGTGAGTATGTCCACAAATAGCTAAATAGACAGACAAATATATATACACACAGACACATAGCCATACAAACATATAAAATATATTATGTATCTTTATTAAACATAGCAAATTTCAACTTAATTATGAAATAGCTGATTGATAAAAATTTCTCATCAATGATGAATTAGTAATGTTAATTTTTATACCAAAGCAGACTGTCATCTGAAAAGAAAAATTACATAAAATATCACAATACACTTTTGGCTAAATTTCCTTTTATTGCTATGTAAATTGTAATATAAGTTTAATAACAAATCTGCATTAAGTATATGGGGGCTATTCTTTTTCTCCAACTCATCATGGTGCCAAAATTAAAATATTTGTTTCAAGGTTGAACAATTCACCTCATTAAGAGATGAAGAATTTTGACAGGTTCAATGTGCATTAAAGACACATAATCTGGATAGCTGAGAAAAATTAAAATACACGCTTTAAAAGGAAAATTTTAATACAAGTAGATACAGTTTTTTTTAAGAAACCCAATTCCTTGTGGCACTTCATGTTTTCAAAACTAATATGAAAGAAAATATATTTTGTATTAACAAAGAAGATAATTAGGTAGGGTGGGAAGGCACTTAGTAGAAAAGGCATTTAAATGAAGTAAGCAAGACAACTTTAAAGAAGTGAACATAGCATGCACAATTCCTATTTTAACAAGAAACGTTGATGATGTTCATTGCAGTACTATTCATAATAGTCCCAAACTGGAAACTACCCAAATGCCTACTGACATGAGAATGAATAAATAAATGTGCAAAAGCACATAGTGAAATATATACTACAACAACCCACTGCAGTATGGATAAATTTCACAAACACAGCATGAAATAAAAGAAGTGAGACACAAATATTAATAGTACATATTACATGATTCTATTTATATAAGGTTCCAAAGAGGGAAAATTAATCTATGGTGCTAGAAATCAGGGTAATGGAGATACTGAGTAAGCAGGGGCAGGAAGGGAATCACCGAGGTGAACACAATATTCTATTTCTTCATGTGGGGATTGGTTACTCAGATACATATTATAAAATATCTGAGAATTCATCAAGTGGTCCACATGTGGTTTGTACATTTTTCTTAATGTAAGTCACACTTCAATTAAAGGTTGAGGGGGGAAGAAAAGAAACTGCGAAATTACCAATGCAAAACAGGAAATGGAGAATAACCAAATAAGGAATATAAAAATTCTCTGCTTTTTCAGTGTTTCTAGGACCTTTTGAAAAGTATCTGTGTCTCAGAAATTCAACGCTCGGTAGTGATCTGTGACCTACAACACCTGAACCCTTGAAAGTAATGTCATACTTAAATAGAAGCTTATTCATCTGAAAGGAAGTTCTCTTAAGAGTGCTCAATGAATATGGATGAGTTTGAGCTAAGTGTGTATCAACACTCAGGGTTCTATTCCTAATGATAGCTCCTTTTCTATCTCATTGACTGGCTCCCCTAGCTCCTGCTCCCTCCTACGACTCAGCCCTTGGTTCAACTCTTTTCTTTCTCCCTCTCCAAATGAATTCACTCTCCCCTCTTCAACCATCACATCTGTCAGGTTCCTTGAAGTGCAATCTCTGGCTACAGTTGCTCTCACTCACGCTCCCGTCCTAACTGTACTAGACTCTCCACCTGAAACACAGTTCATCTAAAACCAAAGTCAGTACAGCAGTTCCTCACAATATTAAACACAGAATTACTACCTGACCCAGCAACTTCACTTCTGGCTATCTACCCAAAAGAAGTAAAAGCAGGAGCTTGAACAGATATTTGTACACCAATGCTCACAGCAGCAGCATCTATAATAGCTGAAAGGCAAAAACAAGATGTCCATCAATGGATGAACAGATGAATAAATGTGGTTGATACAGTACATACAATGGAATATTCAGCTTTAAAAAGCAATGGAATCCTGACACATGCTACAACATGGATGAACCTTGAGGATATTATGCTAAGTGAAATAAGACAGACACATAAGGACAAATACTGTATGATTCCACTCACACAAGGTACCTAGAATAGTCAAATTCATAGACAGAAAGTAGAATGGTGGTTGTCAGGGGCTGGGGGGAAGGGAAATGAGGAGGTACTGTTTAATGGGTACCGATTTTCAGTCCAGGAAGCTACAAATGTTCTAGAGATAGATGGTGGGTCATTATGGTTCTACAACAATGCGAATACATATAATGTCACTGAATTGTACATATAAAAAGGATAAAATGGTAAGTTTTATGTTATGTACATTTTCCAAAATTTTTTTTAAAAACTTAAAACCAAAACAAAGCCATCTTCCTTTTTCCCTCTCAACCACCCTTTTCCTCTTAAATTCTCCTATCTCCATTACTGTCAATGTCATTTTTACCACGTTCTGTCAAAGAAATGTAGAATTAAAACTCATTTTGCATCTTTCCCTACCTCCACTCCAATATCCTCTACTCCTGACAGCCCCGGTTAGCAGGGATTCTTCCTCCGAGTGTCTCACACATCCAACAACCCCCTCACTGGGTCCCATTGTTGCTGACTCAGTTTAGACCTCCACCTTTTCTTGTACAGACAGCTTCTTAACTAATCTCCAAGCCTCTACTTTCTCATTCTTCCCATTCAAGCTGGACACTTTTTTTTTTTTTTTTT
>VBSM01001562.1:12536993-12560091 GCA_008086735.1 Cheirogaleus medius
AAAAAAAACAGGCAGATTCTAGGTCTATTTTAAACGTAGGGCCAACAGGATGTGCTGGCAAATTAGATATGTAGTGAAAAAGAAAGTACTCAAAGGAGGACACCAAGGATCTCAGCCTAAGCACTTGGAGGGACAGTGTTACCATTAATGAGCTGGGAAGACTGTAAGAGAAGCAAGTTGGGGGCAGATCCAGTGATCACCGAGATACCAAGTGGGAATGTGCATCCTTAACAATCTCCTGTCCTTACTTCTGTCTACTTCTCGCACAAACCTAGCTGGTATTTTCAAGATTATGAAACACAGGTACACATTATTAAACATACTATGTGCTAAGCACCCTGTCTATACTCTTTGCAACTGCAGTGGGAGAAAATTTCAAGGTATTAATCAAGAAGCTTGCTGGTTTGCTTTGCCAACTTGTGTTTCTTTGTACCCATTACCTTTCTGCACCACTAAAGAAACAGCGTATGTTCTGCTTTCATGATATACTATACAGATAGAAAAAATTGCAGAGAGGCATTTTATTGGGTTTTGAGCTTCAAAGTAGATTTTATCAATCTTTAACAAATATGACTGCTTAGGAGAAGCATGCCTAGCCAATCTTCCATTGACTCATCTAGGCATCCACCCTCTGCCCTCCAGAAAAGGAGGCAGAGTTAAGGGGTTAGTAGCAAAAACTGGTGGAGTGGAGACTGCCAGGGAGCTAAATTGTAATTGGGCAGTGTGGGTCCCAAGTGACATCATATCCTGCCCCCTTTCTGAGCTAGAACTCTTTTGGAGTGGTAAGACCCCCTAATAAGTTTAATGATGGTGTATGGCCAAAACCACAGCATAGCCTTAAGAAACCTTGAGCCTCAAGTAGAGGCTCTGTATCTAGCATGATGAAGAAGCAATAGCTGAGTACAATGTCAAGTCCATAGCATCCCAGTATGGGGCAGAAGCACTGTGGTACCTAGTTCCCAAGAAAGAACATGGAAGAGCTAAGGGAAGACCATGAACTTAAAAGGCTTTATGACATAGGCAATAAGCTTGAAGGAAGCAAGTTTCCAAAAAAGAAAGAGGCAGTTGGATAAGAGACAAATATCCCTCTTGGGACTTAAATGCTCCACCAGAGTGTTGGAAGAGTGACAGTAGGTCTGACCCTTCAACTGAGAACATTTAAAACCTGTATGCAACTCACTAGAACAACCTGACTTGATTATTTACCCCAACAAGATGAACAACAATCCAGGGAACAAGCAAATAATATAAAAATAAACTGCTGTTAAGAAGGCAGGAGACTCAGAGTTAGAAACTAATTCAAATTACAGAAATAAAGGAAGTTACACCTCTGCATGTCTCAATCCGTGAGGTGTTTCATTATTGTATTTGATTCTTATAATTCCTGTAGTAGGGTGAATAATGGTCCTAAAGATATCAGGTCTTAATCCCTGGAACCTACAAATATTACCTTATATGGCAAAGCCTTTGCAGATATCATTAAATTAAAAATATTGAGATGAGGAGAATATCCCGGATTAACCAGGTGAGCTCTAAATCTAATCACAGGCCCCCTTTTAAAAGATAGGCAGAAGATTTGACAATGACAGAAGAAAAGCAATGTGATCAGGAAGGTAGAGATTCAGGTGGAGTGACCACAAGCCAAGGAATGCTAGCATCAGCCAGAAGCTGGAAGGGGCAGGGAACAGACTCCCCCTATGGCTCCTGGAAGGAACATGACCCTCCAGAACTGTGAAAGAATACACTTCTATTATTTATGCCACCAAGTTTGTGGTAATTTGTTACAGCAGCCTTCGGAAATTACTATCATAATCTAATGAGCAAGTTATATTTCCATTTTACAGATAGAAACTGAGGTTCAGAAGAGCCAATCTTCCCAGGTTGAATGGCAGCCATGGGTCAAGTCCATGCCCTTTCCTCAGCCTTCAAGGAAGTTCCCACCCAACGGGCACTCCCTACCACCCCTGCTTGGTCTATTTATATCCTGCTCATTCTTTCTGTATCAGCTAAAATTGCTCTCTCATGGTCCTGTAGTTCTCATGTTTCAGCTGCCTCAATTTCTTTTATTTTGAAATATGTTCAATAAATATTTGCTAATTAACTGAAAATAAATAACCACATTTTTGAGTGTAAGGGAAGGGACAGTAATGGGTAAGATTTCAGATTATATCGATCTTAACCTTCCATGAAAGTAACAAATCACTTGAATTTGGATTGTAGCAAAAATTGAAATAAAACAAATAAAGGGTTGAAAAATCAAGCGACATTGGAACAGCTATGACAAATGTGTCACTAAAGAACTAGTCTAATATGCATGGTTACCAAGAAGTGGGATCTAGTCAGGGGGTTTGTTGACTAGATGCAAATAAAAACCAGAATACCAATCTAGAATGAAAAATAACAGATAAAATATTTGCAGAAAATGTGACAGAACCATAACACCAAATGTTTTAATAATGCAATTACTGGCACCAGGAAAATATTCTAGTAATTTTAAAGAAAAAAAAGCCATCAAAAACTAAACAGTATGCGAGGAAGTCAAAAATATATTTCCTATTCCTTCAAAGAAGAGTTCTAGTACTCTTCTATTGAAAATTCAGATAACATATTGAGAAAGCAAATACATTGCTTTCTCATTTTTTTTTTTTACCTTATATACTGGCCTGGTAATGAGAGATAAAATGCTCTTATTACAGAATCTGATGTTTTTAAATTATATTATGTATCCTTTTAAAATGTATACATCACCATCCCAATTAGGATGCCTTGCTGCAAACCTTCCCCCAACCAGTCTCATTATGTTAAAGAATTAAGGCTACAATAATCCAAATAACCCTGGGAGGCATAATTGATTATCAGTTAATAAAATCTTACAGAAAACTAGTATTTCTTTTTTTAATACAGGTATCTAACGAAATATACACCCTAATAGGCAGAAAGTTCAACATGAAGATACAGGATGCCTAGATGGATTACTTTGAAAGGAAAAGAAAAATGCTGAGAGGGGAGGTGAAAAGTTGCTGAAGAACGACTTTCTTTTGCCTAGGCCCAACCATAAACATCATTACCAAGACCTGAGAAAAGGGAAACAAAACAAAGCAGAAGACTGAATGGCCTCCAATAAACCTTCTGTTGACTCTTCTCAGACCAAGCAAATTTTAACCAACTAAGTAATCGTACTAAGTAATTTATAATATATTTTAAAATACCAAAAGAGGCTCTTAACTGCAATGTTCAAAATTCAGAAAGAACTCAGATACTTTTTGAGTTACCATTAAGAAATGACCCCAGGTAGCTTTCACATGATGAATTCATCATTATTATTTTAAAGACCTTATTTTTAAAACTTCATAAAATCCATCTAAAATATTATATTAAAATATATTATTAAAAGTTCAGAGATGTAAGTCTATTTTAAAAAAACTTCCTGAAGTTATTTTTCAGGTATTGAAAAGTGAATTACAATTGTCAAATACCACTCATATGTAGGTAGAAAAATAGGAGGGAAGCCCTTTTCAATTATTTCAAAATAGAAACCAAGAGGGGGGAAAAGAAAAGCTTCAAAAAGAGTGTTAAAAGCTTTTTAAAAACAAAACAAAAATCCCATACTGCTTTAAGTTTTATTTTTATTTCTAACAGATCAGTGAGGTCTTATGGTAAATAGAAATATCACCAAATAATAATAACTATGTGTATTCCTGTTTTCTAATTTTCAGAAACTTTTTCTTTAAAAAAAGAAAAAGAAGAAAGAAAGAAGTTTCTTCTGAAACTGTTGATTTAACTTCAAAGTCTTTTAAAAAACCACAATCCTCCAAGAATGGAAAGTGCTCACCTGTGACCTTTTGCCTGGATTTCTTCGCTACATCTACTGAAAGTACAGCATGGAGCTCAGATAGAAACCTGAGTCCCTACTCTTCTCATCACTTGATAAGAGAAGAAACAAAAGTGGCTTTTACCTCTAATTCTCCCAGAAAACAATTCTTTGTATACCTTTGTTACAGGAAACTCCAGGAGACAAATGGTCCTTGTACTTCTCTGTGCTGGGTAGAAACTACATACATTTTGTCAATCTTATTTTCAGATAAAAATGAACAGCCTCTGACCAAACAAAACAAAAACTGGAGAAGTGAAGAATAAAACAGGGCTCAATTTCTAAAAGGTCCCTTAACCTAAGAATACTACTTAATACCAGCAGGATCCCCCAGAAAATTGCCATCGCCTGATTCAACTCCCCAAGTGCTATAATAGGAAAAGCGTGACACCTCCAGCTTGATGGCCATAAAGGCCTTGCAGTTCATTCTTCAACAAATCGAAATCGTTTTCAATTAACTTGGACCCAACAATTGCAACTTATGTTCATAGAAAGCCTTATTTTTTCCCAAAATGCTTGCATAGATATTATCTCAGGCTGACTGAATAAATATCTGAAGAGCTTAGAAACAGCGTCCATAAATTCAAAGTTACCCAATGCATCCTTTAAGGACTCTGAGTAAATTCCTACCTGGATATGGCATGTGACTTCGTCGGCTTTTTTCCAAGCCTCTTCCTTCTATTTACTTTGTAATCCATCTTTTGAATTATTTTATATAAATACCTTGCAGTGTTATTACAACTTAGTTCAAACACATTTATTTGTTTTAGACCCTGGGTTACATAAAGTCCCAGCTCTTATGGATTTACTGTCTAATTTTAATATTAATAATATGATCACCATTAAGATAGTTGTAGAAAATTTTATGGCATCAAAGAAGATGGGTACTTTGCCCAACTTGGGGCTTCAGGAAGATGTCTGAGCTAACTTCTTAAAAAATCTCTAAAAGTTTTAAAAATTGTGTTTACTTCCTTTTTTATTATTATTATTAAAAAAATACATTTCCATTTGAGAAAATTTTACAAACACAGACAGGTGACAATCACAATCTATCTTTAAACCTTTCAATCAGGAATAGCCCTAACCTTTCAGTACATTCCCTTCTTGCCTTTTTTCTCTGGGTCTAGGTAAGTGTATGTGAATATATTTTTCATAAAAATAGGAAACATTGTATATGTTTATACACTGCTTTATTCAATCTTCATCACAATCTTACATTTGCCCACATGAGTCTTCAGAGGAAGAACAAAAACATGATCAAAAGCTGTATAACATTACATCCTATGGATATACCATAATTTATAACATTCTCCTATTATAAGATTAGGTTTTACTTTTCCAGTTAATTGATATTGTTAATAATCTGCTTTGAATAGCTTTATATCCAAATCTTGTCCACACTGCTTGTATCCCACACATGCATATACCATGACCTGTAGGAGCATCATCTCCCAGGACCCAACTCATCACTAACGCTCCCAGTTTCTCCTGCACCTCTCTGTTATTTTCAGGATTTGCAATTCCCTAAGGGATGTACGAGAACAGGTAGTGCCAGCAAGTATCCTGATCACCTCCAGGGACAGCTCCAGAGCAGCAGCAGTAGTCAGGCATGTGGAAGAGGCAGATGTGCCTCTCCGCTTGCACTCAAATGGAAAGGGTGATTCTACTGCACAATGCTGAGCGTGGGATGCCTCCAACTGATTTTCTCTCTCCATTCTCCCTGGATTGCAGCGCTCAGCTGTCAGTCATCTTGGACAGCTGAGAGTTTTCATTTTTACTTTGTTTTCATAGGTATTTTTAAGAAAGGGCTGGGAGTTACATACTTCCCTGCCATTTTTAACTAAAATAACTATACCATGGAAGATGCATAGCAGTGAGCAGGTAAAGACGGGCAGGAAAGGGCTTCCTGCAAACCTTAACAGCACAAGCAAGGAAACTGAGTAGAAACTGTAGTGCATGCAAGAATCTGCAGACAGTTCTCTAATGCATAAACTATGAGGAGGGAGGGGTGAGACACAAGGCCGCATATATGAGGTGTAGACAGGTCACAAGATGCTGTAAGCCCCACAAAGGACCTTGGACCCAAATACAAGGAGAATCAGGTCTGCATTCAGATGGACCTTGGTAAGGTGAGAGGCAAGAGTACCAGTTGTGAGGCTAACTTAATACGTGAGGATAGAGAAGACAGGACCTGAACTCATGTAGCAGAGAATATGTAGAAGAATATGTAGAACGAAAAATCAGCTACTCTGGAGGCAGATTTTGTTACAGGCACTTCCCACTCCTTGTTAGTTAACTATTTCCCATTTCTGGCCTGTGTGTGCCACCAGGACACCAAGTCTTCTCACAGCTCGGGAGGTCAGAGCACTTGATTCTCTGCAGAGAAGGAAACACAGTGCCACGTGTCCCAAAGGCCTCACCATCATCTCCTGCTGGTGATGAGGGTGGTCACAACTCTGAAATACCCTGCAGTGTACTAATAGGCCGTACTAATAGGCTGTACACAGTACAGAAAGTACAACTACACACCAGCTCCAGACAACAAGAAAAACACTTGTGCCTCCTTTGTTTTTTTGTTTTGTTTTGTTTAAAAAAAGGAAAAGAAGGCTGAGAGTGGTGGCTCACGCCTGTAATCCTAGCACTCTGGGAGGCCGAGGCGGGTGGATCTCTCAAGGTCAGGAGTTCGAAACCAGCCTGAGCAAGAGTGAGACCCCCGTCTCTACTAAAACTAGAAAGAAATTAATTGGCCAACTAAAAATATATAGAAAAAATTAGCCAGACATGATGGCGCATGCCTGTAGTTCCAGCTACTAGGGAGGCTGAGGCAGGAGGATTGCTTGAGCCCAAAAGTTTGAAGTTGCTGTGAGCTAGGCTGACGCCATGGCACTCACTCTAGCCTAGGCAACAGAGTGAGACTCTGTCTCAAAAAAAAAGGAAAAAAAAGGAAAAGTAGCGAAGAAGCAGCTTCAAAGCAGGCAGCTGTGAACATCCCTTCACTGACACTGTGCGTTGCTTCTGTCTTAAAGAGATCACGTGGGTATAGCTGCACACATAAAAAATGGTTTCATTAAAAGCCTCCAGTCATTCATTTTCCTTATTAAAGCCACTCCACAATGATATTCACAATGGAAATCTCAGCTGTCCCTAGCAATGATAGTAAAAAAAATTCCTCTTCCCAAAGAATCTATAAGTATGAGCTTGAGGTATTGTGTTAATTGCCACTGATTCATAGCATGGCTTCAATTAGGAATCAAAATAGGAGCGAGACAAACATGGATCCCATTAAGTTCCTGAGGACTCGAAGCTGAAGTTCCCAGCCACGGACTCTCTTCTTAAACAGATTCTAAAAGCAGAGGACTCCATCTGGGGAACTACAGTGACATCCAGTGGCTATGAAGGAAAGCACACTGGTTACAAAACCTGGTTTACTACACCATGAAAAGAAGAAATATTTGTTGATAGGCTGACATTTTAAATCCAATGTCTATCAGACAGTGTGTACAGCTAGAGCCATATCATAATATGATCCCAAATCAGGCAATTTAGAGATTAATAACGAAATCAGGATATTTAGCTGCCTTCAATGATTTACTCTGCCTATTAAAATTCTCAACAGCACATATTAATAATTACAGGCAAAGGATATGAAATATTGACATTGCGTTCAAAGTTCCAAACATAAGATTACCATTCATGGTTGTATACAAATTTCAAGAACAAGTAACTTCCAACGTCATCCTCTTGATCAGCCAAAATAAATATCTGTCTCAGCTATAAAAGTGAACCAGGTTGGCTCAGTACAATCTTAGTAATTCCAATATCACCTGGGTAAGGAAAGTTCATCTGAAAATGTTCTTGGCGGTTCAAAATTTAAATTGTAGCATGCCTGAGAGACAGAGATATAGAGTGTGATGGAGACAAACCAACCACAGAATCCCATGAACATTTCCTTGAACCATCGGGGTGAGAAGAAACCAAATAGCTTCAGTGGAAAATGCATAGACTCTCGAATTTGACAGAATTTAGATCTGTGCAATGTTTAACCCTGAATGAAGTATTTCATCACTGAGCCTGTGTATTTCTGCATGTAAAATGGGTATTATAATACATACCACATGAACATTAATAGAAACTATCAAACATATGCATTCATATTTAAAAACACTCATAAGATTGAAGTTTCTTCTGCCACAGAAAATGTCACCCTGAAAATGGACTTTGGGTTCCATGAACCTATCACATTTTCAATGTCAAGTATTCCCCCTTCTGACTTCAGTAATCGGTGATGTGGTTTCATGGACCAGAAGCAACAATAGTAGCATATCTATTAACAACACAGAATGTCTCTGAAAATGTCCTAAATGTACTTTGGTCATTAAAGTGGATTAAAGTGCAGAAAACCCTCAATTCTCATCTATCCTTTAAGTCAAAATGTTCTTGCCTAAAAGGCCTTGGAATCCCACAAACATTAAATCTGATAAGCATGCAGCACACTATATGTGACAATGACACAAGGCAACTAGGTACAACTAGCAAAAATGACAGCCAGGCAAGGATCATTCCAGGGAGCCACAGGTAGTTTGATATAAAAGCAAAACAAGTTATTTGGCCTTCAAAAGGTCAAAACTTAAACTCTTGGTCTCTTTAGTAGTATTTTTTTTTGAGACAGAGTCTCACTCTGTTGCCCGGGCTAGAGTGCTGTGGCGTCAATCAGCCCAGCTAACGGCAACCTCAAAATCTTGGGCTCAAGAGATCCTCCTGCCTCAGCCTCCCGAGTAGCTCGTACTACAGGCATGCACCACCATGCCCGGCTAATTTTTTCTATATTTTTAGTTGGCCAATTAATTTCTTTCTATTTATAGTAGAGATGGGGTCTCACTCTTGCTCAGGCTGGTTTTGAACTCCTAACCTTGAGCGATCCACCGCCTTGACCTCCCAGAGTGCTAGGATTACAGGCGTGAGCCACCACGCCCTGCCAGTAGTATATTTTTAAATCATATCCTATTGCTCTCTGACTCAAAAACCTCCCATTGCTTTTTCTCTCACTCTGTAAATGCCAAGCCCACTCCCTGGCCAATGAGACTCTACATGATCTGGCCCTGTGGCAGCTCTGTGTCTGCTCCCATTCCCTTCCACCTTTCTGATTCCATCCAGGCGCACTGGCCTCTGGGCTGAGTCCTGAACACAAACACATGGCCACGTCCAGGCCTTTCCACTGGCTGTTCCCTTTTTCCAGAACAATCTTCCATTTAGCTGCATGACCTGCTTGCTGTGTGCTTCAGGTCCCTACTCAAACCCACCCAATCAGGGACGCTTTCCCTCTCTTTAAAGCACACCTGCCATCTGCCTCCAGAATTTACTGTCCATATTTCTGCATTCCTTCCCTCCCTAGAGCCTATGAGATAACCAATATTAGTCCTTTGTTTCTTGTCTCTCTCTCCCCACTACAATGCAAACTCACAAGGGCAATGCTTTTTGTCTGTTTTGTTCATACTGTATCCCCAGGATCTACCCGAGAGAATAGGCCTGGTACAAAATTGTCAATAAATATTTGCTTAAACTGTTTGGGGAAGGCAGGAGGAGTTCCTACTATTTATGAAATCTGTAAAGTGAAAAGTAAAAAACTAAAAACACTCAAGATGTGTTTTTAAGTGCACAAAAGAAAGAATAAAAAAATTAGTCTACAAAAGTTAATACATAGAGAAATTATGTTAAAATGGAGAAACTGATTAGCGAATTTGTAAAATGCTAACAGAAGTTCAGTGACATGAAATTATGAATAATTTTGTTTACTTCTTAACACATTTATTTCTCATTTATTTATAATGAGCTGAATTATTTTTGTATTTAAAAATATTTTTAAAAATAATAGGCACCACTCTCTTTTAGAATTCTGTTCACTGAAAATTCATCACTTTTGGACAAAAAAAAAGTCAAGAATGTCTCCTGAACAATATGCAGAACTGACTAGCTGGTCACCAAAGTTTTGAAAATAGTTTCTCTTTTGGTTTTTTGTATAAATAGCACTCACAAAAGATTTACAGGTAAAGGTGTCAGTGGTTCATTCTATGGACAAAGGGCATATACAGCTGCGTATCATATTTAAGGAGGAAAAAACCCCACTCTAGTTCCTTTCATTCATTTTAATATGTAAATGGAAAAAATGTTACTTAATAGCACTATTAGATTAAATAGTTATTGCCAGAGTATTTATAAGCTATGCATAAAACAATACAAAACAAACACAAAAAACATTTTAAAGATACATCTGTTTGATGCTGAGCAAGACCATAGCACCTCAATAGTAGTTATTGTCCTGTTACATCGTGGAAAGAAATGGAAACTGTTAATTCTAATACATATTACTATTTGGGTACAGTTAATGTTTTCAATTATTCTGTTTAAATATATAATCTCATGAAAAACAAAAAGAAAAGGAATACAATAAAGCTCTGGAACTAAAATTCTTTCTCATAAGCTTTGGTCTAATGCATGGTTGATGAAGCCATGAAAATATACTTACATCTTTGATTTTATTTCAGCAGTTTCCGGAAAACACAATAATGGAGAAATACACTTATTTTATATTTGAGGCCTAAAAGTTTAAATTTATTATGTAGATCGAATTAATTCTGAATGTTCCATTTTAAGCTTTTACATTAAAGACTTATATTCATACATTTTATTCCTTAATATAAATAATTTGTAGTGTTCTCAGTGAAAATTGCTACTTGATTTACAGAGTAGATTTTTATTACTGAACTTCAAAGCTATTTGTTGGAGATATTAATAAATTCTAGTAGTGACTATTACAAAAAATATTTTTAAAGCCCCTCCCAAAAGAAAATTTAAGAGCATAAAATACTATTACTATGCTAATTAAGAGCTATATTTCTACCAGCTTAAGTAAATGAGATATTTTGTAATATGGCAGATATCTACTGAGAATTAACGCCATGCTTCTGGGAGATTATCATGAGTACAAGTTAAATTAGTCACAAATGGCAATGAAAAAAATATATGATGAGCTTTTTCTGCCCTAGAAAGTAAGACAGCAAGCCGTACTGGCAAGTCTTGTGTACCTTCAGAATCAGGCTTTCTTGGCAAGTTTATAATGATCTATGCTGAGCTGTCAAGATCAGCTGGCACTATCGTAGCTTATCACCTCTCAACTGGGAGACGGTCAGGTTCAGAACCCCTATGGAAATTGCAGAACAACTCTAGCTTCTTTTCCACAGGCTTCACTCTGTCCCCTCCCAGAGGTTTAGACATGTCCTAGGACAGCAGTCATCAAATTGGAAATACAAACACCTTCTAAGTAGTTCAGGGAATGCAGGTAGTGTTAAGCAAAACTACTTTCCAGAATCTTTTAAAAATGAATCTTCCTAAGAACATCCCTTTTCTGAGAACATCATTTTTTAAATCCCTTTCATAAAAGACATGCAAACCTCTCATTCAAATGGAAACTGACTTTGGCACATTGCCCTCAAATGCACCAAATAATGGGACAATTTTATATCTCAGCAGCTATGCCAGAAAATGAGTGACTCTAATGACTATATATAAAAGTCTCACAATTCTTTATACCTATTAAAGGACTAATTAAACCATCACTGAAAAATTATTGTAAATGATTTTGATGATTTATTACTAAAGATTTTTTTAACATATAATGCAAAGAAATTTGTGGCAGGCTAAATATTAACAGCCCCCAAAAGATAATCACATTTTAATTTCTAGAACTTGTGAATGTCATTGTATGGCAAAATAAAAAAATAAAGACTGCAGATATGATTCAATTAAGGATCTTGAAATGAGATTATTCTGAATTATCTGAATGTGCCCTAAATGTTACTCTTCTTATAAGAATGAGGAAGACTTGACACAGACACAAGAGAAGAAAGCAGTGTGACCACAGAGGCAGAGATGAGGTGATACAGCCACACGCCAAGGAATGCTGGCAGCCACCAGAGCTGGAAGAGGCAAGGAATGTATTCTCCCCTAGAGCCTCCAAAGGAAGTACATCCCTGCTGACACCTTAATTTCAATACTGATTTCAGACTTCTGGCCTCCAGAAGTGAGAGACAATAAATTTCTGATGCTTTAAGCCACCAAGTTTGTGGTTGTTATATCAACCACAGGACTCTAATACCAAGCTCAAAGAATTGAATGCCATTGCTATAACACCTTCCTTCCTCATTTACTTATATGTAAGCATGTTTTTTAACAGCAAATCTATAAAAGTAAGAAAGCAGGGAACAAAATTATTGCCAAATCCTGGCTTACTCTAGTAGAAGAGTGAATTCTTTATAACTCATTAAAATAATTTTTTAAAAACCCTCCACAGTTTATTATAATACAAAGATGCATTTCCAATTAAACATTTT
Source organism: Cheirogaleus medius (assembly GCA_008086735.1). Lineage (NCBI taxonomy): Eukaryota > Metazoa > Chordata > Mammalia > Primates > Cheirogaleidae > Cheirogaleus > Cheirogaleus medius. The sequence continues at coordinate 12,549,252 of VBSM01001562.1, forward strand.
TTAAAGGTTACTCTTTATGTTTATGTCTTTAAAATGTGAAGGAGTTACTTATTTCTTCAAGAAAAATGTAGATTGTACACTCCCATGAAGAGAACCACCACTGTGGATACCTGTACTTGTCTCCATCTACTCAACTCAAAATGCAGTCTGAACAACAGCTTATTTTTTTAACTTCTCAAAAATTTTGCATTGTGCTACTAAAGATTATTATGAAATTTATCTTTCCATCAATTTGAACTCTATGTCTTAGTTCCAAAATTCCCATGGAACATTATTTAAACAAAGAGGGGTAGTAACTTTATAATACTTTTATTCCTGTTTCCATTTTGTGCTACTTTCTTTGTCTCTCAACCATCAACCAAAAATAAAAAGAGTTAAAAAAGGACAATTCATAATTCCTTTCTATTTTTATACATCTGAAGAAAATCTTTGCCATACGATCTATACTATAAAAAACAGAAAAGCAATGATGTGAGACAATGGTTCCATATTCTTACCTACACCTATGTGAGGCAGGTGCTCAAAAAGGGTCCAGCTGTGGTCATCGATGTAATGGTTCTTCAGGATCAACAGCTGACACACATCTCGGGCCGTTATGTCACTGGGTACATCTAAAGCCCTGCTGGTTTCATCTTCACTATATACTTTAATCACCTGTGTAGGTAGAAACAAGAAAAAGAGCTAAAATAGTTTTATTTTTGTTTTTTATAAGTTTTATTGTATATAAAGTAAACAACATGATGTCAGGAGATACCTATAGAGAGTAAAATAGTTAATACAGTGATGCAAATTAACATATCTGTCATCTCACATAGTTACACATCTTTTTTATGTGGCAAGAGCAGCTAAAATCAACTCATTTAGCAAAAATCCCAAGTATAATACAGTATTATTAACCATAATCCTCATGTTGTACATTAAATCTCTAGACTTGTTCAGCCTATACATTTGCTATTTTGTATCCTTTGATTTGCATCTCCTCATTTCCTTCCACTTCCACCCCCACTTCTGGTAACCACTATTTTATTCTCTCTCTCTGTATATTTGACCTTTTCTCTTAGCTTCCACATATAAGTGAGATCATGTGATATTTTTCTTTCTGTGTCTGGCTTATTCATTTAGCATAATGCCCTCTAGGTTCATCCATGTTGTGGCAAATGACAGGATCTCTTTTTTAAGGCTGAATAACATTCCACTGTATATGTATATAATTTAAATATACAATGTGGAAACAACCTAGGTGTCCCATTCCATTGATGGATGAATGGATAAAGAAACTGTGATATATGTACATTGTGTGTGTATCTGTATACACCTAGGTTTTTTCCACATCTTGGCTATTGTAAATAATGGTGCAATAAACATGGGAGTGCAGATATCTCTGTGATGTACTGATTTCAATTCCTTTAGGAATCCCCAAAAGAGGAATTGCTGGGTCATATGGTAGTTCTATTTTTAATTTCTTTAAGAAATTCCATACTATTTTCCAGAATGCTATACCAATCTACATTCCCACCAACAGGATAGAAAGGTTCCCTCTTCTCTATATCCTCACCAATATTTATCTCATTTTTTTAAAGACAGTCATCTTAATGGGCATAAAGTGATATCTCATAGTGGTTTTGATTTGCATTTCCCTGATGATTAGAGATGTTTCAGCACCTTTTCATATACCTGTTGGCCATTTTTATGTCTTCTTTGGAAAAATGTCTATTCAGAGCCTTTATCCATTTTTTAATTGGGTTATTTGGTTTTCTGCCATTGAGTTGTATGAGTTCTTTTAGATTTTGAATACTAACCCTTATAATCATATATGGTTTGCAAATATTTTGCAATCCATAGGTAGCCTTTTTATTGAAATCTTCTATTAAAAATATCACTTTAATAAGTCAACAAACTTATTGGTTGAATTGATTATAAATTCCTTATATAGTGTTTCTCATATTGAATTTTCTTATACATTGAATGAATGTTACCTATTCAAGTCTTGTTTACATGTCAAAGTCACTTTGTCCAACAGCTTCCACTCTCTTCTCATCAGTGTCTAAAGGCTATTCAGTAACCATTTAATATCATTTCCCCACCACTCTGATCTATGAAAACCTATGTATTTTTATTAATATTTTAAATTTTATATTCCCTATTTAAATCCCATAAATAATTCAAGTAATATGGTAATTTATTCCCAGATATACTCAAGTAGTAAAACTAGGGAATAGAATGAGACTTTATGAAAAGATTTCTTCTTTTCAGGTATGGAAATGTGGGTGAAAACTAGCTAAATGTTCAAGAAATCCTTTCTCTTTTTTCTCTTGCAATTAGTTGGGGCTATAGGATTGAGTTTTAGTCAATGGAATGCAAGCACATGAAATCTTGCACTTCCAAGTCCATAAAAATCTCCCACGTATTGTCTTCCATTCTCTTGCCACCATCCCACTGAATGGAATGGCTACCAGGCCCCAGAGGAAGGAAAAACCATAGGACAGAATGAGCCTTTGTCCATATGTGACCACATAGAAGACAGCTAACTAAGAACACCCATATGGGACTCTGACATGAGCAAAAATAAACTTCTATTGTGTTAACTCACTGTGAATTAGGACTTACCAATTAGAGTAGCTAATGTTACCCTAAATTATACAGAATTAGAGTTTCATATAAAACATTCTCCTCCACATTTACCAAGCTATGCTCTGTGCTAGAATTTCCATTATTTATTGTTACATTATATGTTAATTAGATTAATTACACGATAAATACCTATGACAATAGTAGAGTAAGACCAACAAACACACCCACAAAAGTGGAAAATGACTAGAAAATTAAAATAATATATCCATTCTGTCCTATCTTTTTTAAAGTTACACTTAATGACAGTACAATAAAACAGTTTCCCTCTTACAATGATAGGGGTGATATAAAGTAGTAAAACTATTTTGTACATCTATTGGATGGCTTTGGCTACCAGGCACCTCCCATCTACCCTCCTCTTTGGACAGTATTCTGATTTCCTTTTAGAGCACCATTCCCTCCCTCACCAGCAGCCTTTGTTCCCTGGCAGCTCCATGTTCAGCTCAGTGATGATGTGCTGGAGCTGCTGGAACTGGCTTGCAGAGCTGACTATTAAACATTCAGGAGCTGTGAAAGCCAGGCAGCTTAAAATCAGCCATGGAAACTGGTAAATGCTACCAAAAAGGTCTTTTTTAAATTTTATTTTTAGAGTCTGGTTATCAGTGCACCAACTGCCTCAGTTCTAGGGTGGAAGGTGTTTTCTAGATTGACCAATCAGTACCTAGAATCCCCCAGACAACAGTGATTATTTCACAGATGGGCACATTCCCTGATCAGAGCCAGTCAGAGCCATAACTATAGAGTGGGCTGTCTTTTCTACAGAACCTACGCCCATGAAGATACAGGCTAGAGCTGCTACTGTTCACAAAGAGAGCAACTGAGGGCAAACGGGGCCCATGTGGAGTAAGCCATGCTGCAATGGACTGAACGTTTGTGCCCTCCAAAATCAATGTGTTGAAATCCTTATCCCAAAGTGATGATATATGGAGGTGGGGCCTTTCGGAAGTAATTAGGTCATGAGGGTAGAGCCCTCATGAATGGAATTAGTGTTCTATGGCACAGATCACTCTGTGATTCTATCCAAATAAGACAAGCACTTGCAAACCATTCTTTATTAGTTGCACAATTGGTTCCGTCTACCTAGAAGATGCTTCAATGCTCCACCCACAACGACATGCTTTCTTTGGCAAATTTCTATTTACATTTGCCCAGTTCCAACGCAACCACTCCACAAAGTCTTCCCTGACAGCCCAAGGCTTTGTCATACGCCTCTTTTCTGTGCTGTTATTTTGAAATTTTCTGTTTGCATGTCTTTCTCCACAACAATGCTAGCAAGCTAACAAGCTCTTTCAAGGAAAATCTCTGTTTATTCCCCATTTATCACCATTTATCATTGTATCACAGGCACTTATCCCAGGGCAATGCATGGCTTAATAAAAATCTGCGGAGTAAAGGAACTCTAAACCACCTGCAAAACCTGCAACATCACAGAGTTTTGTACAAGGTAGGCACTCAACACCTATTTGAAAATTTAATTAAAAAATATTTTTTGCCATGAAGTATATAATTACTTAAAATTTTTATGCTCAGGAAATTAAAATTCTTTTCAATGAGGAACAATTTTTCATCACAAAAATTCCTCGGTAAAAACTGACTCAATATGGCAGTTTTGAGTTTTTAAGTCATTGAGAAAGGTCATAAAAACACACTGTCAAAATCAGATGCTATTGTCTCTGACTTTTTACTTCATTTATTTTGTGGTTAATACATGTACTTCACTATGATGCCAAGATCTATGTGGAGTCTCAGTGTTTCTAATATTTGCCTCTAGGTAGACTATTATTCTTAAGGACGTGTCTTTGGTATTTGCATCTGTGGTGGAATTCTGAGGGATGCTGCTCTGGTTACAGCTGACTGGACCATGCACTAGTGGGCATTCCTGCTGAAAGCAATGTATAGACAACCACTCCTGAGAGAACCAGAGAATCTGACTCTGGAACTGCTCCTTCATGCAGAGCAATGATGAGTCACTGTTTCAGTTCCCTGCTACACACTCCATACCAGGAAAGGGGGAGTTGAGGGCAGATTGAAGAATGACCTGGTGGCTGCTGAAAAGGTTCTCTGCACCTCCTAACTACTCCCATGTGTTTTCTTACAGTAAACTCTCATCACCTGATGTAACAGAAGCATGCCTCTTATTTTGCATGCTCTCTCATTTCAGAGAAGCTAAGAAAGTGAAAAACTAGAGACATTCTAAAGCCTAAGCCAAATTCAAAAAGAGGGCAAGAATAGAGCAAGAGGCAAAGTTGGGGAAAATTGAAAATGACAATTACACAATCAGGAAATGTCACTATTTTGTTCAGACTGTGTCACGGGCAAATTTGGAAATAAGTTGTCAAGAATTGAGGCACATAAATTTAGAGGATCTAGGATGACTTAAATTTCTGCAATAGATGCGTGTATTCATTTTTAAAATGAATAACACCTGCTGAGAGAAAAACTTAATGCTTTTGTTTGAAATCCATTTCAAGTCCTTATTTTTTTAAATCCTATTTAATGCTGACACTTGTCCAAAACATACATTCATGTATGAAGGATAAAATTATATTTAGGTTGATATTCCACAGCAGTAAATCCCTGTCATCTCATATCTATTCAGTAATTTTGAAAATTCCTTATACTACCAATGGCATGTCTTTGTTTAAAAGTTTTATTTTATTTCTATTTATTTCCCCTTAAAATATGTAAGAAATGAAAAGACAGTAGAAGCCTTAACTCTCTAGTGGAGTTGAATACACCTCTTGCCAAAAGTATTACTACACTAAACCTTCCTATTTAAGAAAAAAGTCAATTCATCATAAAAACTACATGACTGGTATGGGTTAAACTAAGTTAATGACTTTTGTGATCAAGTAAAAACCAAAGAGCAGGGCTGTTCTTAAGAACCATTAGAGCAAAATATTGGTATCCTGTTTCTTCTACATACTGAGAGGTAAAAAAAAAAAAAAGTTGAAGTTCATATAATCATGCTATTTAATAAAGGGCTATTATACATTTTCAGTTCAGTACATCCAAATTCCCATCTTGCTTTTATGAAGTGAAAAAACAGGGTGAGTAGGATATTATTCACATCAATTTATCTATAAGATCATTTGAAACTGTACACCAACAGGAAGAAATCCTGCCTGGAACCTAAAGAAGAATAGAAACAAACTTTGTGTCATCAATGGATTGAAAGTTAGCTAGCAAGAGAAACATGGCACTGCTAAAGTCTATGGGTAACATCCCACTGGCACAAACAGATGGCCAAGGAAGGCCAAGAGTGTACATATCAGCTGTGTTAGAAAGTTGGAAAGCCTTTCTGTGTCACTGTAATCCTCACAATCAGAACAACCTTGGCCTTTGCAGTAGTTTACAGCTTCAAAAACTGCTCTAGGAGCATATGGCATCTAGCAATGAAAATTTATAATAATACATGGTCACATTAGCCCCTGCAGGGACATGCTGGAATGTGGGTGGAGCGCATCTCTGTTTTGGCTGGCATGGTATCAAGGCATGCTTATGCACTTTATACATCAATTCCTCCCCTAGACTGCTCTCCATAAAAACTAGGTGGAGGAAAGAGATTAAAAAAATTAACATAAGCCATTTTTAAAGCAGGAGACAAAACAATGTTAAAATACAAGAAGAAATGGTAACCTTTTAGGAAAAAGCTTGAAGTCCCTAAAGCCTCTAGACTAAAAGAGACAAAAGACTTAAAATGTTATACAGCAAGTACTATTTCTAAAATAAATGAATAAATATACAAACAAAATAAAGAGAATTTGAAAGTCAATTTAATATGTATCACTTTGCCCCCAAAGTATACTTAGTGTTTCTCTGCAACAATCACCTGAAATTCTGATTCTAAGAACAGATTATTTGGAAAGCCCTAAAAAAAAAAACTGGCCAAAGGCTAAGAAGTCAGCCATTCCCCTCCTCCCTTTGACCCCAAGCAATGAGACAGCAGTTCCTTTTTCAGTCTGGATTTATTCTATTTCAAATGAAATCAGGGTTATTGACTGGTCATTTGACAACGCTCACGTTACACCTGCCATGATTGGAAAGTAATTAATCGCTCCATAGGTTTGCCCAACTTTTCCTTTGTTTCTTCAGAGGAGAGAGGAAAGAGGGATTGTCATTCAGCAGGCAAAAAAAATGAGCATGGATTAAGCATATATAAATGAATAGAAATCCATAGGATGAAGTGAGAGAAAGTTTTTTAAAAAAAGAAAGAAACAAAGAGCAAAAGTGAAAAAAAAATTGTGGCCATGTTTATTCATGGTTACCTCCTGCATCTAAGTTTCTATTTTAGGAAAATTTTAATTTAATTTTTAAACTAAACATGTTTGCAAACTACCCATTTGACAAGGGATTAACAATCAGAATTTACAAGGAGCTCAAACAACTCAATAGGAAAACATCAAATAATTTCATTTAACAACGAACAAAAGATCCGAGTAGACATTTCTCAAAAGAAGAGACATACAAATGGCCAACAGGTATATGAAAAAATTCCTAATTTCCCTAATCATCAAAGAAATGCAAATCAAAACCACAAAGACACATCTCACTCCTGTTAAAAAGGCTTTTATCCAAAAGACAGTCAATAATAGATACTGCTGAGGATGTGGAGAAAGGGGAACCCTGGTAAACGGTTGGTGAGAATGTAAATTACTACAGCCACTATGAAGAACAGTATGGAAGTTTCTCAAAAAACTAAAAATAGAACTACTATATGATCCAGCAATCCCACCACTGGGTATGTAACCAAAAGAAAGGATATCAGTATATTGAAGAGATACCTGCACTCCCATGTTTATTGCATCACTATTTACAATAGCCAAGATATGGAATCAATGTTAGCGTCCATCAACAGATTAATGGATTCAGAAAATATGTAACACAGTGGAATATTATTCAGCTATAAAAAAGAGTGAAATCCTGTCATTTGCAACAATATGGATGAAACTGGAGAACATTATGTTAAATGAAATAAGCAAGGTGCAGAAAGACAAATTTTGCATGTTCTCACTCATATATGGGAGCTCAAAGTTTAAAAAATTGAATGTACAGAGATAGAGAGTAGAATGATGGTTACCAGAGGCTGGGAAGGATAACAGTGAGAAGAGGACAAAGTAGGGATGGTTAATGAGTACAAAAATACATTTAGATAGAATGAATAAGATCTAGTATTTGGTAGCACAACAGGGTGACTATAGTTAACAATAATTATTGTATATTTTAAAATAACTTAAAGAATGGATTTGAAATGTTCCTAACACAAAGATGTGATAAATGCTTGAAGCGATGGATACCCCAATTACCTTGATTTGATCATTAAACATTGTATGCCTATATCATGTAGCCCATATACCTACATGTAGCCCATAAACATACATCTATTATGTATCCGTAATAATTAAAAATAAAAGATTTTTTAAATAAACTAAATTAATATTAATTAATATTTAGTTTAAAATAATTTAAATACCATATTTATTTTTAAATACTATATTTAAATATGATCTTACCATGATGAACAGCATATAATTTTTAAACAAAAATATAAATTCATTAATGTATATATTATATCTATTAATTATACATGCCATTAATATATACTTAATAGAAAATAAAAATTAAGAAACAAGGCCTACAGCAATCTGCTCTGAACTATGTCCCAAAGTGGAGTTATTTCTATAGTGCTTTAAAAGTTTATCATCCAACTGCAATAAAATTATAAAGCATCTTCTAATGTTTCAAGATTTTTTTTATTTATTATTTTTAATAGATAGGCAATGTATCTAAATCATGTAAAATAACTTTTATATCAAGGTCAGAGCAGCGCTGGATTTTACATTCTTCTAAGTAAGGAACACAGTGCTCTAAGATAACAGGAGACAGTCCTAGATATTTTGAATTAAGCAACTCAGTGTGTTCCCTTGAAGGGAATGGAAAGCAATATAGTCATTATTACTTATTCCAAGTTTCTAACAGTGTTTTTAAACTCTTCCAAAAGACCCTAACAGCTCAAGAATACCTACTACTTTCTTATTGCCGTCCTATATTATTTTGCTAGCTGTCAAATATTTACTAAGAGCAGTACAGTAGATAGTTTAGAGATATCAGGTAGCAAGACAAGTCTTCAATTCTCTCCATCCAGAGAGATATTCAACAACACATTTTACATGAGCATGAACAGTACATTCAGATATTGTCACCAAGATCAGAATTACAAAAACTGATTGACGCAAACAGTTCCATTCCATATTACCTGTGCCTCCTTTCAACTTTACTCTCTACAATCTCTTCCTGACTCCAACCACACTTTTTTTTTTCTCAGTTTCTTCAAAGAGCCAAGCTCCTTCCCAACACAGGGCCTTTGCACATACTGCTACTCCTCCTTTGAACACCTTCTACTTCGTCTCCTCTCTGAGATCTCAGATAAACCACTGTTTGTGTGGGGAAGCTTCCAATGACCCTCCCAGTTTAGGCCCAGGCTCTTTGTTGCATATATGCATGTGTGCAACTATATAATTGCTACCCACCGCCCTCCACTACCCAGAACACCACATGCCACCAGGGACTGCCACAGTGTTTGCTTCCACCCACAGTTAGTACAGTGTGGGGACACACAGCGGACAACCAAAACTATTCTTTCAGTGATGAATGAAACTATCATGTATAGAACTGTATAAGACAGTATTAGAGATCCCCAAATACTAGTACTGAAACCCCACGGAGTTTGAAAAGCACCAGGAGAGAAAAGATATACATGGACCAAAGAGAAAACATACGCAAGTTTTCATAAAATCTGTGAAGTGAACAAAGGTGGATTAGGTGACTTCTATGGCCTATTTCATGTCTGGGATTCTGTGAGAATTAGAAAAGAAGGTAGGAAAACATCTGGATGGGACAAATATTATGAACAAAGATACCGAGGAAGAAAGAGTGAAAAAATATTCAGGAAACAGTAAACACATCACTTTGCTGAGATCACAAGGACTACGTTGTGAGGACAGGTGAGGAAGCACAGGTGCCAGGTGGCCTGTGGAAGGGTCACCTTTGCCCAGGATTGCTGAACACTAGTTTCCATCAGTGCAAACTAGCAAGGAGACTGCTACGACAGGCGATACTTTTTAAGATACACAAATGACAGGGTACCTTTTCAAAAAGGTTGTCAATATATTATAGAAATTTTAAAATTAAGAATTATTTTTTAATAATTAAAAAAATGACAGCTTTACATGAGGATTACAAAGTGCTAAGAGAACAAGGATAAATAGCTACATGCTGATTTAATCATTTACGAAAGGGTTCGGCTACAGGTAACAGAAGATCTGCCCCACAATGGGTTAACCAGATTGAGGTTTATTACTTTCTCACATTTGAAACCAGGTGTTTGGTGAGGCAGTTCCACTGAATCCCCATTGACCGGTGCTCTTTCTCTACTTCCACGATCTTTGAGTTGTGGCTTTTATCCGTAAGGTCACAAGATGAATCATGCCCACACCACCTCTGTAAAAACTCTGTGCTGGGATAGATTTGTATGTGATTACATTTCCACCAGAAAATTACAGGGCAGGCCTGGACCAGAATTAGAGGACCTGTGTGAGTGGGTATCCATAGAGAGCTTCCAGGAGTTCTGGATATGCACTCAAAAAGCAAGGAGGAAGTTTTATGATATATTAGCTTCCCATCCAGCATGAGGCTAAAGAGGCCTAGTGTGCCCTCACTACTAGAAATGTCCCCAACTTGGTATGAAAAGAGAGTTAGCATTGTCACACCGGACAGCTTACGGCAGTGATACTGCAGAACCCTGCCATACCTAGGCTTCCAACCCGGAGAAGAAACACAGCCTGCAGGCCACAGGAGCTCGGCCCGGAACATCTCCTTAAAGCCCCTCTACCCACCTTTATTCTCCTACTCTGTCCTTTACCTTTTCTGCTCCCCTTTTGTCAAGCCAAGAGCCCTGGGACTGTTCCTTCCTTGGGCTTCCATTCTCCCCATGGTGTAGAAAGACCTTAACTAAAGTGAGGGTTCGATTTTACAAAGAGAGAAAATGGGGCCCTTTTGGTTTGCTCTACTATGTGGCAGAAAAAGGGCAAAGGAAACTGCTCCAATTTCATTATAAAAGAAGGCAAGCATTAAAATCTAAGTTAAAAATATCCTAAACTGGCCAGGCGCGGTGGCTCACGCCTGTAATCCTAGCACTCCGGGAGGCTGA
>VBSM01001562.1:12560191-12598626 GCA_008086735.1 Cheirogaleus medius
CTCTCTCTCTCTCTCTCTCACACACACACACACACACACACACACACACACACGTAAGTTATTTTAATGACTAAATCCAATATGAATAATAAAGAGAGGGTCAAATCACAAATTCCACACTAATGTTTCCAATGACTTCATCAAAGCAGTGTTCTCTGAAGCATCTGCATTTTTAAAACTCATGCAATTCCTGCTAAGATGCCAGCACTAATTCATCTTTGAAATGAAAAAACCTTCACAAGTGCTAATGCTTATTCATATTTAAAGCAGAAAACCACTGGCCATGCTTACTTTGGACACGATGTTATTCCAGTATCTCATTTCAGTCTTTAAGCAATAGTTTGTTCCCAGAATAGCCATAAGACATGTCTAAGTGAAAAAGTTAAAAACTGGTTCACACAGTGAGAAAAAAGAACAAGTTGGGGAGGAGTGGAAGGAGTAATGTTGAAAAGAAAGAAAGGGAAAACATGAGGGAAGGAAAGATACATTTATCAGAGCCCAAGACACACCAGACTTTATCACAACTATGTGGAGCCGTCTGGCATCAGTTGAAGCACTTTTAGAAACTTCCTTACCTCATTGATTTTTAAAATCACACTTTTTCATATTTAACTTCTCAAAAATGTGTATGTAACTTACCATCAATAGTATATTACAGCTTAAAGGAAGTATATAAAATAATGATGCTTCTTGTAATTTAAAATGCTATACAATCAATGAAATATGCTATTTAATATGTTCAGTCTTCCTGGGGCATTGGGGGTATTCTTTTACAAATTTTTAATAGCATATAAAACATTACTTTCTAGATCCTAACATTTCCATGTTGTGACAACATTAGGAACAACTGATTTATACCCATTTTGTAATTTTACTTTTCCTTCATCTTTCTAAATATTTATTTTACATCAGTATAAAACATGTATAGTACATAGTCCTATAAAAGAAATAAAATCAATACTATTAGAATCATAAAATACGAAAGGTTAGCAGTGTTCTTGAAGAACATCCATTGAAATCCTCCCATTTTACAAATGAAAATACTGAGGCTGGAATCTGCCTTGCTCAGGGACAGGACTCCAGCTGGTCACTGGCCAAGCCAGCCACGAACCCGTCTGTGTTTCTCACCTGATGCTGTGTTCTTTCTTCTCTGCTCATCCAACTTTTCTACATGACATTTGGATAAAAGTACTAGATAACCAAACACTAGAACATAAATATACGTATATGTCCCAAGGCACCTCGCTTTTTGAATGTCAAAAAAGGCTGTTTTCCTTTTTACACTTTTCTCAGCATCTTGCCAGAAAAATTGCAAATACTGAAATAGCCAGCAGAGGGAGTCTTCATTTATCAGTTGGTGCAAATATAGAGAAAGAAAATACCATTTTTTGAAAATTGCAACCTTAACGTTGTTAACTCTATAGAGTTCCTGCTTGATATAAGCTTGTAACAAAGTCTTAATATATTTTTAAACATTCTTAACTATTTGAATTTTTAAGATAATGATTTCTACATCTTAAACTTCAATAAGAAGGATTTTATTTTGGTGTATATATATATATATATACACATACATATACACACACATACACACATACATATACACATCACCTCACCAGGAATCTTTCTTGGGACTCAAGCTCAAAGTTCTCTCTGGGATTTAGAACAGTGATGTCAAAATTTTTCTTCATATCTTGATAGAACTACCCAACCTAATTTAACTTTTGAAACTAGGGAATAATATTCCTGATATTTTCCCAACCACAACTGAATGTATACACTCAAATATGCATGTCTGATTAGGAGGCTTAATCACTTTCTGACAGTGCTGTTCTTGCCAAAACAAAATTCTGAATTCCTCTTTTAGAGCTGTCTTAAGAGCAAGCATTTTTAATATCCTACAGGGGTGGAAAATCTTTATCCTTTCTGGGGTTAGTATTTGAAATTACCAAAAGTCTTGCTTCTTTTTTCTGCCAAAAAGAGATTCTTATTTTCTCAATTGGGCTTAGGATACTGGGGCATGGCCAGGAGAGCCAGCCCTACAGACTGCCCCAAGCAAGAGTCTGAGACTGGCCATTAGCCCAGCTATTTTTAATCAGCCTTTCCTGCCAAACGTGGACCAGGCATCATAGTATACAAAATAATATGAGGCCCAATGCCTGTTCTCATGGAGGTTCAGTCCAGGTGCTCACAGAGGATGGGGGACTCCGGGTTCCACTCTGTGATCAGATCCTAGACCACCAGCTCACTATCAGTTACGAGTTTTAGATTCCTCATACTGTAAAATGGGTAAAACGCTGGCACACTGATAGCACTCAATTAATGTTAGGGAATATTATTATAAATTTTTGAAAGCAACATAAGGCATTTGTAAGTAAGTCCCCAGAGATTCCTATAGTCCCGGGTAGATCTAAGAAACGAACCTGTTGGTTTAGTCACTATGTCTTAAAGGCAAGACTGAGTGCACAGCAAGGAAAAATAGCTAGGAAGGCAAAGGGCACATTGGCAGAAAAGGTGAGATTTGTCCCAGGAGTAGATAATAGGCGAGAGGACAAAGCAGTGCAGCTACACTGTGGAGAAGGGCTCCGTAGCGCCTGTGCCCCAGCGATTCTGAGAGGCAGCCTCCCGCGCTGGGTGGAACAGAGGCCCGCATCTCGGTCCTGCCTTTGTCATTTATGTGTTGGTGACTTGGGAAAGACACCATCTCCAAGCCTATTTTCCACATCCCAAAATGGGTTTGGCCACCCACCTTGTAGATTAAAGAGGATTAAAGAGAATTATAATCAGTGCTGAACACGCTGTAGCTGCTTTTATTTTTATTGCTCTGTGCGGAGGACAGTGAGTACACCAAATTGCCCACAGCAGCAAGTCGGAGATGAATAAGGGTGAAAAACAGGCCTGAGTGGATGGTTTTTCACCCCAAAAGATAAAACTCAGCAAAAATGAAGGAAAAGCAACAGAGAAACAAATGTTGAGAAGGAAGTGTCAATACCGGTCAGTATCTAAAGAGCCCAATCTTGTTTTTACAAAAATTGTATTTATCCAACTAACGGTAAGTACATACCCTGTTGCCTTCTCTGCACTGGGCACTTGGGTCCAGTGTTGATAATCAGAAGTGACAAGTCCCTGCCATCATATTGCTAACATTCTGGTCACACCTCTTGTCTACTGAAATAAAGTCTTAACACTAGGTCCACTTTTATCTCTTTCAAATATACAACCCAAAAGTCCGCACCTAACACTACCTAGGATATTGAAAGGAGGAATAACTAACCACCCATCTTACTGTACTTAAATCTATGTTCCCAGATTTAAAAAAAAAATCAGCAGCATATAATAGTTGAATCAATTTTTTAAAATTCAAGTCAGAGTCCTTCTAAAGATACAGAAAGGGGCTGGGCATGGTGGCTCACACCTGTAATCCTCATACTTTGGGAGGTCAAGGCAGGAGGATCACTTGAGGCTAGGAGTTCAAGACCAGACTGGGTAAAACAGAAAGACCTCATCTCTACAAGAAAAAAAAAAAATTGCAGGGCATGGTGGCACGTGCGTGTAGTCTCAGCTACTTAGGAGAGTGAGCCAGGAGGATCACTTGAGCCCAGGAGTTAGAGGTTGCAGTGAGCTATAATTGTGCCACTTCACTCAGCCCCGGCAACAGAGTGAAACCCTGTCTCAGAATAAAATAAAGTTACAGAAGGGGAGCAGTGCGAAAAAGATATATCATCTTTCTCCTCCTGGCTGCATTATACGAAGGAAAACCACTTTTTGTTTGACTCATTTGCTACAAGGAAGTTTTTGGATAACCACTTTAGTAGGACAGGGCACAGAAAATCCAAATTCTTAGTAACAGAGAGATTTTAAACTGTTTATGGAATAGTAAACATACCATTTCACAGGTGGAGAAAAAGAGAAATTCATAATTACTGGGTTTTACTATGTGTCAAATATTTCTAAATATTTATCCTGTTAAATCCTCATAACTATGCTGTGAGAGAGCATCATTATCACCAAGACAGAGAAACTGCTTCTCAGAAAGGTTTAAAAGAATGACCCAAAGTCATACCACTGCTGAATGACAGAGCTGAGCTCAAACTCAGGGATTCCTGGCTCTAAAACACACAAATAATCTCTACTATATCACACTTCCTAAAAACATAATTTTGTGAAAATACAGAAACTATTCACTTGTATGATACTCATCCTCGTTAAGTATACAACTAGGTTACCATGTATAAAAATGAAAAAGGCAGAATACACATCAAGGTTTAGCAAGAATGAGAACTCGGGATAAAAAGCAGTAACAACACCCACTAACACTTTCCTATCACCTTCCAAGCAAGTCCACCATCCAAACTCAGGCCACCATCTGTGGACTTTCATTATTCTCTCTCACCAAGGAGATCTGCTCTCTCCCCACGTACCACATCTACTATCCCCTCACAAGTAACAGAATAACTTTGCTCAAAAAGCATAACCA
The DNA here is from genome assembly GCA_008086735.1 of Cheirogaleus medius. NCBI lineage: Eukaryota > Metazoa > Chordata > Mammalia > Primates > Cheirogaleidae > Cheirogaleus > Cheirogaleus medius. The sequence continues at coordinate 12,564,669 of VBSM01001562.1, forward strand.
TACTCTTTATCTGGCATCACAATCATAAAAATCCAAGAGACAAATATTCACTGAATGCCTAATACGTCTGAGGCACTTGTGGAGGAAGCTAGTTGCCCTCCAACTGCCACCCTTCCCTTCTTCCTTCCTGATGAATCCTAATTCTGGTGAGAAGGGAAGTGTGCTGAGCTTGAGGCCTGCATTTCCTGACTTCCCTTGTATCCAGAGTTGGCCACATTTCATAATCCTGGCCAGTAAGATGCAAGCAGAAGCTCCTAGCTATTCCAGCATGGCATGTTAACATGGGATAAAACTAGCCAGCCTGCCCTTGGTCCTTCTCATTCTCTAAGTCAAGATTGTGAACAGGAAGATTAGATATTTACACTTATCTTTCCATAAAAGGAAAAAGGATTCACACTAGAGAAGATAGAATAAAAAACAAGGAGTTTGGTTGTCTGAGGACATTGCAGGGCTGCTATGTTAGCTTTGGACTGATCCTTCATTCAAAATAAAAGAAAAATAAATCTCTTTCCTCTTTAAACCACTGTCCTTTGAGTTTTCTGGTTACATGAAATTAAATTCTGCCTATAACTAACAAAGCACTTTATCAAAAGATCTGTTCCCTTAAAACATTAATATCTAGTTGTTGGCTGGGCACGGTGGCTCATGCCTGAAATCCTAGCACTCTTGGAGGCTGAGATGGGAGGATCACTTGAGCCCAGAAGTTTGAGGTTGCAACGAGCTATGATGACATCACTGCACTCTACCCAAGGCAACACAGCAAGACTGTCTCAAAAAAAAAAAATAATTTAGTTTTAAGACCAAAAATAGACAAATTTGGAAAACCAAATGGTGCAAGATATACAAAAGTTTAAAAAAAAGATATAAAGAGAAGATTAAAAGCTATATTTGAAAAACCAAGAAGCATATTAGCTTTGAATAGCTAATAAGACTGAAATATTATAAAAGGTAACAATAAAATTGATGTCACAGGCTGTAGTTAAGGAATTGATAAATAAGTAACAAAGGCATATCCACGGATACTTAATCAAGATACTGTGAAGATAAATGTGAAAAGAAAGGGTCTTAGAAGGCTTCTAGGATGAGAACACACAGCCTGAGCTGAGACTTAGACAATCGCAGCATATGGGAAAGCAAACATGAGCTCAGGGTTGTTTCTAGGCCACAGAACACAAAGATACAAACCGTAGATGCTGTTGGAAGCTCGGGGAGGAAAACTGTGCTGGAGCAGGGGCTTCAGGTGCAGCTGGGCAAGCTGAGAGGCAACAGGCCCTGAAGCACAGTGAGTGCTAATAAGTTTGGACTGATTTTGTACATGTTTAAATGTTTCTGGGGAAAATAGTGATACGTTGATATGAGAGTAAGTTAATTTCAAGAATACATATCCGATATGTATTCTTTCCTCCACAAAATCGTTTTTAGAAAATCAGAGCAATGATTCTAATTGTATTGAGTAGAAAGGGTTATAACATACAATATTCTCTTATATGGATGGAGAATTAGATCTTCTCATAAATGGCACTGTTCCATATTATACTCATGAATTCACAATTTTCAAAAGAATTTCGATCTTAAGAAAAATATATCGGAAACATACAGAGACCCCCTTTTCTCTCAGATTTCAGAAGACACTTCAGGATCTTGTTTGCTTATGAACACCTCTTGCAATGATAGTACGGATAAAGAATGCAAAAATGCTTGCAAACAAAATTTAAAAACAATGTTAATCCGAGAGAGGGATGAAACATGCCTACCCACAGATTCGGGATGAGAACATTTGGCCTTCTGATCTTGTAGCCTTCTATAAAAGAATGTGAATTTTATATTGTACTTAATTTATACTTTACAGTGATTGAATCTTTTGTTAACTCTCTGGGACCTTAAAATGTTTTCTTGATGTAATGTGACAATCTAGAGTTCCAGGTATAAAGTGTATTTCTATCTCACTCCCTCACACACACAGGCGGCTGCTTACAATTGCTTTTGCTCCTAAATAAAATGTTTTCTGTACTAGAGCATATGGGAGATGGTAGAGGTGCAGAGGAAGATGAAAGGATTTGCCTAAGCTAATTCCGGACTTGAAGCTGAAAAGCGATTATACACACCAAAAGGCAATTTCATTACCATATTAATTTCAGGAGGTAACACGTATCTAAGGAGAAACATACTGGAAGTCACAAGATCTAGATTCTATTTCTAGCTTTGCCATTGACCTTCTGGGTGACCTTGCATAAGTCACTCAACACCCAAGAGACTCAGTCTTCTCGTTTGGCAAAAAAAAAAAAAAAAAAAAAAAAAAAAAAAAAAAAAAAAAAAAGGCATGACCTAGTGGTTATCTGAGGAAAATGCTATAAGGTAAAAGATTCATTCAGAATGTTTAGTAAGGATGTGATCATTTCTGAGGGTTATGATGAAATCTTCTTTGCTGGAACCCTGATTCACTAAAATCAGGGAAATCAGATCCTAATAGAATTAGAGGAAGTCAAAAATTTATTTTTCATTTATTTTGATAGAGAATCTACCAAAGTATTAATACCTTATTTCTCAAAGATCAAAATGCACTTGCTCTGCTACAAAATAGACCTGCACCACGTGAAGGACGATGTTTAAAATTCAAGTTCCTAATCATTACCAAGAGAATCTGACAGCCATTTGTATCAGACACACTAGCTGATAAGAAAAGTACCCCCTAGTGCTATTGAGCATTTTCAGAAATGTTCTCAGCCTTTCAAATGATTAGGATTCCAGTTAGTAAATTATCTTGCAAGAGACATTCATTCAGGATGAGCAAACTTTATGCCAAACCTGTGGAAAAGCACCTGCCTTCTTGGAAAAATGAGAAGTTGTCCCCAATATACTCTGAGAAATGCTTGTACTGATTTATAAGATCATTTTAAATTATGGCATATGCAGAAAATAAGTTAATTTCAAGTGTAGAATAATTTCCCATCTTGAAAGAAAAAAATTAGCCAAGGTATGGCAAAAGCAGATGGGTGTTTTTCAGTCAGAATATACCCAATTCTTAAAATAAAAGATATTAAGATTTTCAAAACAATCAAATAGACAAATGGGTTCTTTGGGACTTAAAATGTCAGAAGAAAGAAATAGCATAAGTACTTTCAGCAAACAATGATGTATTAAATTATATCAATGATGTATTAAATTATATAAACTTTTAATATCTGTACTCACTGAAAAGGTATAACCATGGATTTGGGTTTAGGGAATTTTGACTTATAAAATTATTATCATAGAAACCTAATAAGAAGCTTATTATTAAAAAAACTAAGAGAAATCACAATGATGTGTCCATTGGCAGCTCAGATCTAACATCAATAATAATCACAACTTTCCAGAGTAACCTTGTTTTGCTACTTAACAGTCAATGCTAGAAGTTATTTTCTAGCCAAGTTTTACTCATAACCCATTTCCCCTAGATTAACTAACTGCTCAAAGTCCTTGAAAATGATAGCATCCTTTCCTAATGTTTTATACTTTGTCTAAAATAATAAGAAATGGTTTAAATATTTTACTATTACCGTAAAAATACAAAATATATTATTTGATTCACAGAATTATAGACACAAATAAGACAGAAGAGATCATTTACTGAAAACTCTTCAGCTATTATCACAGAGGTGATGAAATAAAGATTCCGAGAGTTTTAGTGATTTGCCCAAGGTCACACAGCCGGTAAACAGAAAGTCCAGACGGTACGCTTTCCGTCATACCAACATGTCATCAAAAACAACCCACTTGACGAAAGTTTCTTCGTCAGTCTAAATTGCAATATTAACTGGATAAAGAAGAACTCAAACATAAGAACACAGATTTGATATGTTAATATACCTTTTCCCATCCCCAATGAGTCAGAGAGCCCAGGTTATTATTAATGCAATGCTAAGTCCAATTCAAAATATTCAAGCTCAAAGCAAAATATTTTTAATTAAATTTGCTTAAGATGAGAGAAAGGCCTCAAGAAAGATAAAGAACCACATGTTGGCAAAATTACCATATAGCTATTCCAATGCCGAGTAAAATGTCCCTGGTAAATAAACAGTCGACTGGATAAGAAAATAAACTGAAACCTAAAAGCTCAAAACAATAAAGAGAGACACACTCTTTTAAAAATCAAACACCTCAATTGTTAGATTTGTCATGTTTCAAATAAATTAAACATGACCTTTGACTTAATGGAATACACTATTAGTTAACAGTTAACTATTAAAAGTTGACTACGGAAATAAACATTACAGTTTCTGGTGTCACCAAAACCATTTGGAAAGCACATTTTAGTGCTGTCCTTCGCAATGCAACGCGTTTGGCTCTTTAAGAAGCTCCCCTTTGGTGTATTTACAAGGTAAGTTTAGTACAGCTACATTACATGGCGTGTATATCACTTTATAAGATGAATGGTGCAAGTGGAATGTGAAAATAATCTTTACAGAAAACTATTTTTGTAAAAAATAAAATATTTTCATACACAGGATTCGCTGCATTAATAATTAACAGAAAGCACTTTCAGAGGGAAATTTAATGGAAAGTTTTTCCTAAGCAAATAGCCAGAAACTCAATAGAAATGGGTAGAAACTTGAGGATAATAAACTGGTGCCACATGTTTAAACAGTAAAACAATTATATAGTCCATTCAACAATGAATAGATGGATATATTATGAATTTGAGTGCAAAAAAGAAACTGTTCCTTACTAAACAAATACAAAAACATAATAGGTAGCAGATTTCCTATTGAACTAAAGGCAGAGGCCTGAAGTTACAGTAGAAGGAAAAAAAAAAAAGAAAACGCTTTAATACATTCTCTAAATCACAATGACCTGAAATTGAGACCAGACTGCTTTTACATGGAGGGTTTTTACTATAGCGATGTTCTAGCGTAGCATTTTTTTCCTAGTTTAGTTCCAATACTATGTCCTTTAATTACCTATAGCCTCAATGAATTATAGTCTCTCTCAAGGATATGTAAATAAAGCTTCTAATATATTAATAAACACAAAGTAACAGAAAAAAAAAGCAGCAAGAAAAACTAAAGAAAAAAAGGGAAAAGAAGTCACATACCCTTTTCTGTAGAACTATTGGCGTTATTGCAGGCAGAGTGACTCTTCTTGCACTCAAACTCATGCCTGCTCTTCTTAGAATGATCCTCTCTCGTAGATCATGGACAAAACGAAAGAAATCTTTTACAGTTACTCCTTGGGAATCTCAGGGCTCAGTGCAAAGAAACAGGGAGGAAAGTAATAAATGTCACCCTGCTTATGTGATTCCAATCTACCCAAAGCCAATTAAGGATGGCTGTGGGACAGGGCAAAGCAGCAACCAATCAAAGGACAGAAAACCCTGCCTTTGTCCTTGGAAACACATTCTGATACTTTTGTTTATGATATTTAAAGAACCAGATTAACAGGCATCTAGTTCACTTAACTTTTTTTTCCAAAACAGTGCAATTCAATGCCATCTTTGTTGACTAGGCAGTTATGTCTTTACTAAAGCATTTCAACATATGGCAGATAAGAAACTATTTATATTGGTCTTTTTTAAAGTATATAAATATGTAAATGAACTAAATTTACTTGTGCTATTCATAAAATTGATGACTGGGTTAAATGTAACATATATAAAATAACAAAAAATAATCTTGATGTTTGAATTGATACAAAGTGTTAATTTGTTATAATAAAATATTTTTAATATACATTGATATATTTCATCTCCTAAACAGCTAAATTTTTAAATTATGGAGCTTCCAGCTATCCTTGAGGACACACTGTTAAATACTAACTGTTAAATATTGTCAACAATAAACCTAAATAATAATTTTAATTATAAAGGGGGCATTAAACTACAATATATAAAAGCAAAACACTTATGCTTTTAAAAAGCATAGATCTGTGTCATTTAGCATATCTCATTCAATTAAAAGCATTTAAAAAATAGCCACTGCTCAAAGCTATCTCAAAATTTAAACAACCATTTTGCATTTTTTCTTACAATAACTAAAATTTGATTCTAATATTTTGGGGGGTTGGAGGAGGTTTACATTGATCACAATATTGAAAATATTGATCGCTAACAAGAAAATTTTTCAATAAAGTCTAAATAAAAGAAACACTCAAAAACAACAAAAAGTATTGCAAAGTTAAAACTCATCTGAGTTTCTATAATTGTAAACTCCCTTCTGGACCGACACCTGGACAAGCTTTACTGAACCTACTCAGTGCTTCCAGCCGTGACCCATTAAATGACCCACTGCTTTCTGTAGGAGAAGAATCCCTCATAATTTCTAGATTACAACGTGATTGTTGTAGTTACAAGGCAAAATGGAAGATTCTCGGCAACCCAGACACAAACTTTCCATTTTGTTGTCTAGACTGCTACTAGACAGCATTCACTTTACTTCTTTACACATGAGTGTGTTTTATATGTGTGGTGAGCTCATATTCCTCAAAAGAAAGAAAGACACCACAACTCCAAGGTTCCCTACTTTGAATTTCAAAACCAACAACCTCTCAAAATGGTAGTTGGTGGGGGAGGGTAATACACTTAATATAAAATGTCATAGACAGATCTAGTTTGGGGGCATTAATTTGATCTTTATCCCATCAGCTTTATCATGGTCTTTTAAAAGAAAGCTACCAAAAAAACTATTAATACAGGGGTGAGGGGGTTACCATTTGTGAAGTAAAATATTCTGCTGTAACCTTGAGCCACATTTTGGCATGCCAACAATAACAAAGCCCATTATAACTATATAATTTCAAGAATATGATCCAAATATTTGGCTTTTTCAGTCTTCTTTTCTCAGTTTAGTCTTTGAAGATTACAAAGTGTTATCTCTGGTCTCAAAAATCTTATTGGGGTTTCACCATAATCAAAGCAATTCATTTCACTAAATTATTAAGTAACATATTCACTATTTGCCAAGCACAGTGTTAGGCAGTAGGAACACACCATTGAATAAGATAAGGTCTCATGGTAGAATAGAGATACTTGTTTTTAAATTAAAATATCACACTCAGTAGTGGGCTGAGACTAATAGTGATTAAATGCCAAGTATCAAGCACACGAAGGTAGAAGAAACTACACATTATTGGTGAGATCAGTGCAGGCTTCAAGGAGGAAATGACATTTGCTTTGAAAAGTGATTAGGAGAAAAAAAATACACAGAGCTTGAAAACTGATATGGGTATAGAGTGAAGGTCTCAAAGTTGACCCCAAGGTTTGAAGTCTCAGTCATAGGGAATCCCGAAATATTTTGTATCACACTATAGAGCCTGTTAAACACTAAAATGAACCTTCAAGTCAAAACAGTGTCTGGGTCCTGTATTTTTTGCAGTGCAATATACCTTCCATCTAACAGCTTAAAAACAATTAATAGACTATAGCAAACAATAATTTATGGTATATTTTAAAATAACTAAGAGAGTGGAATTGGAATGTTCTAAACACAAAGAAGTGATGAATGTTTGAAGTGACAGATACCCCAATTACCCTGATTTGATCATAATATATTGCCTGCCTGTATCACAGCATCACATGTACTCCATAAATATGTAAAACTATTATGTACCAATAATAATTAAAACTTAAAAAATTTTTCAAAAACACTTAATAGACTACTAACCACTTAAGTACGACAGGTCGTCTCTTTGGAAGACTTGAAAACTGAAGTTCCTAAATTTTCAGTGAAAACTATGAAGAGTAAAATTTGGCATTTATGTTATCAAAAAGGCAAGTGTCTTTGAAAAATGAAACTTACATATACTTTTCATAGTCAACAGACTGAAAGACTAATTAGATGGCATGCATACTCAAGACAGGTGGAGTCTCGTTTCAGTAATCCTTTGCAGGTGTTCATATTGACTATGCTTTATCCTACTTCCTAGTTATTTTAGACACTGGTTCAAAATTTAACTTTACCCTATCTTTTTTATCATTATCAGTTAGAAATGATTTTGCCACTCACTAACCTTGTCATCTGAGGCTTAATTGCTTCACCTGCAAAATGAGGATAAAAACCTATGGCCAACTCTTTCAGAATTGCTGTGAGGATCAAGGAAATCAATTTTGTATAAGGCCTGGAAGAGTCCAAGGCAGGTCCTGAAAAAAACACTCCTTAAATTCCTGCTGCAGAGAATTGGTCTTTTATCTTCAAAAATTAAATTTTGACATAAAAAGGGTTTTCTTAACAAAACAGTGTCAACAGTGAAGTATTATGGAATAGCACTATACAGTTATTATATTTTTTGCTCAATATTTTGGTATAACAAGTAAATTTTGTCACTCAAAATATATGCATATCATTTCAATTAAGAATAAAAAAATATTATCATGATTATTAATAATATTTTTGTGAGCACCCAATATGTGCCAGGCACTGGACTAGTTTTCATTTAACCCTCACAACTCTATGAGGTTGGCACTAGTAATTCAATAGATGAGGCAATTAAGGCCAGAAGAGCAGACAGCTAAGAAATGGTTCTCAGATTTTAGCACATATTGCAAAAGAACTTGCCCAAGTTCACAAAGTCCATATCCAATAAGCCAGAGAGAAAATTGCATCTGGCCCTCTCCAAGGCACTTCACTATTCTAATCAACAATATGTGCTCCCACAATGTACTATATAGTTTGATGTAACATTATCAGAAAATGTCATCTTCATATAGCCCGTGTTTCTGATGTACCTAAGCGTTTGTTTGTCTTGCTAACCTGGTTAACAAATATGTATTGAAGGCTCTACTATGTATAAAGTACTATGCTATTTGTTATGGGGAATTCAAAGTTGATCAACTCCTGATTCTTGTTTAGCTTTATACAGAAAAAAGCGAGGGAGGGGGTATAAGGTAGAAAAATGCTTCTTGATTACCAAGTTGTACAAATACTTTTTTATCCAACCAATCTCCTGCATGACACAACTTGCTATGTCCTTTCATCGACCTTTGGGCATGCTACTGTGCTACCCATTTTGGGTAACTCATTGACTATCCGGGTTCATTACCTCCCTCAATGACTCAGATCAAAATTCATTCCACCAGAAAGTCATCCTTTCATTGTAATTATATTCTTGATTTGTAGATTTTTAAGACTTAAACTTTTCCATCTCTCATGTCTTGTCCTACAGTTACTAATGCATTGCTTTGATAACTTATAAATCCTTTCACAGGCTCTAGTTTTTCTGCCTAACAAAAATTTAATCCTTCAGGGTAGAAGCCATACTCTCATTTCCTCTGCTTCTCCCAGAATATTTAGCAGAGTGCTCTCTGTACATAGTAGGCATTATGTTTACATACAATGTGGAAAGACTAGTCACTCCGGTTACATAGCGGACAAGCCTTCTTTCTCATCTTAACAATTGTTAGCCTTATGATTTATTCTGAACAAAAGCACACAGTCTTCTTTACGGGAACATTTAGATATCCTTTCACTATCTGACATAGTTCTGTTTGTGGTCACTGGTGTGAACACTAAATCTAAGTTGTTTAGAATCTAGTTGTTTTTCTGAAACCAGTTTCAGAAAAATCTCAAAATAGATTGTTACAGCAATTAATATATAGTCTCGATATTTAGCTAGAAACTGAGAACCACTAGTTTTACCAGATCATCTTATTCTACTAAGAACCTTTACTTCTCTAAATAGGTGACATTGTATCAGTCTTCACACTTGAGTTTGATCTGATCCACCACTATCCTATTTCCCCTCTTCGCTCTAACAGACATTTCCTTCCATCAAGAATGTCTAAGACTCCTCACCAACTTAAACTCTAATAGAATATTTCCTCTTTCAAAGAAATTACTGAATGATTTATGAGCCCTAGTGGTAACAAATATTACCAACCCTCAGTTCATTCAAGTATTTAAAAACGTGCCCATCTATTCATATCTGAAGTTGTAGGTTCATTATCCCTGCCTACTAAGGAACTACTGTCTAGAGGAGGGCAGATGGGCACTTAAAAATACTTACAACAGTGCATTAAGTTCTGGAACTGACTATAAATAAAATGCTATAACTATAAAAGAGAAAGAGCTTAACTTCATCATGAGATATCAGACAAATATCCCCTAAAGGACAAAGGATTCAGAAATGAAGGTAATTCCAGATTAAAGACAAGCAAAAAAACAATCCTATAAACAAAGATGAGTCCTGGAAAAACACAGAGCGAGGGGCCAGACAAGAACGGGCATTCTATGTCATGCTGAGGAGTTTAACTCTCATCCTTGAGGGTAGAGATATTTGGTAAGACATGAATTTCATTTTAGTGTGGAAGATGAACTACACTATTTCTAGGAATGCTGAATAGAAGCAAGAAAAACCATTAGAAACACAAAAAAGTCTAAGTGAGATATGAAAATTGCCAGTTTAGGAAAAAGGCAAAATTTCAGAGATGTCAGGGAGGTAAAAACATCAGGATCAATCAAGTGGCCAAATACATGTAAAAGTCCTCAAATTTTGTCCTATGTATGAGCTTACAACATAAATTGTAATTCATGAAGGCATAAGCCAGAATAAAATAAAGATCTTACCTGTACAATCATCAAATTTCATATACTTTATGGGTGTTCATAAGAAAAATATAATAGTCTAAAATTTTAGAGAGATTACATAAAAAATGGAGAAAACATGTGCTTACCTTTCTTCAGGCTTCAGAAAACTTAAAATGACAAGAAGAAAAAGACAAAGGAAGAGGAGAAGGAGAAGAAGAAAAACTAATTTCCTTGCTAAGAAAGAAGATCTCTCTTCTTTTTTTACTGGACTGGAATAAGAAAAGTACTTGCAGTAGACCATAAATTAAAATAATTTCTAGAAGCTAGAAAGTCATTGAGATCAGGTTAATAAAAATACATGAAATTACAGCCAGAACTTTTATACAAGAGAAACAATGATGAGGGCAGATCCAGAGAAACTGCACAAGAGACAGAGAACTACATGAGAAAGAGGAAAGCAGAGACGCAGAAGGTGGTAAGTTCTCCAACCCTCTCCTGTCCCTAGGATAAAAATCCTTGGACCACACTCTCAAAATAATCATTATATGCCTTATATAAAGACACAATAACAGGAATGAAGAGTCTAAGGCAACCCAGAACCTCCAAAAGAAACCCTCTCTTCACCTTTCCCCCTCAAAAGACCTAAATAAGTAGTCCCACATTTTTAAAATAATAGACAATAAAAGAAGATGAAACATCAGCTCAAAGAGTGCAAGAGATTTAATTGCTAGATGTTGGATTCTATAATGAAGTCGCAGTTAAAGTAAATAGATAATGGAAATACGAAAAGCAACCAAAGTGAGAAGAAAAATGGTTTTACATTTAAGAAGCATTAGACAGAAACTGAAAAATCTAAAGCCAAGTAAAGGAGATCTATAAACACGTAACTGAATCCTCACAGAAGAAAACCAAAACAACAGAAAGGAATAAATAAATAAGATAAAATATAAGGAAAACTTTTGTAATAAAAGTCTTTCTGAAAGTCACATAACTCCCTAGAGAAATAGTCAACACTTAGACATTTCCTAGTAAAGTTACTGGAACCCTTTGAACAGCAAAGCAAAAATGTTCTAGTAGCTTGTAGGAGGAAATCAGTCTGTTGTTGAATTTCCCCACAACAAGATTCAACAACAGGATTCAGTGGACACCACTGTCTTCTAGTGACTCCACTGGATAGAATAATGCGCATGAAATCCTTGAAGAAAGAAAATATGAATGAGATTTTTAAATCCAGCCAAACTTCTTAATTATAAGGGCAACAGACAATGTTCAAAATTTTGAACATACACAAACATATAAAATTTTGATGAATTTACTAGAAGATAAACTGCAGTCATTCCAGAGATGGCAAGAAAAACCAGAATGAAAGAACTGGAATAAACACCAAAACTAATTATGGTACCAAATTCCAATCAAGTATATGGCTATGTTGCTATAATAAAATATAAGTAATATAAGCCATAACAATATAGAAATAATAAAACTTTTTTCAAGAAGACAAAAGTTGAAGGAGGAAGAACATGGTATGTATTAATAAAATATTATATGTAAGCTGACTGCCTTGGTAACTAAGATCAAAAGATATTATTTAAAACTGATAAATCACAGGAGAATTTTAAGAAATGTATTTTATAATGCTAAAATTAGCTGGTAGAAAAAAGGGGATGAAGAGGAAAATAGTTTTATCACTGCTTCTAAGGAAGGAATAATATAGATAATTTTTAAAGAAATAAGAGGATTAAGGGTTTTCCTACAGTTACACTTAAATAATGGAAATACAAACTTTTCTAATAAAAAGAAAGCAAACACAAAGGTAAGAAAGCACGACACCTTGCAAATTTTTTTCAAAAATCTATAATTGGAAAATAAAACAACAGTACTAACACCAAACTTTTATGGTTATCTCAGAAATTTTGCAGAGTTAAATTCACCTATTGAAAAGAAACAAACTTTCAGTTGAATCATAAAGCAGATTTCACTCTAGTCTACGGAAAAGAGAACCCCCTATAACCAAGTGTTTCACAAAGTTTGAAAACAAAAGAATAGATAAAGGCATGCAGGGCAAATTAAAAAGGAAAGAAGGAAGGAAGGAAGGAAGGAAGGAAGGAAGGAAGGAAGGAAGGAAGGAAGGAAGGAAGGGAGGGAGGGAAGGGTTGTGGTTATTTTTAATGTATCTGTTTTTACTTTTACAATTTTTATAATTCACTTACTATTAGTAAGAAAATTAAACTCTAAAAAGCTATAACATTACTCAAATTAAAGGGCAAGTACTTATAAAAGTAGAATGCCATGAGCTCTGACTGCTCAAATACAGGCAATGACTTCTTCAGAATTCTTACTGTATTCATTCTTGACTCCTGAGCAATTATCTCCGGCATTGGCATTTAATGTGTTCTGTACCTAATTCTTTAAAGCATATTGTATTTAGGAAATATGCATTACTTATACAATCAGCAAATATTAAATTGTCGATGAGATCATCTCGTGTAACATAGTACCCAGGAATACTTTATAAACTTCTCCAAATAATCATTTCCCATGCCTTGAAAACCTCCAGTGACAGAAATGTAATAATCACCCTATCTTGTATATCTTTGTATCGCTGTACCCACTGGGCTTCTGGCACACAGCAGGCTCTTCTATTGACCAAATGAAGAAGTGTCCTAGCTGTTAGGATGGTACTTTCTTCTAAGGATCCCCTACCTGCCCCTCCCTCAAAAAGTGACACAAACTCTATTGTAAAGAGGGAGTAGGAAATATATTACATTTCCACTACCAAACATATAAACCACCCATATTTTGCACATTTTCTACCTTCCTTCTTTCCAATTACATTAGGAAATGTACCCTTATTTCTCTATCCCTCCACCTGTGCTTGATCTTTGCAGCAGGTTGAATAATCTCCCCTACCCTCCATGTCCTAATCCCCAGAAGCTGTGAATATTTTATCTTACATGATAAAAGGGATTTTGCAGATGTGATTAAGTTAAGGGTCCTGATAAGGGAAGATTATCCTTATCCAAGTGGTCCCAAAGTAATCACAAGCGTCTTTAAAAGAGGGAGGAGGATGAGGATAAGAGTCAGGGAAGGAGGGAAGGCGATATGCCCATTGATACAGAGACAGAAAGAGAGGAAAAAGTGAAGTGGATAAAGCAATTCAGGACCAAGGGCCAAGGAATGCAGGCAAGAGCCAAGGATGCTGGAAAAGAAAAGAAAATGGATCTCCTTCCCACCCAAAGCCACCAGAATGAATGAAGCCCTGCTGAGACACTGACTTTAGCCCAGTGAACTGATTTCAAATTTCCCTAAGATATAATAAATGTGTTGTTTTATGCCACTCAGTTTGTTGTAATTTGTTACAGCAGCCATAGGAAACTAATACATCTCCCTTTCCTTTTCAGCTTCTTAAAAGCTTTATTTTATGATCTCTCTCTTCTTTGCACGTTTTACCTTTTCTCAAACAGATTCCTCTCACTGGCTTTTTTTCTTTCCTTTTTTTATTTTTTCCAGCATATTATGGGGTCTCACTAGCTTTTAAACATACTCAAGCCCCTCAATTTAAAAACAAAAGATATTAAAATTTCCCTCCAGCTAAAACATCTCTCTTTCCTTTCTTTTATCAACAAACTCCTCAATCTAAAGCCTCTACTGTAAACTCAACCCTTTGACCAATGATCTCCTTGAAGCTAAGTAAAATGAGCATTTTTCAAAATTTTCACTCTATTTGCCCTTCAGCATCATGTGAACATGCTTGGCTAGCCTCTCTGTTGGATCTCTTTTGTCCAGCTTATTCAGATCCAAGACTTTAATTACCACCTGATAAGCAGGTGCTCACAAATTTTTATCTCCTGCCCAGATATCTCTGTGAAGCAATAGACTCATATATTTATTTGGCTATTAAATATCCCCATTTGGATGGCTCAAAAGCAACTCAGACTCAAAAAGTCCAAAGCAAACTCATGGTGTCACCATTTGTCACCCAAACCTCGTCCTTTCCCAATGTTTCTAGCTCAGTGAATGGCACCACATCCATCTAGCTGCATAAGCCAGAAATCCAGGAGTCATTTTTGACATGTCCCACTATTCGTGTCCCATATCCGTATCCATTCTATCACCAAGTCCTGCTAATTTTACTTCCTAAGTATAATATCTCCCACATCGATCCATTTATTTTCATCTCTTATAGTTCATTCTAGGAATGAAGTGGAACCTTCAGATCTCCGTAACCACACACCTCTCCTGGCCTCCATGCTGCCACTGAAATAGTTAAGAGGAGAAAAAAAACTTTATGTGCTGGTAGAAATATTTCCCTCCTTACAGTTTCACCATGATTGTCTGTCTTGAGTTTCTCAAGACAAATTTTTTTACATTCCCCCTTTTATGTCAATCACCACCAGCCCAGAACTCCCAGATCATCCATCCTCGGGCCCAGACTCTCTGCCTAAGAGCAGTCCATCACCTTTTCTTACTGCATTGTCCACACTTCCCCAACTACTGAAATCCTTTTACTATGCCTCTGAATCTCACCGTTAATCATGAACAAAATCCCACAAAAGCCAACCTCTTCTCTCAACTTCCCCTCCCTTATAACTTAACTCTCTTTATCACTGAAGATCACTGCTACTCCTTAACATTATGGCTATATTCTCTCCCACACTTCTTATGGCCTTGGGCCCAGAGGTGGGCAGAGTTCTTTCTTGTTCCTCACTGCTATTTTATGACAGGTCTCCCTCCCTCCTTCTTAAATTTGCCTATTTTTTAATATTATATCATTAAACTATACCACCCCCTATTCTTCCTTGTAGCAGTCATCTTTAGTCATCTGAGCTATTTTCATGAATGGATTGAGGTAATCCATCCAATCAGAGAACAGAGTGAATATTCTCAGGAGAAAGATGTCTTAATCTAGAACTTCTTCAACTCTTCATACACAATGTCCATCATTTGATTAACAAATCAACTGGTAAGCAAAGAAACAGGGGAGACAGGACATAGAAAAAAAATCACAAAAAGAAAAATTCACAAAAGAACTTAAATGTATAAAAATGAAAGAAATGGATATTTTAGAAATGAAAATTATAATAATGAAATTAAAAACCCAAAATATGAACTTAATAGAAAACTGGATATAGTCAAAAAAAAGATTAGTTAACTGAAATATCTCAGTAAAAAAACATCCAAACTGATGTAAGAAGAGCAAAGAGAAAGGATAAAAGAGCGCAAGGTATATATAATAAGGCGAGGAGAAAAGATCATAAGGGCAAAGGAAAAAGAATCAGAAAAAAAAAAAACACAAGATTTTAAAAACTTTCTTCATTTGGCCAAGCCACTCCAAAACTGAAGAAGTGATCAAGTCAAAGAATTAAGAAGCAATATGCATTGTCAAGCAGACAAATACAAAGAATATCATAACTAAGCTCAACTAAAGGCAAGGAGAAAATCTTAGAAGCAGTCTGGGGTGGGGGGAATATCTTCCAAAATCCAATAGGATGACTGATGGATGATTTCTTAAAACAGAAATGAGAGAAGTATTAAGACAATAAAAAAAATCTATAAAATGCTATTATAAAATGATGCCAGCCTATAATTTTATGCCTCGTGAAAATACCCTTCAAAATAAAAGCAAACTAAGGTCCCCTGCTCCAGGACCACCAGGTTGCCTAAAGAGGGGTAAACTGGCCCAGGTCAGACGAATAGTAAAATTGTGTACAAACAAAGCTAATAGAGCAAAATAATTACATAATTTAAAAATATTTGATTAGTCCAGAAAAGGACAAGAAAAGAAAATAAGGAGCATAAAACAGGTGGGATAAATATTAAAAGAATATATAATAAACCATTTGAAATTATAAAATCTTATGTTCATTCTTACATCAAAATAGAAATCATTTCTTCATTGATTTTCTGATTGTAAACATTCTGGATAAATTCAATGAAATGGCACTTTTCTTATTTGGGGAAGTTTCCTTTACTAATGTTGGGATTTTAGGCTTAAAGCTTATTTTGTTACAGAACTTAAACACACAAAAGCTTCATCAAAGAAATGAAACCACAGAATATCACATCTCTGAGTTATACTGAGAGATGCTAAAGTTAGATGACCTGTATTTGAATCCCAACTCTGACACTTAATGACAGTGTGATCTTGAGTTTAACTTCTCAACACCTAAATGTCCTTAAAGCAATAGCATATATGGAAAAAATATGTGTTATATGTATGTATATATATGCACACACCCATATTAGCTGCTAGTATCATTATTATTGTCGGTGTTAATATTGTTAGTATTAAGTTGGAAGACTTGAGTTTTGGTCCCACATCCTCTACTAACTCTCAGAGTTTCTTTTCTTATCTGCAAAATGAAATCTTTATACAAAATTTAATATTTTTGTATATTACAAAAAATCACATATTTTTCCACTTGCACGGGAAAAAAACCATTAATATAAACTTGAAAACATACTCATTTCCTGAAAGAAATAACAATATTTGTATACTTATCAGGAAGATGACTAGGAATAAGTATCTACAATTTAAAGGTCCTTGTCAAGAGGTTTAAGTACTATTCTCTTAAACACCATCATCATTGCAAATATACAAAGGAATATGTTGACTTGCCACAAATCAGTGTCATCCTACTGAATGAAGACACAAAACTATGGCTGATCCTCTCCCAAACAGTGTGAATCATACATAGCAAACCTCCATACAATGTCTTGTGCTACTCTGCTTTGTATACATCAAGAAACTTCTAGTGTCTTTATAAAAGTTAACATGCTTCCTTACAAGGAATGCTGCAACTTGGAGATTGGATAGCTCAAGATCTTCAGTTTCACCAGTGGAAAAGCAGAAGGGAGAATGCATTTTGAAATGAAACCTAAAACTCAGTAGATTTATTACTGTCAATTCCAAGCAATAAGTCAGTTTATTTTCAAACAATTTCCAAAGGCAAAACAAGCTAGATGGCATAAGAAATTTCATTAACATTAAAACATTTTCAGTCACAAGCAGCATTATGTTTGATTTTCATTTTTCTTTATAAAAAAACTTGATGGGAAAAGGACTGAAAGCTGAGTAACTATTTCCCAAATATCTGACAGTATTCCTGTTTCATTAGCAAATGCTTCTAGCTATTGTAAAACTCAATACTTGAAATTTGCTAAGAGAGTACATCTTAAGGGTTACCACCATAAGTGTTACTATGCTATCTTACCATACCAATAAAATGGTAACTATGTAATGGGATTAACTTGATTGTGGTAATCACGTCACAATGTATACATATATCAAAACATCAAGTTGTATGCCTTAAATATATACGGTTTCTATTTGTCCATTATACTTCAATAAAGCTGGAAAAAATAAATAAATATCAATAAGTGATTATCATATAGCTAACATAAAACCTTTAAAGTCAACATAGTCAACAAAGCACAATTTTGGTTACCAGTCATCTCCATTAAAAAATAAGAACAAAACAAAACAACTTCAAAATTTACCTTGCTCCATGTAAAACATTATAATGCAGCATGACTGCAATGCATTCATTCACTTATTCATTCAACCGTATTTAAGAGCACAGATTACAAGTGAGGCACAGTTAGACCTTAGTAGATCACAGAGGACTATGACATAGATCCTGCCTAAAGTCACTTGTGTGACTACACAAATCACGTATTTTGGGATATACAGAAAAATAGAACCTGGAGTTGCAGAGGCTGGAGAAGTCTTTGTAAAGGAAGAAGCCATGGAGCTGGACCTTAAAAGAGAAGAATTTCACTGATACAAATGGGAGACAGGGAGAATTCCAGTCAGAGGGAACAGCATGGGATAGATGCAGGAAGCACAGAGGAACATATTTGGATTAGAATGAAGAAATATGTAGAGAATAGTGGGATACAAGATTGGTAAATTTCACTGCAGTCAATCTTTTGGACAACTTGAAAATTACACTAAGGCATCTGACATTGATTTTGTAGGCAATGGGGATCCAATGAAAACTTTTCAGAAAGAGTGTGACTTGACCAGAGCTGTTCCTCTGGGAAGAGTAATCTGGCAGCCATTCATCAGATGAACTCAGATGGAAACACTATAGATACCGGTTTTCTTTTCCCTGTTATTTAACATTGCATCTCCTACATCTACATATGCTTTGACTCCTTTCTATGTGCTGACCTCTGTATTTGCCATAAAATACAGTCTACAGTATTCAAAGAAGCTTTCGGATATGAGCTAGTGCTACCTTGAGGAAGACCAGAGTCATGCTCAATAACCTTCATGCTAAAAACAGCCTAGACATCACTTTAAGAGCCAGAAGTCTGTATTTAGATTCAAGTGCCTTGATCAAAATGATAACCTTAGAGAAGCAAGGCATCTGAAGGAGAAAGAATAATTACCATAGTGGGTACTGGCCTCCTGGGGATTATAATTTCCACTTTATAATAATGCAATTGATGATCAAAGATGTTAGAGGTTAACTTGCTCAAAACCACAAAGCTGACATAATGCTTGGCAAAATTTGGACCCAGAAGGGGAAAACAGAAAATAATGAAACACAAAATGTTCTCTTAGCTGAATAAAAGACTGCAGGCATGAGATTAAATGAGCCTACCAAATACAGAGCAGGAAAGTTATATTTTAAAGATAATTTCTAACATATTTTAGTGAAATGTCATAATCCCAACAATAAGAGCAAAACTGTAAAGCTTCCAGAGAAAAGAATAAAGACCACTAAACAAATCAAAACAAAAAGTTTACTTAACAAATAAACAGGAACCAAACTGACAAGCTTTTTTATCTCTAAACCTTGATGCCAGATGGCAATACATTCGTATCTTCAAAGTTCTGTGAATAAAATTATTTTGAACCTAGAATTCCATATCCAGCCAAATTATTACACAAAAGTGAGGGTCCAGTGAAGACATCCTTAAATATAGATCCCTTCAATAATGAACTCCCTTTCTGGCTCAGGCTCTGTGTGGAGCATTCATTATCTCTAGTGGATTACTCTGTCCAAGTCAGTTTCTTTGCACAAGACAGTTGTCTTTTAGTTAATAACCAAAAAATTAATTTATGGAATACTGTATCCCCCAAACATGCTTAAATACAGTGTCTTTATAGTTTTTAATATAGGAGTTGCTTTTAATATAAGAATTGACACAATAGTATTACATTGTTTATATGACAACTTTCAGAGTCTAGACTGATAAATCACATTACTGCCACTAAAGGATAGGAAGGGAAGGAGGTATTCAGGCAGCCAATTAATTTAATCTCCAATAAAGAATTCAAGGCAAACATTTTCATTCATTTTTATTTTTCCCAATTCTTACCGATCAGAAACTGACATTTAAGATTATCTTCTAAATAAGATTTTTTTTTTTTTGAGACAGAGTCTCACTCTGTTGCCTGGGCTAGAGTGCCGTGGCATCAGCCTAGCTCACAGCAACCTCAAACTCCTGGGCTCAAGCAATCCTACTGCCTCAGCCTCTCGAGTAGCTGGGACTACAGGCATGCATCACCATGCCCAGCTAATTTTCTCTATATATATTTTTAGTTGTCCAACTAATTTCTATCTTTTTTTTTTTTTTTTTAGTAAAGATGGGGTCTCGCTCTTGCTCAGGCTGGTCTCGAACTCCTGAGCTCAAACAATCCACCCACCTCAGCCTCCCAGAGTGCTAGGATTACAGGTGTGAGCCAGCACTCCCAGCCTAAATAAGATTTTTTATTCTAGATATCAGGAAAGAAAACTGCACTGGACATAAAACTTTTCTCACAGAGTGAAAACACTGCATGAGAGAGAGGGTGAAATGAAATCACTGCAACACCAGAAGGATCTTTTCAAAGGTGGTCATGATAACTTCCGAAATAAACATGCAGCTCTAAAGAGAACCCTTGCATTCCTTTAGGACTTCCCAACTCATCCCTATCTTTCCACATTAAAACCAGTGAAGGTCACCAGAATATTTCTTAAGCCAAATGAGATGGTCAACTCCTCACTAATTGTTAACAGATAAACTCTGTTTCCAATCTTCTAAAACTCTCCATAGGTAAAAGGATTTAAACCTTGAGACACCTCATTTAAACATTAAGCCACATGGAAAAAAAATTGATATTATTTAAATGATTCATTTAATGGTTTTATAAAAATAAGAAAACTAACAACAATACCCAGCAAGGAGTGGGCAAGAAATGCAGAAATGTTGCCAAGGTACCTCATCTTAACAGCAGCATCCTTATGTTCTCTCATTAGACTCTCCTGAGCAGATTGAGCAGAACTACTGAATTAAATAAGGGCCAAAGAATTCCTCTACTCAAATCAACAGACCATCTGCTCTGCTATGGTGTTTCTGCCACTGGTCACAGCAGAAACATCGAGAAAACAAATGTGGACATCATTATAGAGTTGTACGTAGGTGGATAGAGAAAAGTATTCTTAACTGTAATCATAGGAGAATATCCATTTTTTTTACCTCAAGTTCAAATATTTATGATGTGTGACTATGTGAAAATGATACCAATTTAACAAATATACCAGAACACACAGATGCAGCAAATGAGTGAAATCCTTCAAAAGTGATTGTCTCAAAAGTTATTTGGATAGATCTCATCATGTTGAGCTTCATTCTAAATTGTTTAAAATAAGCCTGTATTTTTATTTTTAGCCACCTTTATCCATTAGACAGTTTATTAACAAAGGAGACACCATTATTTTCTGGCATAAGTAGGGAGGAGTTGCAAGCTATTTTAAGTAACGTGGTTCTAAAATCAATGCAATAGTTTTAAATACTCAGCTAGCTGCAGGGAAGGTTATTTTGAGAAAAAGATGGGATCTGTTTAAACCTCCAAGACACATTTATTAAAATTCACAATTCAGATAAATCATTCCAAAAACTTCTTTTGAACAACATTCATTTAATGGTAGTTATGGTTATAAACCTAGCATATTAGTTGCAAGTCAAAATTGATGAGGCAGAATTATACTTTGTGTATGTTGAATGTACACATCACAGTACTTAGAGGTCTCTCCTGTAGTTAATGTGTACATTTACAGACATTTTATAGGAGTTAAAATATAAGATTAATATTCAATTGCTATTTATAGAGACTTATATTAATGGTTATTATATTTTTGCTTTCTGGAAACTGTCCTACTAGGATGTATTTAGTTCTAATTACAACCATAATACTACTTTATCCTTTGAAAAGTTGCTATCCTAGCTAAAATGTTCTACTTTGCAGTTCCACAGAAGATGTCACAGGAAAAGTTTTTGACAACCTACATCCTCTGTCTTAGTCTGTTTGTGTTGCTATAAGGGAATAACTGAGACTGGATAGTTTATAAAGAAAAAAGGCTTATTTGGTTCATGATTCTGCTGGATGGAAGACTGGGCATCTGGTGAAAGCCTCAGGCTGCTTCCACTCATGGAAGCAGGCAGGAATGAGGAATGAGCATGTGCAGAGATCACTTGGCAAGAGGGGAAGCAAAAGAGAAAAGCTAGTAGTGCCAGCCTCTCTTTAAAAAACCAGCTCAAACAGAGAGCAAACTCACTCACCCACACCAGTAAGGGTATAAATCTATTCATGAGGGCTCCATCCATGACCCAAACACCTCCCATTAGGCCCAACTTCCAACACTGGGGATCAAATTTCAATATGAGGTTTGGAGTGGTCACATATCCAAATTATAACATATCACCCCTGAGCCCCCAAAACTCATGTTCTTCTCATATTGCAAAATACAATCATCCCTTCCCAACAGTCCCAAGTCTTCACTCACTCCAGCATCACCTCAAAAGTCCAAAGTCTCATCTGACACTCAAGGCAAATTCCTTACAGCTGTGAGCCTGTACAATCAAAAACAAGTTATTTATTTCCAGGACATAATGGTGGAACAGACATTGGGTAAACACTCCCACTCCAAAAGGGAGAGATGCAACCACCATGGCTCTTACATCCTGGGTGCCTGCAGACTTACTATCACATGGACACCACCAAAGCTTATCACTTGCACCCTTGAGCACAGTGCCCTGAGCAATATCTGGGGCCCTTTGAAGCCTGGCTGGAGCTGGAATACTGGGGATGTGAAGAGCAGCATCTCCAGGTAGTGCAAGGTAGCAGTGCCCCTGGCCTGTTCCCCTATACCACTTCTTGAACACTTTGATGCTCAGAAATTTCTTCCACCAAATACCTAGGTTATCACTCTTAAGCCTTCCACAGAGCCCTAGGGCATGGACATGAAGCAACTGAGTTCTTTGCTATGGTGTAAAAAGGGTGACCTCTGCTCCAAGCTTTCTTCAGAAGCAGATATTTGTGCCTGCAGAACTGTAAGCCACAAATCAACATTCAATTTATGGTTTATAGCACATAGCAATCTGGCATTGGATAAATCCTACAAGGCTAAACAGGTCTCTTCCACACTATTATTTTATCTAAACCTATGGCTGAAACTACTTTGACAGTGCTTTGTAGAAGTGGGTTCACCTTTTTAAAATTTCACAAACAAGACACATCATGTTCTTCATTATATGAACAGACAATATTAACTCCATTATTTTGATATTAAAGTGCTCTAAATAGGCCAGGTGCAGTGGCTCATGCCTGTAATCCTAGCACTCTGGGAGGCTGAGGCAGGTGGATCATTTGAGCTTAGGAGTTCAAGACCAGCCTGAGCAAGAGGAAAACCTCATCTCTACTAAAAATATATAAAGAAATTAGCTGGGCAACTAAAAATACATAAAGAAAAAATTAGCCAGGCATAGTGGTGCACGCCTGTAATCCTAGCTACTCAGGAGGCTGAGGCAGTAGGATTGCTTGAGCCCAGGAGTTTGAGGTTGCTGTGAGCCAAGCTGACGCCATGGCACTCTAGCCCAGGCAACAGAGTGAGACTCTGTCTCAATAAAAAAAGTGCTCTAAATATACAACTGTCCTGGACCCACTATTTTATCCATATTTGCAAAGTTGCCACTTGATTTATTTTGAAAATGCAAAACCACATGCGTAATAACATGCTAATGTTTGGCTTTAATCCTGTATCAATTATGCAGTTTGTTCACACAGCAAAGTTATTTGTCCTAATGAATGTCTATCAGCCCTAAGAAATTGCTTTCAGTTATAACATTAAGCTGATTGGAGATAATACATAGAAATTTCTGTCTGTGTATTTAACTGAGAGTTATTCTCAAAACTAGCTGTCATCAGATAAATTGGCAGTTAAAAATACTCTTCCATATCAGTCTTCCATGTAGAACATAAAGATTTTCCAAGACTTAGAATGGGGAGAGAGCACAGAGGAAGAATACTCTAGCATTTGGGGCCATTGTTGTTGTACCACAGCAGTACCTTCCACTGTAGTTCATCATGTAAGGGGTTTTGACAAAAACTTTACATTGAAAGTGTCTATTGAGTAACATAAGTCTTCAAGGCCAAAAAGAAAAATCACCATTTTCTCCCACCCCCCCAATCAATAACACCTCATGCAAAGCCTCAGACCCAGGTACCTTAAGAGTACTTATATTCTTCAATAAGAGAGGTCAGAGGAGAAGGCTATTCTACTCCAGTCCAATTGCATCCTGCAACACTACCCTGTTATCTTACCAATTCTCAGAGGATAAATCTAAGGAGACAAGATCTCCTGCAATCGCCAGGGTTGTTGGTCTGGAGGCCCCTGGTTTGCAAAGGCCTCAGAGCAATTTACTTCCCTATCTTTCTTTCCTCACTAAGCCTCAGGAACTATTTTCTGAGCCCAGTACTTTCTTCAAAGCAGTATCTATTGTTCTGGAAGGCTGAGCAGAAAAACTTAAACTTGGTAATCTTGACCCAGAGCTGCTTCATAGGCTACAGGCCTTTGGGACCCAACCCTGAACAAGCCAGCAGTGACTTGGAGGCCCTGCCTCTTGGGTACCACCAGGCTGGGCTCCAAGCATGTAGCTAGCATGGGCCACTAGCCACACAGTGTTCACACAGTCTTCCACTTCCTAGTGTGGCATTCACATGCATGCAACCTACTCATGATCTGGAAAACTAAAGGAAGAAGAGGACCTTCACTTAATTCCTTACTTTGTATGTGCTTCATGTGCAGTAAAGCACTGTATTATACACATGATGTTTTTGCAATGTGGAAATACCCCTCAGTTTATGAAAATTGGTCTACATACCCATCTCCATTTTTCTTATTTCCTTTTAGCATTGCCTTGTTTCCCTCAGTGCATCTCAACGCTGCCTCCATGGCTTTACATATTGGATCTGCTCTCCCCTCATCTTTTTCAATTCCCCATGATAAGCCTTTTATTGAATAAACATGTGACTGCAAGTGTGCAAGAATTAAATTATACATTAATACAAATCACTGTATGTCATACAATGGTCTGTACTTTTTAAAGTGCTTTCATGTAAAGATATCAAGAAACTGTTAAGCCAAAAGGCAAAGTAAATAGAGTAAGCCTATAATAAATATATACCTGTAGTTATTAATATCTACATGAATAAATACATGGAGATGTATGAAAGACATTAATAAAAGTAAATCTTTGTAAGGATCCAGGGAGGTGTCGTGAGTTGATAGACACAGGAATGGGAGCAAGATTTTTCAATGAATAATCTCAATATGTTTTTAATATTGTGAACTATATGTATATTCTACCTATTAAAAATAAAATTAAAAATCAAATAAATAAACAAATGACAAATGTGTTTTCATTGGATTTAAAGTTTTAAGATGGCAGACTGAAATTCTGAATGAACTGGAATTCTTCACAATACATAAATAAAAGACAATTTTAAAATGCCTTCAAAAGTATATATGATTAGAATTCTATATATTCAGCAAAACTATTGCTGACTTGTAAGCTTAATACAAAGACATTTTCAGAGTGGTAAACATAAAAAAATTACTCCTCTTTCCTCCAGCTTGGTACACCACCACAAAAAGAGAAAAAGAAAGAAATCATAAGACCCAGGACACAGGGAATCCAATACAGGAGAGAGACACAAGGAATTCCTAAAATAAAGGC
The DNA here is from genome assembly GCA_008086735.1 of Cheirogaleus medius. NCBI lineage: Eukaryota > Metazoa > Chordata > Mammalia > Primates > Cheirogaleidae > Cheirogaleus > Cheirogaleus medius. The sequence goes on from VBSM01001562.1 coordinate 12,590,177, forward strand.
AAAACAAATCCCAAGGTGAGAGCAGTTCTGTGGCAATCCTGGAAAGCAACCTCTCTAGACAGGAGCAGAATAGAAGTGAAAGAATGAAAAGTTCCAGGAAGGATGCCTGGGGGTGGAAAAGGAACTAACACACAACCTGCACAGTTGGCCACTTAGCATGCTCTGTGAAGAGTGTTTTACCAGTTTCTTGGGAGAGGAGAATAGATTCGGTTGCAGGATCAAAGAAAACAAAGCAAATGAAACAACAAAGCAATTATTAACCTCAGAAAAAACGGAATGTTTTTACAATAAAAGAAATATAACCATGATCCATTATGTAGCAGTGAATGATATTTACATAGTCATATTAAGGGAACTACCAAAAAATTGTGATACGACCAAATTGTCAGGAAGGGAGAAGGAGAGAAGAGGCTGCCAAAGAAGTAAAAATCTTCAACTTCATTCAGTAGATAAATGTCTAAAATATCTTGTATTTATAGTGTCTCTAATAAAAAAAAATCTATCCTGTGCTGACTCACAGGATAGCAGTAGATCTATATTGATTAAAACACTCTGTTAAATAATAGGAAAATAAGGCTAACTCCTTTGGCAGTATTTGCCCCAAGGGTAGGAAGACAAAAGAGGCTTTCCTTCATTTTTATAAGACTTATTTCTGGACTCTTTAAGTGTTTATTATTTTGATACAAAATAATTTCATGTGTCCAAATGACTATTTTTTATTTAATCTTCGTTATATCATGTGAGCTAAATGGAAAGGGTGTCATCTGTATATGACTCATGAAAAAACATGTAACGTGTCTGCTGACTTACCCAAAACCTATCCAGCTAATGAGCATCAGAGATATGTGCAGAGCTAATTTTCTTGCCTCTTCCTCCAGGATGCTTTCCCCTGAATTCTTTCTTGTAAACTATACAGGTTGTATGTAATTATTTACTTGGAGACTTTTAAATAATGCTCATTATCTACCACAGGTGCACAGAGAACTCTGGACTCATCCATAATTTGACAGTCTCCAGGGTGTTAATTGAAGTAGCTATGCTTAAGGGCAGAAAGAAGCAATCAATTTCTTCTTCAATTTCTTCACAAGTGATTCTACAGCTATACATTTTCTACCATATGTATCTTGTACATGTTTTAACTTACTAAGTATTTTCCTTTAAACTTTTATAACAAAAGGAAATTGACAAAAATAAAAACAGGGTTTAGAGAAGAAGGATGAGAAGGGCACCTCTACTGTTCTTCAAGGTGTGACTTTATACTAAACATCAAAATCAGTTCCTGCCAGGCCTCAGCTAAAGGTTCTTCATGAAAATGGTTTTACTCATCAAATCAGACAGTATCAGACCCATTAATGGGTCCATGTCTATTTCATTCAGCAGAGCCCAGCTCAGTGTCTACATAAAAAGGGAACAAAAGAGGTATTTATTAGATAAATCAGTGGAAGAATAGATCAAGCCCAGATGTTACAATAACTTGAGAGCATGCACAGAATTCTGTAATAAATCAATGTTTGTGTAGTCAATGGACATTAAGAATTTTCAGTTTGGTAAGCCAACTCATTCTTTCATCCAGTAAACTTTTTAAATCCTACTGATTTAAAGGGTTCTGTGCTAAAAATGAGCAAGACATAATCCTTATTCTCAACAGCCTAATGGTCTACTGGTTGAAAGGAGCAGATACAAAAACCATAAGGGCTCAGATGTTTAGACACTATGCAAACAAATGCAATGGATACAGTGCGGTCTGAGGAGAATGGGATCCGTTTTCCTTAAGGATATTAGGACATGCTCTTTAGGAAAGGTGATAATTTCTAAGATAGCAAGCTAAGCCTGAAGGGAAAAGTAAGATGTGGAGTAAGATGGGATAGCAGGTAAGGGGAAAGTTGTCAGGAGTCACATCACAGATGGCCTTGTAAGCAGCAGAAAAGAGCTTAAACTCCATGCAATAGGCAATGGGAGCCATTCAGGAATTAACACAGGCAAATGTCATGTTCAGATTTAGGTTTTAAAAAGACTACTCTGGCAACAACACAGAAAAAGAAGAGAAAGGGGCCAAGTGTGGTGGCTGTAATCCTAGCAATCTGGGAGGCCAAGACGGGAGGATTGCTTGAGCTCAGGAGTTCAAGATCAGCCTGAGCAGGATAAAGACCTCCTTCTCTACTAAAAGAAAAAAAAGAAAAGCCAGGTATGGTCTTGTGCACCTGTAGTTCCAGCTACTTGAGAGACTGAGGCAAGAGGATCGCTTAATCCCAGGAGTTGGAAGTTACTGTGAGCTAGGCTGACACCACGGCACTCTAGCCCACATGACAGAGTGAAAGTCTGTCTCAAAAAAAAAAAGAAAGAAAGAAGAGAAAGGTATGATCTGGGAGACCAGCTGATGGCACTTAGAGACTATTGCAAGAGTGTAGAAGTAGGATCATGAGTCTAATTAAAATATGTTCAGTGAAAAATATAAACAAAGCCTGCATTCTGTATTTGTATCCAAATATGAACTTCAACTTATAATATGCTGTAGGTATTCCAATCAATGCACAATTACAAATTAGTTGTTCCCAAATGTAAGTGATTAAACAGTGTAAGAAGGAACATAACAAGTTATTTTCTAAAAAATATATAATAGAAATGAGTCAAGTTTCAATAAAGCAAAAAGAGTTGTTTCATCTTTTGAAATATCAAGTTCCTAAAATATTTGTGCCCCAGTGAAAATCAGAACAATCTTGAACCTTAACATAGAAAAAAAGTAACTAATACCCCTCAGGTCATTAAAATGCCAGCTTTCTCAAGAAAAGGGACCTAAAATCCAAAATCCTTTAACAAAAAGTTCACTTACATATTATTCTATGTTTCTCTTAAAATTGCTACCTAGGATTCTTGTATAGCTTTTTTTCCTTCTCCTTGACTTGAGGAATTATTTAAAGTACATTTGGCCTAACAAGATAAAAATAGCAAATAGTTTAGAATGGCTAGAGCAAAAAACTGATAAATACACAAAGATAACATTTTGTGGAATAATATGTTCTTCAACTTGGAACTCCTTGGATTCTTATTTTTACACTTCAAATCAGGCTCAAGGAAACATAAAACTCAAACATTACCTTGAACTTTTTCAGCACAATTTTTGTCTTATCCTTGGGGAAAGTTGAAACTGTCACAGTGCACATTATTTTGTTTGAGTAAAGGAGTTCATTTGTCATCAAAAGACCAGCTAAAAAAATTAACGATCCCTAGATCTAATCTTTAATCCTTGAAATAACCTATAAAACCTTTACTTATTTAATCTGAAAGTAAGGAATGGAAGTATTCAATGTCAGAATTCCGCCTATCACTAGTAAGTGACCACATCAACCTATGGCACTGCACACTTCACTGTTTGATGGTAGCGTAACAAGAGAATCAAGCAGTACCAGCAGAACAGCAGTGAAAGTGAAAAATGAAGGTAAAAGAGAAAATCAAAGGCACAATTTGACTTTACAGCCTTATATACACTTGCTACCTACAATATATAGGCAAGAAACACCACCAGTGTGCAACGATTTACAGGATGTTTAAGTAATTTTCAGTGCATTTTATCTTTTTTCACAGCATAGATAGTCATAGTTATGCACTTTAATTTTTATTTATTTACACAATAAATATTCTAGGTCTTTCAAAATTATGTGATAGGAATTATAAAGAAAAATTAGATGTAGTCCCACCTTTCAAGGGTTTATAATCTAGTAGAAATACTTATAAATTGTCTTGCTTATATAAGCAGGAAAGATACAGAGCAACGCCACTCACCTTCCCTAAATCTAAAAATAAACTGAGGAATTTAATTAACTATACTAGCTAACAATTCCCAAGGTGTAGAAGAAATTGGGTTGATTTTTAACAGAAACAAGGCAATGAGTGGAGGCAAAGGAAGGAAAGAAGGCAGGGAGAGAGGGAGGAAGGGACAGTAGGGAGAGATGGAGGAAGGAAGGAAGAGAGGGAGGGAGGAAGGGAGAGAGGGAGGGGAGAAAAGGGGAGAAAGAGGGAAAAGGGAGAAAGAGAAGGAGTGAGAGAGAGGGAGAAGGATGAGGAGGAGAAGGAGGGGGGAGACAAAAGAAGAGAAGAGAAAAACAAAGAAAAGGAAAGAGAAGAAAGAAAAGAAAAGCACTATCTTACTTTTAGAAATAGGAACATAAAGAAAAATAGAAAGACTTAGTCCTGTTCTCTAGTGAGTTTACAAATTGATACCTGGAGAGAGGAAGCTACTGGGGAGGATAGAAAGACAAGCAAGTAAACCAGTTTCTAGGGTACTTAGAATACGGAGGTGAGGGGAAGCGTGAGGGGAAGCTCCAGGACCTGACTTGGACTAAGAAATTTAACCAATGAGAAGTCCTGAACCCTGCGTACTCCCTTTCTTTTCCATCATCAAGTAGAGTACGCTCTCCCGATGTATGGAGCCCCCAGAACCCTCTCTCCCCTCATGCTGAGGCCTAAGAAGACATCAACCACCAGCTGGTGCTAAGAACAAGATATGTATGGTGCTCTCTCTCCTATTGCTCAACAGAGAGGAAGTTCCTCTGCCAAAGCCAAATGAAGGGAGAGTTTCGACTGCTGGGTTCACAGATACCAAGCTGGAATTCAGAAAGCATTTCTACATAGAAAACTGATAAATATGATGATTATTTCAAGTACTATACTTTAGGTATATTATGTGTTAAATTGAATTTTGAATATCATTGTTTCTATGGGAAAATGCACTCTGAGTTTCCAAATTTACCAAGAAATTTTTGGCATACAAATTGCATAAATGTTGTGATTGCCTATATACCATATAAGCATACATTTGTGTGTACGATTATTTTTCTAGTATCATTTACTATATTTGAATGGAAACATATAATTATGTTGGAATGTAACTTTTTATAATAGTAGTTACATAGTACAAAATGGTTGGGCTAGGTATTCCTGAGATTCTGTTTAGGGGTCGTTTTTGAGATTGCAAAAGTTCTTTCTGTCATGGTAGTAGTTCTTGAGGTATTTCTAGGCTATATCTATATGTCTTCACTTACGAGTTACAAAGTGTAAAATTCAATGATCTTATAGAAGGTGCTAGAGGCAAGCACCTTCCTGTTGCTGCATAACAAACTGCTCCAGTACACACTGACTTAAAACAACAACCCTTTTATTGTATCTCATGATCTTGTGAAATAGGAGGACAGGGCTTATCTAGGCAATTCTTCTGTTCTACCTGGTATCAATGAAGGTTGCCAGGCACACAGCTAGAGGATGGGCTGGCCCAGACAATCCAAGACTGCTTCACTCTCACGTCTAAACCTTGGTAGGAATGGCTGAAAAGCTGGGCTTTTCAGAGACTATCAATCAGAGAACCTACACATGGCTTCTCTAGCAGGGATCAGATAAGGCAGGTCAGGGTTCCCAAACAGAGTATTGGAAGACACAGGAAATGAAAGCTGCCAGTCCCTCAAAGCTTTGGACCAGAAACAGTCACACTGTTACTGCTACTGTATTATGTTGGTCAAATAATCAGAGCCCTCCAATCCAAGAGGATGAGACATAGGTTTCACCTCTCCATGGGAGGTGTAGCAAAGAATTTACAGCCATCTTTAATCCACCATAGCCTGTATCTAAGAATTAATGCCAGTAGTGACACTCATTATTACACTGTCCAATGTTTCACAGTAGAAACTGAAAAGATAAAAAAGAATAAGGGACCATCCCTACCTTCAAAAACTTGACAGTTTGACAAAAAGAATGACAAAGGATGCACTCCTTTTCTGCTTAACCTAGCTCAAGTTGATTTATTCTACTGCAACTGATAGAGAATTAATTGATAAAAGCATATATGGAAAAATACTACACAAAAAAGAACACCAAGTTATAAACAAAGCATTTGCATATGCACTAAGTCTAGAAGGAAAGAGGAAAAATGAGGCATAATATGGTCTGAATGATGTGTATCTTCAATTTTAGGCAAAACACCACAAACTTTTATTTAATAAATAATCTGTAGGAGATATCTCTCAATTGTAGTTTTATAATCAACTAGCCCTTTACCATATCAGAACCTTAATTCTTACAACAACAGAAAGCAAAAACCAATCTAGAAGGGATGCTAGCTGCTAGCTAGAGCCCTTGTTTATAACATAATGTGAAAACATGAAAAAAGCAGAATGATTTAAATACATGTTTGAAATATTAACTTATAAGAACTTCTCACAGTCCTTTCATAAATAGATCATTTGTTCCAACAAATATTTCTTTAATAGTCTAAATAAAATTAATTAATAATGCAATCTAGCATAATTCATGCTACAACAATCAGATCACAGGTTCCTTTGGTCATTTAAAGCATGCAGCCTCTACTGTGTGTATTTGGAACTATCCACAGACAAACACATTAAACAGCGCCCCCCTGTGTGATCTACTTCAGCAACCACTTTAGCAGCCATGGAGAAATGACAATTCCCATTGCCATTGAGGTTCTTTATTAAACAATAAATACACTATCATTTTAAAGGCAATGCAATTTAAAATTCAAGCAAAAGCTAATAACCTTTGAGATGAGGTAAACAGATTTAGACAAGTGTTATCTTTTAGAGAACAATATTATAGAACCTCAAGTATATACAGAGCATGTGTGGATATATGGGTAACATCTCCTGTAGCAATGGAATATTGACCAATCCTTTCTTCATTTCTTCAAGAGAAATGTTGTTCTTCCAAACTCTGATTCAATCAGATTATACCAGGGTTTCTTCAAAAGTGACCTACAAACAAACTGCATCAGAATTAAAAGAATCTCCTGGCAGGTGCTTGTTAAAAGCTCTAATTCCTCAGCCTATGGAAACAGACTGTCCAGGGATGAGATCCAGGAATTCACGTTTATATCAAATACTCTAAGTATGGGATGTGCCCACTGAGGTTTGAGAGTTGCCACCCTAAAGCATTACATATATTAATAAAATAACTTTTATAAAATTGAAAGACAATTACATTGAAAAATAAAGGATTGCTCATTTCTTTTTAAAAATAGAATTTAATTCAACCTCTGAACACTTAAATCATTTTTTGATTCTATGCTTTAAAAACTAGTATTCTCTGCACTGATATTTATAGCTTTACATTTATTATAATGATGAGTATTTGACTTGCTAATGGTGACCACATAGTGGCAGGACCAGTCCACTGGCAAATCTCCACTGTCTCTGCAAGTGCCCTGGGTTCTGTCCAATGGAAAAAAAAGGTTGAGAAAATACATTCCTCTCCACTTCATTTACTTCGTCCAGTTGTTCTGTAGGCCACAGGGCAGGATTTTTACTGACTTAAATCTCAATTAAATCCGAGACAAGGATCTGTCAATGAAAATTAATTTAACACCCCAGAGTATAGCTAAGTTCTTTCAGTTGAAATACATCAGGATCTTAAAATGATGCAATTTCCCTAGTAGTTTCTGAAAATCATTTAAAATCCTACAAATTAAAAAATAATACTAAAGATTTCTGACATTTCCTGAAACAATAACAAAAAAGGATTTTTGATATTTCTTGAAGGCACAGGAAAAACACTATGGAGGTAGAGGGAGACCAGAATATATTAAAGTTGGGTTTCATCAATGGTTTAAAGGATGACTCTTTTTATTATTATCACAAACCATGTTTCACTATATAAACATCTGCAATACTGAAAGCAGAGAGAAGGTATTTTTGTGTAGTTCTTACATAGAATTCTAACTATCCATTTTGTATTAGTTATTCCAGGCTGGGATTAAAATATGAAAATCTGGGTTCAGTTCTAGCTCTGTCAGGCATTATCTGCAAAGTTTAATCCTTGATCTTTGACCCTATTTTTTTCCACCTGCAAACCTAGGATAAACTAAGTATTCAACTTACTATATTCAGGTGTTAGAAGGATAAAAATCACAGCATACTTGAATATACATTGAAAACTGTGTCATTACTAATATAAAGGCATACTATAGGCACCCTTATGAACCAGTGAAAGAGAAAAAAAGTCACACTGCTTTATAAGGGCACAGACCTTCACAATTCAGGATATAGTCTTAAGAGTTTTCAAGAACTGTTTTTCTCAAAGAAGTAAAAAGCATTTTTATAGTTAAATTTTATAACTAATGTAAGATAGGGGACTAACGGCTATCCTTCAGCTTCTGTTTACTGCTTGCTTACTGACCGCGGCTTACCGCAAGGCATTATGGGCTGAAACAAAATGCAGAAAAAAGTGCTGATTCCGGAGCCCACCCGGAACAGATTAGGACCAATCAAGGACAGGGTAAAGTAAAAGGCTAAAAAAAATGGCAGATAAGGAGCTTACCAATCACTGTAACGGGCAGCTGCGTCGTGATCAAAATATAGAACAAATCACTGTAAAGGGCAGATGCATGATCAGCACATGAACAGCTTATGTGCACTGAGTATAAAAAGCTTACACCCACCCCATTCGGG